>CAMXCT020000321.1:101336-268340 GCA_947184155.2 Cladocopium goreaui
ATTTCGTGCGAAAGGGTTGCTTTAGCACAATATAAAATCGCAATTTTTCCTCAGTTTTTGCCGATCGACCCTCGTTTCGAAATGGTTATTCCAGGACAAGTCAAATCGCAATTTTACCTCAGTTTTTGCCGATCGACCCTCGTTTCGAAATGGTTATTCCAGGACAAGTCAAATCGCAATTTTACCTCAGTTTTTGCCGATCGACCCTCATTTCGTGCGAAAGGGTTGACGTTTCGTGACTCGCCGCCGGCACCACCTTCGGCCTTAAGAGAGAAAGATAAAAAGAAGGCGTGAGAGAGAAGGTGAGCAGGTGTGAAGATAAGAAGATTTGAAGATGAGCAGATGTGAAGATGAGCAGATGTGAAGATGAGCAGATGTGAAGATGAGAAGATGTGAAGATGAGCAGATGTGAAGATGAGCAGATGTGAAGATGAGCAGATGTGAAGATGAGCAGATGTGAAGATAAGAAGATGCGAAGATAAGAAGATGTGAAGATGAGCAGATGTGAAGATGAGCAGATGTGAAGATGAGCAGATGTGAAGATGAGAAGATGTGAAGACGGGAAGGTGTGAAGATGAGCAGATGTGAAGATGGGAAGGTGTGAAGATGAGCAGATGTGAAGATGAGAGGATGTGAAGATGAGAGGATGTGAAGATGAGCAGATGTGAAGATGAGAGGATGTGAAGATGGGAAGGTGTGAAGATGAGAAGATGTGAAGATGAGCAGATGTGAAGATGAGAAGATGTGAAGATGGGAAGGTGTCAAGATGAGCAGATGTGAAGATGGGAAGGTGTGAAGATGAGCAGATGTGAAGATGAGAGGATGTGAAGATGAGAGGATGTGAAGATGAGAGGATCTGAAGATGAGAAGATTTTTTACAGACCCCCACTATTGGAAGAACCCTGCGCTCAGACGCTCTCGGGAAAAAAATATAATTTATCCAAATAATCTGAAATTTTGTATTTTATTTTTTATATTTGAAATCAAAATTAAAATATGTAGGGAATAATAATATTTATCTATATGGAGTGGGTGCCGTTGCTAACTAGGAATCGTGGAAATTCAAGAATTATTTATCTATTATAAGGTTTGTCGTTGTTAAAAAGAAAAAAAATTCTTTGACGGCGATCGGATCATGGGTCAATCAAAGCCGCTTTTTGCAATTTTTACTTGCGTATTACTAACGGGAATTTAACGGGTAAATCTATATATAAATTCGTAAAATTGAACGATAAATTTAGAAATATGGGCAAATAATTGAGTAATACAAAAATTCATCAAAATATTCAGATATCTTTAGATTTAAAGCATTAAATAAAATATCAAATAATCGATAATATATATGTTTATTTATTTATATAAATATTAAAAATAATTAGTACAAACCTAATGGGTTTGCGAGCGCAATCTTGCAAAATTAGTAAATTTGTTTGTCGACTCCCGGTCGGAGCACCTAATTTTGTTCTGTTCATTTAGCGGCCATTTTCCTGGCGTCCGGGCCTTTTCATAAATCAGAAATCCAACCGACATTTTATTTAAATTTTATGATAAATCACCATGCATCATAATGAATCATTTAATGTAATTACGAAATCTGGCTCAACAAGTTCTGTCCTCTGCCAAAAAAAAATGTTTAATAAATAATTATATAATTTATATATGAATTATATAATTTATATAATAATATATATATATTTATTATATTTATTTAATTTTAATTATTTTATATTAATTTTCAATATATATATATATTATATAATTATTAATATTTAAAATAAAAAAAATAAAATAAAAAAATATATTTTTTTTCCAAATTTATTTATTTATTTATTTATTTTTTTTTCAAAAAACATAATTTTTAAAAATTAAATATTATAAATAATAAAATAGAATTATCATTTTTATAATTTTATCGAATATCAAATATATCAAAATCCATTTTAAATTATTATTTTTTCTAAAATTCAATATCAAACCCAATATCTAATTTCAAATTATTCAATTAAATAAAATATTTAATTTATTAATTATATATTTCCTTAATAATTATATAAAATAATCCATATTTTTTTCCTATAAATATATTATTATTTTTTTTTATTTATTTTTCGTTAATAATTATTTATTTATTTTTTTCCAATATATTATTATATTAATATGAACCAAAAAAATGCAAGAAATTTAATTTGTTATCGGGGGTTAATTTATCTAATTTCCTAAAGGAAATAAATATTTCAAAAATATGTTAATTTTATATTAATATTAATTATTTTTAAATATATCTAAAATTTTTATTATATTAATCTTTGTTTGTTCCCATCCAATATTCCATTGGAGCGAAAATTTATAGCTATAATGGCTAGAATTCATAACGGAGGTTCAAATGTATTGTGTTAAAAGCAGACAATTCAACCAAAGGACAATCATTGTAAGATTTATCGAAGGAATCAGTCCGACGAATCTTCAAATGTCTTGAGTCCGCTTTTAGGGCACCTTTCTGGAGATAGTCTCGAAAATGGGTTCCACGAAAATTGATAGCCTCAGTTCAGGATCAACTTACCTTCTTCCTGTTTCGGCAAGCATTCGTCCTCCAGGCAAAACTCAAAACACCCCGAGATTGGGATACATTGGGACCATGCAAGTGAAAGACTGAGACAATTCTTCCTTACCATGTTCGGAGAGTTGTATGATGGCCTGTCTGCCCATAGTATCCCATAAGAAGTTGGACGTTCAACCCAATTCAATTGTGTCTACAGCAATATAAGATCATATAAGTAAGATTTTACGGTGAGAAACGCACGGCTTGGCCACGGCCCTCTCTCCTTGTGCTACCTCTTTGGTCCCCCGGGTCCCTCCTTGCACTGTGCGATGCAATTCGAACGATCCTTGAACTCCTCGCCCTTGCCTCGGGCCTGAGTGTCTTCAATGGAAATGCGCCGCATCCCTTGAAAAATTGTTTGTCTTGCCATTGACAGAAGCTGACCTTTCTCAAGTTGTTGCCTTGTCCCTGCTCTCTGCAGGTCAGCACACTGAGCGAGGAACACCACCACTGCACTTATAGACACACTCGGAGAGGCAGTTCTGCCCACGTGCACAAGGGCTTCCATAACATTCCGAGTCATTTCAAGTGAAATTCAGAGGGGTCATTGCAACTGCCAGGGATGTCAGCAACAATCTCCAGTCAGTACCTTGAAACACATCCTAAATCCGAACACATGCGAAAACCAAAAGAAAGCGCTCTACTCTAGTCCCATTTCTGCTCACTCTTGATGCTCACATGCCAAATCCGCCTCTTGGTCCTGACTTAGCTCTGGTCTGGCCAATACTGCTGCAGGCCTCAGAGTCTAGCTGAATCATACTGCATCTTCCGCTAGCCACAAAATGCACATGAATCGTGACGGTCATAACATGTCAGAACTCATCATCCCTGTCCCAGGACGTTCACACAGTTTGGGGTCCAAGCAGTGAGGCACCTACTAAGGCACCTGAAATTGGGGCCATTGAAGGCAATGGGCCACACAAACATGACCGAATGGTAAGTTTTTTGAATGCTTGCACCAATCTGTCACGCAGAAACTTCTGAGACCAGTGCTGCTTAAGGATGCTACCTGGTGTAAAATCCACATAATCATTTGTGTAAAATCCACAGAATGATTTCATGAATGAGGTACAGTTTACAGGTGTATGCAAACCCGCTATGCAAGTCGTGTCACTTGAACACTTGTGCAACTTACTCTCCGTGGGCGCGTGCACGCGACAATATTTCCAACGTCTATGTGCATATATGTGCATATAGTATACGTATATACACATGTAAGGACAGCCTGTTTGACATTTTCAGTTCGTTCGTGATGCATGTTCCATGTGTTTGGTTGTTTTCAAACATCATCATATCGTGACAGAGAGAGAGAGAGAGTGAGAGAGTGAGAAAAAATGAAATCAAAATTCGCACTGTGAGTTGGAGAGCACCAAATGTTGGAGTTTTGCCTCAAGCCAGCATGTCATTGTAAGTTATATCACAGCATCTAACAGTCATAATATGATCGCCAATGCCACGTAAACGTACATGAATCTACATATAATCATATGTGTATACCAGGTATATACATATGACATGTGTATGTATATATATATATAATTATATATATATATGAGTATATATATATATGAGTATATATATATATGAGTATATATGCATAGATAGACATATCATGGGTTTGGTTCCTGTTTCTAGGCCCTGCATAGAACAACACAGCACCATCGCACAGCAATGGCACAGCCCAGTCCCTTGAGTCTCTGAGTCTGCGAACGGCCGCTCGCCGGCCGCACACAGCGAAGCTGCGGCCAAGTAGGGCACAGG
This sequence comes from Cladocopium goreaui, assembly GCA_947184155.2. Classification (NCBI taxonomy): domain Eukaryota; class Dinophyceae; order Suessiales; family Symbiodiniaceae; genus Cladocopium; species Cladocopium goreaui. The sequence goes on from CAMXCT020000321.1 coordinate 105,697, forward strand.
ACTTGGCCGAGAAGTGCGGACAGAAAGATTAGATTTTCAACATCAGTTTGGCTATAAGATATATATATATATATAAAATGTACCTATCATATAGATTCATTAAAAAAAAAAACATTAAGATACACAGAATGTACGGACCTAAAGATCATAAAATCGTATGCCAGTATAGTGCCACACAAGGCGCTGGCGGAAGTTTCAAAAATAGGAAACCTATAGGAGAGGCTGGTTGTTGTGAATCACGGATGGCAGGGCGAATCCACTGATGGAACGACAGATGGTTGGAGTTGTGTTTTTTGGAGTGGTTGCAATGGTTGCAATGGTCACCTTACCACAACTGCTGGATGTAGTGTGGTGTAGCGCAGTCGCAGTTGTAGCTGTAGCTGTAGCTGTAGTGTAGTGGAGCTGTAGTTGTAATGTAGTGAAAGTAGTGTAGTTGCAAGCGCAGTTGCAGTTGCAGGCGTGGTGTGGTGTAAGTAGCGTAGTGTAGTGCAGTGTAATGTCGTGTGGTGTTGTGTTGTGTGTGTAATGTGGTATAGTGTAGTGTAGCCTAGTGTAAGGTAGTGTAGCTGTAGTGTAGTGTAGTGTAGTGCAGTGTAGCGTAGTGCAGTGTAGTGTAGTGTAGTGTAGCGTAGTGTAGTGTAGCGTAGTGTAGTGTAGTGTAGTGTGGTGTAGTGTGGGGTAGCGAAGGGTAGTGTAGTGTAGTGTAATGTAGTGGTACAGTAGTTGTAGTTGCAGTTGCAGTTGTAGCTGTAGTGTAGTGCAATGTAATCAGTGTAGTGTAGTGATGTGTAATGTAGTGTGGTTGTAGTTGTAGTTGTATTTGTAGTTGTAGCGTGCTGCAGTGTAATCAGTGTAGTGTAGTGTACTTGTAATTGTAGTTGTAGCTGTGGTAGCAGCAGCTGTTGTAGTTGTTAGTGTAATTGGTGTAGCGTGGTGTAATTAGATGTAATTACCGCAGTGTAGTGTAATTAGTGTAGCGTAATGTAGCGTAGTATATTTGTATGTGTAGTTGTAGCAGTAGTGTAGGGTAGTGTAGCGTAGCGTAGCGTAGCGTAGGGTAGTGTAGTGTAGTGTAGTGTAGCGTTGAGTAGTGGTAGTTGTAGTTCTACTTGTGTATCTATCTATCTATCTATCCATCCATCCATCCATCCATCCATCCATCCATCTATCTATCTATCTATCTATCCCTCTATCTATCTGTCTATCTATCTATCTGTCTGTCTATCTATCTGTCTATCTATCTATCTATCTGTTTGTCTGCCTGTCTGTCTGTCTAACTGTAAACTTGAAAACGCAGCAATTCTGCGAGACTTCCTCAATTGTTGAACTTGGCAACATCCAAAAAACGAAGCAATTATGCGAGACTTACTAAATTTTTGAATTTGACAACGTGACAACATCACAAACGAAGCATTTCTGCGAGACTTCCTCAATTTTTGAGCTTGACAACATCAAAAACGAAACAATTCTGCGAGACTTCCTCAATTTTCGAAGTTGACAACATCAAAAACGGAACAATTCTGCGAGACTTCCTTCAACAATGGAAAGTGGAGTGCAGAGCTGACGGCCTCGTACCAATGCGTTTTGCGATTTTTCCACTCCACCTGTCTAAAGTACTGCGCCTGCCACGAAAAAGTGATGCAAGGTCATACGAAGTGCTGCACCTGTCACGCAAAATCATCTCAGCAAACCTGAGGATCTGATGCTCCAAAATTGCATCCCCTCTCTGGAAATCAGCGACGGACCTCCTAACATCTCTGATGAACATGTCTCTTGTACTGCGCCTGCCACGGAAAATGTATCTTTGCAGATTCTCTTCCAATGTCCCACGCCTGCCATTGTTTTTGGAAATGCCACAAAACCCTCACGTTTTGCTCACTTTTGACACAGTGCACAATCCCTTGCGCCTGCCACGCAAAACGACATCTGAGATCATCTGAACGTCCAAAAGTGGTCCGAGCATGTGGTGCTTTTCATACTTTGAATCATTTTGACTTGGAAATGTGCTTCGCGCCACAACGGCGTACAATTTTTATCTCTCATCTGGCCAGCTGGCTCCGCACCCGCCGCTTTAGCGAGCCTACTTTTCGACCCTCCGGAGCGACAAATCATTGGAAAAACACAGTGCGTCGCGACTTTCCTACCTTTTCGCGCACCTGGATCTTCTTTCTTCTGAAACTTTCTCTTTTTTTTTAATCTTCTTTCTTCTTCTCTTCTCTTGTCTGACTCTTCCCATCTCTGCTTTTCATCTGTCCATATTGTCGGAAGTTTGACTTCTAAACTTCCTTCGATCATATGTATAGATAAACAATCACACGGGGATGCAGCTGATGTAATTGAATAGAACTGCTAGTAAAATGACACAAAGTAAGGTCTTGTCCAATAAGAGGGCGTTCCCAGACCCACCGGCCCACCGGCATCTCTTTGGAGATGTCTGACCCATATCAGAAGCTCATTGAAGTCTGTGACCAATGCAACCCATGCCTAAACTTGGACAAACAGCCCTTGATCCCTGAAGATCCTTGATCATCCTTGAGGTGAAGACGAGGATGCTGCCCAGGATGTATAGCCGGAAGTGCCTCCTGCCACAAACGTGTGGGCCAGCGCATTGGCACATGCCTACCTTGGAATGAATTGCTTGATCAACCGGATCCTCCACAAGAATAATATGAATTATTATGATTAATATACATAATTTAAACATCTACCTGCAAGTATATACTTATATACTAGATGTAGTTCGTTAATTATGTCATAGAATTAAATATATACTGTATATATATATACATTTATATATTATATATATACATAATGTGATATAATATGTATACATATATATATATATTGATATATTGATATATTGATACGTATTGATATATTGATACGTATTGATACGTATTGATTCGTGACCCAACTGCAGCTTCTGCATCACAGTGTTCAACGCTTCCAGATCTCCTTGGGAGCACTCGTCCTCGGTGGCTATCTGCAGTCATCCTGCACGTCACAGGCGCGGAATTGTGGTGCTCTCACCGGCCGCAGAACTCCAAAACCCCGCACCATGCCTAAATCGTACCATTCTTCTTTGTCTTCTTTCTGCTGGTTTTGAACAACACGCGAAAGAGATCCAAAGATAATCCAAAAGAGTCCCAATCAGATTGTACTACTACATGCTTGAGGTTGGTGAGTCTCAGGTATAGAGACCCTTGGATGCTTGATGACCGGCACTGTTGTTTGACCACACATGATGGACGGGTCCTGCGATCACCTGAAAGTGCCTCGCCACTATTGCTTCCTACTAAAAGCTTGAGAAATCAGAGGAGCAAAAAAATCATGCACCTCACACCGCTCCGGGAATAACTCAAAGCCACGCCAGCAGCAACAGGAACGCACTGAATCAGGGCTGCTACCTGTGGAAGTAGTTGCGCCAGTCCGCCAATTGTTTTGATCAAGACCACACGCACGAAGGGCCTGGGTCCACACTCCATATTAATGGTGGGCAGCAGCCAGATCACGTACGCGGCTAGAGAATATGCCAGCACCAACAGACCCCCTGTTTTGAGCTTTACTTTTGATCACTTCAACGCTCTGTTGATAGGTTCTTGTAGATTCATAGATCATAATAGGTATGGAAACCGATTCCACCTTTGGACACCACTGGCAAGGATCATCAACACCGCAAACAACTGCAAATCAGTCCTGCTTACGCATCTAAAGCGTCCGCATTCACGTGGTTTCCAATCAATCAGAATCCAGATGTACAACTCACCTTACCCATGAGTTAGTAGGAACACTGGAAAGGAACTATCAGCAGCAAGAAGGTCTTCGACTGAAGCCAGGCAGTTGTCTAACCATTTGTTGAGCTGGCTTTACATAATTATTCCAATTATAATCATAATCAGTCTTTTAGGGCCTCTACGGAAATTCCTCTGTCAACGATGATTTTGGGCCGTTCAAATGCTGACACTCGCAACCACTCGCAACGGCTCTCCGCGATGACATGCTTTCATGACACCACGGCCAGCCTGGTGGGGCTAGCCAAGGTAGGCCAACGGGACTATCAGACCAAGGATGTAGCTACATGTGCTCTTCCAGAAGGCCCTCCAGAAGGCCCTCCGGTTTAGACATTCCTTTCATTTCCTTTCCTACAAATACAATCAAATACAATGACTTCTATCGGGCTTAAGTTTAGCCAGTGCCCAGTTGGAACTCTGGTTCACAGCTAGAACCATCGAAATGTCACTCGATTCGTCACCACTTCCCCTCAAAGTCTGTCCTTGATCCGACGGAACTGTCCCGCGGCCCACTCGTGCAACAGCAACTGGTAGCCAACTGGCACTACACTTTTTGCTGACTTGCCTTATGGCAAACTCAGCTCAAATAAGGCTGGAAAATAATCGCCCCCACTGGCCCAATGACTTTCAATGATTTTCAATGAGCAGTTTTTGCCGTCGCCAGACTACACTTTACGATTCCAACACGTACAGCCCCCCAACAACCTGCAGTGATTGCGCTGTCTTGGTCATTGGGCCATCTAAGAAAGCGACGCTCTAGATTCTCCACGGGAGTGCTGTTGGCAAGCTAAGCAGAACAGTGACTGGCGCATGATGCGACATGCAATGTATCCAAACTAGTTCCTACGCCACCCAGCTAATGTTGCGGGGCCGTTTGCCTGCCTGCATCGTTCTTGTTTAGAACTGCAATTATATAACCTGTATGAGTGCAGACTAGGTAAAGTAGGCCATCATCAAGGCCGCATGGAAGGGTATACAGCTCAGACAGCCATGGTGGATCCAAGTTCAACCACACCGAATTCATGACAATGAAAAATGCAAAGCTGTTCAGCGCACTAAATCTGATCGAATTCAGGTGTTTCGGCGCACAAGTTATGCTCAGCTTGCCTTTTTTACTAAAACTGTGGCTTTCAGCTCGCTGTGAAAGCACACAACACTAGATAAGCAGGTGTTTTTCAGCTACCTGTGCCGTCCACCAGGAGGAAGACAAGAAGTCAGAGCACAATGAACCAGTGTTCGAAAGATAATTTCTTGGATCTGACTTATGGCTTGAAGAATGTATAGGTACCCATTTCTGACATGTCATGGTCTTTCCATGAGCTTGTGCGGGTGTGTACGTGGGTGTCGGGGTGAATCTGCGGTAGACACTGCTTGACTCAGGATAGCTAAGGTATATGAAGCAAATTATGTACAGTAAGTGGGTGCCTCAATATGCACATTCCACCACGCGCTGTTGCTCAAAATTTACCACCAATCTCAGGGCCGAACTAGCGATTCAACGCAAAGTCTTCGTCGATCCAGGCGTCTCGCCAGTTGAATGCCTCTGCCAAAATTCCAGTTGTTGCAAGAGAAGGCATCTCTGAATCATGTCCTTTCAGACTAATTCAGTAATTAATCCAAAACCAGCAGAAATACTGTTAGTCTGCCATAAATGTGAAAGTGCACAAGGTGTGAACACACCACGCAGCATGTAGTAAACGCAGGCCCGGAAGGCTTGGTTTACCGTGAATTTTGCAAACAATGGCTATTACTACTGCATTGTGTCCTCTACACAATTTTTTCCAACGCTGCGGAAACGAGGACTCTTGAAGCTTAAGACACGCCGCAGGAAGTCCAAAATGTTTCTCAAGCTCAAATTGGTCTTGCTTGATGCTCACTCAAGCAAATGCGGTATTTATTTTCTTTCCAGTATCAACCATGCTGGAAATGCACAAGTCCCTCCTGCTTCCTTGACACAACATATCCATGATGGCACTGCATGGTTTTCAACAACATTCATCAAAATTCCCTCGCATCTCTGCTGGCCTTCTTCCTTGGGTCATTCGACCATGCCTCCGCTGGTGCGGTGGATGCGGTGGATGCGGTGGGTGGAGCACTCAAAGGACCAATCAGAGTATGGCGGGGCTGATGAAGCACAACAGGCATAGATTGGCTTCTCTCGTGGAGACATCCAGACACTACACTACTTTTAGTACTTGTACATACTTGTACTGTCATTTGAATTTATTCGATCATGTTTAGATTATTTAAAAATAACAGCAGCAAATGCGTGTGTTGTTCAGATCCGCTGCGCCTCACGCGGCCTTGACCTGTGTGGTGCTGAGGAGCTTCGACCCGACGCCTGTGGGATGGTAGCCGTGTACCCCCACCATACACATCCATACACCATGGCACTGCTGGATCAATCGCGCCCCCTTTTGATCTGAAATGATCTGAATTACTTGAGGCCCAAAGGGAGGCTGAACGAAAGCTAAGGTTAATATGAGCCTGGAAACATGATTGGATTTTGATGTGATTTTGATATGCTGAATACAGACTGCCTAGAGACCTGGCAGGATTTGAGCCCGTGACCATCTGCTCACCGCTTCAAAATGCCCCGGGAGCTTGGGGGGGAGGGGGGGTTCGAGTGAAAAATCACTGTGTTGGACTCAGACCTGCCCCTCCCCTTGCTGAAGCAAGAGTAACTCCAGCTAGCTACCGCTAGCTTTCGTGATATGCTCAGGGATCACGTTTGGAAGTAACCTGACAATTCTTCTTTTAGAATTTTCGGATGTTTGATTTTAAAGTGAACTGTCGAATCTGCAGCTGTCATTCCCCAGCCTTGGAGGGCAGTACCGCAAGCGGTGCTTGGATCTTCGGCCTCGCAACGTACCAACTTCACTCAGTATGGCAGGACTAGTCAGTTCATGAGATGCCATGTCCGCAATCCGTACATACGTGACATAGAGAGGTTATCTCCTTCATGTCAAGACCCTTTCTGCATCTGAATGACTTCAGCTTGTAAGGTTCTGAGTTCCAGAAATAAACATATTCCAATTATGTCTCATGTCCAGTCCAGAACATCTGGGTCCCTGCACGAGTAGGCCATTGTTCTTCTAGATGGAGTGAACCACCTCTGGTAACCTGTCCCGCACTAAGGCGAATCCCAAAGATGCAAATATTGACTTGGGTGCTGCGGAAGTTGGTCGGGAAGATCTCCAAAGGGTTTTGCAAAGCTCCTTCACAACTTCATAACTACTCACTACTCTTTTACGACACACACTCAACAACCTTATAAACAAGTTCCGAATCCATCAAGCACCAGTCAACCAGTCTCTGACTTGTGACCACGCGTTGTCGAGTGTAGAGGTTGACAATGGAAAAATGCAGAATCAGCAGGTGGGGCAAGTGCAGTAGGCACAGGTGATCCAGGTGATTACTGAGATAGTTGCGGGTTCGGCTACTCAAAGACATCTGGTCTGTTCCCAATCATGTAAACGAAAACCGAAGGAAACGTAGCAGAGAACAAGAACAAGGACAGGGCTCTTGAATCAAAGGAGAACTAAACTAGGAAAATGGGAGATATTCCTGCAAGCATGCCTCTATTTTGCAAATAGCTCTTGGAATGACTTGAAAAAGATTGAAAAAGCATGCGAAACGAAACCAATCGAAACGACAAGTCCTGGATGCTAGTCTAGTGAGTCTAGTAAGTAGCCACCCAAATCACCTAGCCTTTGGAGTGCGGTCCCCTGGCACATGGCGGCAAGGATCTGCTGAGTGCATCAAAGATCAAGTACCTGTTACTACCTGTTACATCCTGTTACTACCTGCTCTCTGCACTTCATCAGTGTCTCGGTGCAGAACACTGAAATGTCTCGATGCCGGTGACTCACGCAAAATAAATGGCAACGCCAGGTCTCCTTGGCGTTGCTGACCGCAAATCAAGCGCGAAAGGCCACGGTGGTTGTCGGAAGCCCTTCTTAAAGTCCTGTCAGAAACACACGCTGAGAGGTCTGTAAATGTATCCGAACCATGCCCAACCAAATTGCGGGAACACAATCTCTTTGGTATGCTATAAGGAGACGAGGTGTTCCTTTTAATGCCACATCAGCAACCCTAACAGACTTGGAGCTTGGACAAAGAAATGTGGATAGGGCGTGATAGGACAGCGACCACCCGAACTCACGCGAATGGTTAAGCATTGTTTGATTCACTTCATCGGGGCTGAAATGGAAGAAACCCACATCTGGATATATATGCAGGCAAAGTCTGGGTACGGTTCCAGCATGTCTTCCTACTTTGAGACCTTGTTGATTCGGCCAATCGCAGATGGTCGTGGATCTTGTCTTGAAAATTCTTGAAACAGCTACAAAATTGGATGAAATGATTGGATTGCATCTTTGCATCTCAGGGCGTCCTTGTCAAGCAAGATGTAGGTATCTCGCCCAGTGCCGTCCTTGTAGAGTCACCCACAGTCACCCACATGCTTTGTAAAGTATTGTAAAGTAAAGAATGGACCAAATGAGGAATGACTAAATGGTGCTGGCGCTGTGCAATTCCCTTGTCACCACGAAGGACCCTTGCTGCAGGCAAGCATCAGCGACGAAGACCGGGGTGATACGCGTCACCATCTATGATCTTTGCTCAGGAAACCTTGCAGAAACAAAACTTGAAACGTGGAGGAATCGGGGCAAGCAGAATTTGATACGGGGTATCACCGGCGAAGTGTCGAAGTCCAAGATATTTAAGAACATGCTCTAGCTGCACTATACAATGCTCACAACACATCTTGAGATGGGCAGTAAGGAATCCTAGCAATCATTCTACAGCATGGATCACGCACATCTCACAATACAGGCAATTCGGATTTTGGAAATCGATAGCACCATCCACGACAGCACGGTTTCTTGGCTCGGGATCCGTGCAAACTATTTGTCGCGCATGGCGATGAGTCGACGTGCAACTGGAGCCGAAAAGCATCCCAAGTGGGTGTGCGGAAGCTCTTCTTGACGACATGAAATGTTTGCAAGGCCCAAAAGCACGCAAAGTTCAGCATTTTTGGGACCCACATTCATGCCTGCCACACATCACATATCCTACTCAGTATCCCCATCAGCTTGCCATTTCCACTGAATGGCTTGGAATCTAGATCTTGATTCATGGTTTCCTGGCCGCACTTTTTGCGATGAGAGGCTCTGCTAGTGAAGGCTGGTGTGAAACATGAAGAAGGACTCGTACAGCAATGGCCTTGAGGATGTAGGGTGGTACCCGCATGCAAGCCTTGAACATCAAGCCATTTGAATCTAACAAATACATAGCATAGTTGCAGAGTTGGTCAAAGGGTTTGCAATACTATCTGTGGCCAATCCCGTGCAAGGTCTTTCTAACACACAGGGCCAAATCTATGGCCATCCAATTCCATGTTGAACCGTTACCACTCAGTGGTCATTGGTGCTCATGGTCAATGTTCTGACATCATCATTGTGACCTGAGCATATTTTTGCTTGGCAGTCAGATGATTTGCAAAAGGTGTCACACAAATACACAAAAAATGAACATGTGCAAGTACTTTCATGATATCTAGTATGACCATGGACATCGATAGGTGTGGATTCTCCCATCTTGATCAACTTGTGTGGCCATTGCAAAGAATCATCCTATATATAATTATATATGTATATATGTATATATACCTCCTCTTTTAGGACCACGTTTGCCCGTGTTCAGCTAGAGCTAGGAAGCATACGTACTCATCGTATCTGAAGAAGCCATCTACACTTTCCTTGGCGCAATGACAAGGATGTGAATTCACTTGAGATACAAAAAAACGCAACGCAAATTAATCTCCTTGACAAGCAACAGCATTGACAGTGCGACTGCAGCAGTCTTGAGGGAACCCAGTCCCTAGACACATTCTGCATGCAAATCCTTCAAACTCAAGGTTTTCTGGGCGCACGCAAATTAATCTCCTTGCGTTACAAGCAACAGCATTGACAGTGCGACTGCAGCAGTCTTGAGGGAACCCAGTCCCTAGACACATTCTGCATGCAAATCCTTCAAACTCAAGGTTTTCTGGGCGCATTCCAGCTAGGAGATATAGGAGCACGGGGCATTCCATGGAAGCATTGCTTGACATAGAACAAATCAGGCAATTTTGCACGTTCAAGCTGTTCTCTGCCTGCAGAAACTCCTGATGCAATTAGGGAATAGTGTTTTCTCTGGTCAATACGGTTTCTGTATGTCCAATCTTGTACCTTTTTGACGGTAGATTCCAATCACTCCGCCAATTCAAACTATATTTATAATCTAGAGTCTGGATGTTTAAGTTTGGGGGGTTATATAGAGCCAGTAGCCGACGTGCAACTGAAAACCAAGCGTCAATTTGCGCCACCAAGTTCTTCGCTTCTTCCGCGGTCAACTTCTCCCGGCCGTAAGCCTTCGGATAAATGGAGGATGGTTCACCCTGGTGCACCTTGAATAGGATACCGATGGATACCGATGGATACCCGTCGGATGAATTGGATCCCGTTAATGTGAATCTTTCTACAAAGCTCTAGCCCGATAGCAGCGCTCTGGGAAAAGACAAACTCACCAATCTTTTCTGCATGTCCCAAAGGTTTGGTTGTCAATCTTTAAACATAGAAACCACCAACAGCCAGCAAGCTGGGAAGAAATGTTCTGCCAGTCAGTCTCAACTGCTCCGTCTCTTTTTGTGACAGGGTAACCATTGTCTGTGTAGAATTGGCAAAGTATGCACACAAGAACGCTCTAATTAATTCTGAGGACCTGCAAGTCCCGCTGAGAAGTAACTGTATACTATATACTATTTCATAATTTGTATTGAGATCATAACAATTAATTCCTAATGTTATCACGTGTCAACAAGTGTTGGTATTGTTTGATGTGATATGTGGCGAGAGTCGCTCAGGAAATTCACTACCTTCTGGGTCGCTGACCTGCAAAGCTTGCTCCAGGTCTTTCACGCGAATGCAACCGTCGGGTGCGTTGCCAGCAAAGACCTCTCATGACTGGAACGAACTGCGCTAGGACGACTGATGCTGGTTGAGAAGTCAATCTGTCGAGATACTGGCGGAAATTGGCGGACTCTTCGAAGGAACTATATAATTTGGTTGCAAAATTGTTCGTGGACAAAGACGCACCTTTCTTTCTGAACATGTTTCTAAACAAACCAAATTTTGGGATCGCCTTGAAGGCTTTTCGGACTTCATCCGCCGTGTAGTCTGTGTTTACCTCAGTCTCCACAATCATCGATCTCGCCACGCCATCAGTCACTAGAGAAGATGGTGCTCCCTTGCTTCAAATCCGCCCGCCTGCTGCATGTTTTGTGGATGTTCTTGCGATACGTCTTGTGATAGCTTTAGCTTTACCTTTGTGTATCATTGCTCCTTCGAAAGATTTTTGTTTTCGCTGCCCTGCCCCCCCTGACCCCCGCCCCCCACGCATACACTATAGCCTAGTATAGTCGAGTATAATCTAGTTTAGTGTAGTCTGGTAAAGTCTTTATAGTAAAATCTAGTATAGTCTCGTGTCGTCTCGTCTCTTTTCTCAAGCTACCTAGCACTGACCTTATTTATCTTCATCATCATCATCATCATCACCATCATCATCATCATCATCATCGTCACCATCACCATCACCATCACCATCATCAACATCATCAACATCATCATCATCATCATCATTCATCATCATCATCATCATCATCATTCATCATCATCATCATCATCATCATCATTCATCATCATCATCATCATCATAATCATCGTCATCATCATCATCACCATCATCATAATCATCATCATCATCATAATCATCGTCATCATCATCATCACCATCATCATAATAATCATCATCATCATCATCATCATTCATCATCATCATCATCATCGTCATCATCATCATCAGGTTCATTTTCTTCTTCCGGCTCACCCCTGGGATGCGGCATGTGTCCATTTTACGGCCCGTTCTCGCCCCTGAAATCCGTCATTTTCCTAAGATGTTTCACATAGATTTCCTGCCCGCTCCAGGCAGAAGTACGTTCTAACCTGCCGCTTTTGCGCCCCACACTTTCCATAAGCACCTGCCAGTCCTGTTTTTCCTTTGCACTCACGGCCTTCTCCGCATGCACTCTCACAGCCGCTTGCATCTGCCAACCTGACTCCTGCCTGTTTGCTCTCCAAGGCCTTACACACGCCAGTTTTTACACAAACCAACTTTTACAGCCAGCTTTTACACAAACACTCTTTTGCACCAAGCACTTTTTGCAGAAACCAGCTTTCACACAAACCCGCTTTTACACAAACCACCTTTTACACCAACCAGCTTTACACAAACAAGCTTTTACACGCACCAGCTTCTACGCAAACCAACTTTTCGACCAACCAGCTTTTACACAAACAACGTTTTGTGCCAACCAACTTTTACAAACCAGCTTTTACACCAACCAGCTTTTACACAAACCAACTTTTCGACAAACAGCATTTTACGCAAACCACCTTTTACACCATCCAGCTTTAGACAACCCCTGCTTTGGGCCTGTAGGCCAAAGGCCAGAGGGCCAGCGGAATGCCGAAGGCGGTTAATTTTGGATGATACGGGCCCATCACTCCTGTGGCTGCCTAGCAAGTTTTTGAAAAATGCGAAGAAACGCGACTCATCAGCATACAGCCTGTAAGGTTGGGCCTGCTTCCAAAGCCATTTTGAGTCTCGACCCTTTTGGTTTCATACCTGGGGGCCTGGCTTTTCTACACATCACTTGCACAAACTCCTAGAATCGGGATGACAGATAAACACAATACCATTGCACGATGCTGAAGGTCAAGTCAGCATCATCTTGACTTTCGTTTCCCGTCATGTAAATCTAGATACGTTTCTCGATTGCAATCCAGCATTTCAGTTAGTCAACAGTTCACTATAAGGGGTGCTCACATGCACTCGACCCAAATACAGTAAATATGTGTTTTCCCCTGAAAAGCGTTGTGCTGAGAGACATCATGCAGCTTCATGTGTTCAAAATGGTGATGTTGATACAAATGATGTTTAAGAAGTCTGCTTCTTGATCCTCCCTGCCATCCTTCAATAAACACATACAGAGACGTGTCAAAAACAAGATCCAGTTGTAGTGCATGGTTCCCCCCTAAGTTGCTAATGTTGCAAATTTTACCAGCTCAATCCTCAAAGTCAATCTCGCCGTTACCGTTCCTGGCTTCTGAAGCTGGAGCGTGGAAGAAACAAGCGACGTCTTTGTCCAGTCGTGCTGGTGAAGAGGACAATAAAAAGAATATATATATATACATATATATATAGTAATAATAAGCACTGGGCCAAGTACACCAAGTGCACCAGCAGGGATATACATCAAAAGAAATCAAAATGCCTTGGTAAGTGCACAATATGTGTCACTCTTGCAAAGCTGAGCAAGGTCTACACAACACCTTGGAAAGCAAACTCACATTTGAACTTCAAACCTGGGGGCCTTGTGAAGCCTTCACAAGTTTTGCAAGGCCTTCCACTCAATTGGGAATGGCAGCCCGGCGCACTCATCGATTTCTGAGACCATGAGCTTCAATTCCTCCGGGCTTGTGCCTCAGAGGCACTCAGAGTGGCAATGCCGAAGAGTCCAAGACGGCCGGCTGCCAGCTGCAGCCAAGGGACGGATCCCCAAGGTGTCCATTAGCCTGGCACAACTCCACAACACCAATGCCACTAGAAAACACAAGTGCAACAAATGTGCAACAAGGAGACAACAGTGGACCTGCTGTGCCAGTGCCATGTCCTGTTGTACTAGTAGCGTCTTGTCATGTGCAGGTGCGCATTGTATGTGTGACTCCGAACAGATCCGAACAGGAAACTGTTCAGCAGCAATGAGAAAAGTTTTTAACGAAGCAATGTCACTTCCACAGCGTATCTTCTAACTGCGGACGCTTGATTGAGATACTCTTCAAAAGGCTTACTGGAGCTTATCGTTCTGTAGAAGCAGATTGCCCGGAAAATTTAGCAGAAGTCACTCAGCAGCACAGCTTGAAACATTGTCGAACAGAAAATTAACCTGCGAAATTGTTCCTCAAGGTGTGTTCCCAGACTCACATCACCACGCAATGGTTCCTGTTTGATCCCACATTCCTGTACTGCTGTCAGACTCCGAATTTCAGATGCCAGCGCACCTGGCAAGTTCTTCAGTGCCGATGGAGCCTCCCCGGTCCGTATCCACCAAGTTGAAGATTTCTTGAAATTCCTGCAGGTCCTGAGTCAGTCTGTGGCTTCATCTCTTTCAGGCAGACAAGCCTATCGGCCCTATCGCAACAGAACTGAAATGATTTCATCTGAAGAAGACATGTACACGTGCTGTGGAGGGTATGTTCCCCAGCTCTTGTCGTGGTCCTTTAATACCCTTACATTTTTCTACCGGAGCAATATTTCTGGCGGCAAGCATCTTTGTCAATCTACACTGTACATCTACACAAATCATTCTAAACATTTCTAAACTGCAGTCTGCCTCGCTGTGCAAGAAAAATTGCAAGGAAGCAACCTCATCGGAAAGGTTTGGGTGCTTCTTCGGGTCACCTCAAGTCAACCCTCGACCCCAGTTGAGACAAAGAAACCCAGCCTTTTGGCTTTGTCAGATTGGGAAGCAAAAGACCATCCAAAATTCAATTGCAATCTTCAACAGGTCGTTTCGTTGAAAGCAAAAATGATCAAAACGATAAGAAACGGAGCACTACTTTTCTCTCTCTGTCGCGAGAGAGAAGAGACTCAGGTCTCCTGATTGTTGGAATCCCTGCTCCCTGCTCCCCACAGCAAAGCTGATTGGTCAAGACTTGAAGGGCAAAATGCTTCAACGCTATAGCTTTCATGGACAAAGATGGAGATACTTTGCCAGTCCAGTATGTCTAGTTAGCTTCACTCTCCTGGTCCGCCCGTTTACTTTTACTCATAAGGGCCCGTCCAATCCCTTCCGTGCAGCAGAGCGACCTGCTGCCGCTGACGCCATAGTTTCACAGCGCGGGGCGCGTTGTCCGATGTCAGCGCTGAAACCAAAGCAACACATTCGGGTGCTCTGCCGATCATTCTAGGAAGCCAATGGAAAGCATCCCTTCTCTAGAGTATGTGTCCCATCTATATACATCCATCTACAAGGCAAACATTCAGATTTCTGTCTGGGGCTAGTGATGACCATTTGCTGAAGTGATATTTTGGTAGTGTGTCTGAGAGAATCGATTCTGATGAGACCTCATGCATCGATTCCTTCGGCACCTTCCGGCAGCGGCAAACAAAGCTCTGTGATCTTTTGGAAATAGCCGTGCAATGTATTCCCACTGCATGATCACATCTTTGGTGATGGCAGCATTTGTAAATTCAGCCAGGGAATGCTTGAAAAAAATCGCCGGGTCCAGCTCCCCCCATCTCACTTGCATTGCATGAGTTCGAGTGACAACCCTCTGATAGCATTTGTGCAGGGCATCCCCAGGTCACATTCTACACATGAGCAGAGCGACTGCCAACAGGTGGGCGTCGCTGGCAAATGAGTGGAAGCTGAACCGAGAGCAATTTGAAGCTTGGGACTGTTGGCGCTGAGTTTCAAATTCTCAGCTGTCAGGCTCCTTCGCTACTTTTTTCGATCATTTGCCACAAGGCAAGGCTCAGCGTTTGTTCTTCGTCCGGGCGGACAGCTTTTGTACCTGCACAAGTCTCAATTGATCTCAATTGTAAAATTCTGCAATCGCAGTGCTTCTTCCGTTCTCGCCCTTCGACTGCCACAAAATAGACCGATTCAGGGTCAAGTTTTCTCCACAAGGCCATCAAGAAGCGTAGGGTCACAGTTGAGGTGGTAAAGAAGTCTTAAAGAAGCCCCGTATAAATTTGCTACCGCTTTGATCTTGTCGTTTTTTTTCCCATATCGTTTTCCAAGCTTTTCCATTCAAGCAAACCTTGGGAGACTCATGCACATACTGCAACAATCAAGAAATCATGCTTAATCACTGCTTTGCTACAATGTCTTCGCTCAGCTTTCATTACACAACCCATTTGCTCTTTAACTTCTTGGGTTTCCAACTTTGGGGTTAACCTCCATGGCTTGTCAATGGGCCTTGGTGTTCAAAGCAAGTTTTCGGGTTGATTTTGTTATCGTTTTGTCATCGTTTTGCTGCCCCCGCGAACACACAGCGCAATGCAAAACCTATGACTTGCGTGCATGAACCCCATGCCAGCAGAACATCCATAACCTGATGTTAACATACGTATATAATGTGAGTTATTTTTGTTCTTCCTTATCGTTTTACAGTGAATGGGCCATATCCAGTACGAAAGGGTACCTGCTAAACTAAATCAGCTAAATCTGAAGGACGGAGTTTTTTTAACTTCCTCAGTTGAACCGAGTTACTCGGCTTAACTCTTTGCGCAGCCTTTCCGCTTCCTCACGAGCTGCCTTCGAAAGTGCAGGACAGTAGGTGCTTCTTTTACCTGGAAACCGGCCCTTTAATTTTCAGCTGAAGAGTGGATTGACCCGGCTGGTGATATCTCGTGATGAACACAGGCCCAAGACATCCGTGACCACACAGGACCTGCCTTGTGGAGCTGTTCCATTTCCGCCTCCCGATATCAGAAAGTGTGGGTGTCAAGAGTTTGAAAAGTTTGATGGTTTCAGATCTGCTTCAAACCATCCCACAAACATTATACAATTTATACATATACGTAATATACATATACACATATGTATATATATATATACACACACACACACTCGTGGGGCTTCATGATTCCGGGTATGGATGGACAAGTGACAAATTGTCGAAACCAGCATCCCATCATCTCTTGCCTATGATCACATATGCACACACACATACTTACGCATGCATACATATACATATTCTCAATCATGCTATTGCATGTGTAAAAGCACCACTGCCAATGGAATGAGCTCAAAGTCAGAGTCACTTTCTTTGGATCTACGCTCATGGAAAACCAACTACAACCTTTTCCGTTGCAGTGTCCTCCACCTCACTACTTTCGTTCATAAGGGATGTGGAGAAAGACACTCCTTCCAAGTGGAGTGCCAACGCGCCTCTTCCACTGCCTCTTCCATCATTTCGACCTCAACATGCAAACATGGATAATTTTTCGCAGGCTCTTGACATCTGGGTCTACTAAAAAGGCAGTACAATGTACAATAATGTAGTGCTGTCCTCTGTTCTCCGAGCTTGTCGATCTTTGGTTCAACTCATTTCCGAACACTTGCCTCTCTTCTTATTCTTGGTGTCCCAAGGAAAGAGATGAAAAGAGTACTTCTCCAAACTCAGGATATCCCAGTTCAGCGATGTGCTTTCTAGATCTTTACCCACAGAACTGTAGGATTCCAGGCCAAGGTTTGATCTCTGTCACCAGCAGCTTGGGGAGCTTGCGGAGCTTGCGGAGCTTGGGCACCTTGGGCACCGCCTCAGCAACTTGGGTCTACTCTGGCAGGGTGTCCTGGAAGATGTCTGGAGGTATCTGGAGATATCTGGAGATATCTGGAAATGTGGCATGTTGATTTGGTTTGTCAAAAAATAGTTTCAAGGACATTCCTGTGTTGGAGTTGGGAAGTCCCGAGTCACCATATACCATGCACAGAACTTATGATGTGGGTTATGCAACAGAACTTTTGAAAGGGAAACAGGTTTGCTCAAGGGCTTTCTTCAATTTGACGTTGACTGTAAATTGCATGCTAAAACAATGGTACCATCATCTCTGAACCCAGCCCCGATCCTGTCTAGTGGAATCTGTAGAGCCCCGCCTGAAGCATCAGTCCAACTCGGAGGCCTGCATTGTGGCTCCTCAATCTGCGCAACAGAAGGGGCTTGGGAAAAGAATGGAAAGAAATCAAGATTAAAAAAGATGAGAAAAGATGAGAAAAAAGATGAAAAAAGTGACCAAGAAAAGAATTGGCCAATGTCCCTTGCAGAGGGCAAAAGGGTGTTCTTTTGGGCTGGCCTTGCTTTTCCACAGGTGGATGCCATTTACTGCAAAAAACTAGAATGATTTGAATGATCTATTTGTTCTTGTTGTCTTCGAACGAAATTGGACCAATGATGAGGGGATGTGACAACGTTTACTTCTTTGGATCTGTTTCATCTGTCCATGCGTGAAGCTTCTTCACCAACCCCCCCCAGACTCTTGATACACAAAAACACTGCGTCAAGACTACAATGCATCTACCAAAACAGTCCAATCAGTCCAAAACTGCCAAATCGATCCAAATCGAAGGGTCATCAGCGGGTCATCACAAGTTGAGACGGAATACTGAGATATACTGAGATACAGGTTATTTGGTTGTCGAAATTTTGTGAGTGTGCGTGCACAAAACAGTCTACAGAATGTGTATATTCATTGGTTGCTTGACAGTTGGGGGACGACCTGGATGTTTCCCAGAATTTCCCAGGCCGAAAAATGGCTCCTGGACACACTTCGTTGCCGTCCTTGCCTCTTGCACCGGGATGGTGACTCCCTCCCTGGGAATCGCAGGCCTGAAAGGCCAGCGAAATGGATGCTGACTGACAACCGAACGACGCGTCGAAATGGACTGAACTGTTGTTTTAACACAAAAACAGCCCGACTCCTGCAGTGAGTGTAAATGACTCTCTTGCATCTGTGAAAAAGCTCAGGAAGCATCAAACATGTTTGCAGTACCCCTGAAGGAATTCCCCTCTTGCACATGTTTATCCATCGGTTTATTTCATTATATAAGATTGGGATCCCAGTATCACCCCCGTTGTTTTTGTGCATTTAGGATATGGACCCAAACCCTAGCACGCTGCCCAACAGCCAAAAAATGAACTGAATGTTGTATGCATTTGTATACTATATATATATATCTATAGAGAGAGAGAGAGCATGATATAGCCCACATTGGCATGCTCATCTACTGTTTTTTTGTTGGAATAATTTGCTTTGACGCATTCCCGTGTCACTGTTGTGAAATCACTGTTTTCCCCCCTGCTGAAGGTCTGAAAGCAAGGACCACATTGGCATACCACTCGCTATCTGCCGCTGTCAGTGGAAGGTGTGGCCTGTTGTGATCTGACCTCATGCTATGCAGACTGGTAGGGTATGATGATCTTGGAGCTGGGCGGCCTCAGCCGTGAACGTCGAAAGTCACGGGCCACAGTCACGGCGAGGAAATCCAGTTGGAACGGCCCAGGGCAGGTGAAACTTCGGCAAAGCTCGGCAACAGCTCTTCGACACGAGGACGATTCATGCAGTGGTCAAGTCGTTCAAGTCTATGTTCAAACTGCTAATTGGCATCTCAAGGCTGAGAATCCAACTGTTCTCCGGAGGGAAAGCCTACGGGTATTCAACACCACACGCATAGTCATTGCACCTGGAAACTCAACGACTCGGTGTATTTTTTTTCTTTTCCATCAACATCATACACACAAATCTATCCACTGCTTAAGTATTGCGAATCACTATGATGATCCTTTCGTCGTGCCATCTCTGATGGAGTCCTGAGAAGCAACTGTCAACGTGGGCCCTCGCCTCCCTTTGAAGGCTTGTACTCAGCTTGGACACCTGGTGGGTGTATGAGAACAGCTTGCCAGGGGCTTGCAGGTATTCCAGCGACCAGGAGCGGGACCGCATTTGTAACGAAAATCCCGAACAACCACGAGGGGAAACTGGGTTGAATTGAAAGGTTCATACAAACACATCGTTCCTTTTCAGTACTAGTTTTGCTGAGAGCCGCATGATGCGATATATGCGACCTTACAAAATGAGTGGTACCCTATTCCTGTTCTGTATTCATTGTGGAGGTCCAGCTTGCAACATTTGCAATAGTGGAGTTTCACGGATTTTCACGGACTTTCTGAAGCAAGTGACAAGGTCACCACCAGCTGAAAATCTATTGACACACTATCTACATCATCTCTGCGGAGGCACCTGCCCATCCAGCTGGTGAAATTCTTGCTGCAGGAAGTTATCCAACCAGCAAGGAAATTCCTGGCTCCAGCTCGCAGACCATACTATGGAATTCAAAGTTGTCAAGATTTCAGTCATGGAATTCAAAGTAATTCAAGGGTCTAAGCCACACTAACACCCATGACATGATGTGCAAGGAGTGGCAGTGGAAATGTTGAAAACAATTGGCCTTTACAAACGGATCACCAATGAATTCACCATAGGGCTATGGACAGGCTATGGACCTTTCCTACATCCTTTCACCAGGAATCAAATGGCGAGTTACCAGTAAGTTACACAAACCACGTTTCACTGCAGCTGTTCCTCTTCGCAGACAGTTGTTCCCGTGGAACCGCAGGAATATCACAACCGAATCGCTCTATCACTACAACTTCATTCAACTGACATGTGGCTGTAGAGCCTGTCGACTCAGTTTTGATGGTACCATGCTGTCCCATGCAGACATGTTGCCCAGCTCTCGTGGGAAGTGGCGACGACGGGCACGGATGATTCCTGCAAGGCCACAGCCACGGAGCCAAGGAGAGTCTACAGGTTGTGACAGGTTATGACAGCTTCTGTAGCCAATTGACTGCTGATTTCAATTTTTTGAATTAACCATAATTAACCTATGTTCTGGGTTGTGTCTAGAAAAAATATGTGAGCAGCGTCAAAAACCTGGTTTTGAACTAACCCTACTTGTTTGTTTAAAGCTATTCCAATAATGGATTGTGTTGATCCCTTTTCAACAAAAAGGTTAACAGAACCCAATATGAACAAGAAACCAATAAGTTTTTGACACTGCTGGTGTTGCCACACCGTGTTAAGAGCAGCGCAGCTCCTTAACGGCACGCTGGGCTGCTAAGGCCTGTGGTCAGCAGCAAAGAATCCAGAACCAGCAAGAGCACCCGGTCCGAAGCTTCTCTAAACCATATGTGGATACATTCTTCATAAATATTTATGTATATATATATATGCATACATATATATATAATTATATATATATATAATTATATATATATAATTATATATATAATATTGCATGTGTACATATTCACACTCCCACGCAACCATGTCAGTCCCTACATGCAGCAGCCTGGCGCAAAGCTCTTCGGGTGCCGGCTGCCAGAGTCCCTGCATGGGAAATCTGATGCCCATTTGGTCTATGTGTTGATCAAATATCGCAAGGATGTTGCCTATATCTCCCGGCTTCATTGCTTTTGCTCTCACTCTTCCTCTTCTTCTCCTTCTTCCTCTTCTTCTTCTTCTTCTTCTTGCTATTGCTGCTTTTCATGTTTCAACATGCTAAAATGTCACTAAATCAGTGAAATTGCCCTCTTGTGAAGCCGAATCGAGCAGACTGGATTGAGTCAAGCTGCTCTGACCACGTTCTAGTGCAACGATGCGCTTTGACACCGACCCGCGTGCAGATGCCGTCGAGTTCGGAGTGCCCACAGCACCCTTCTGAGGCAATCGCCCTCCTGTTTCAGGCACGGAGGTCTTAAGCGCTCAGGATGAGTAAAAATAACTCTGCCGCTTAAAAGAAATGTAGAATGCAAAATGAAGTTTTTTGGTTTGGAGATTGCCCAGAGAGTATGTACCGAAGTACTGTGCCCGAGTTGCTGATCCAACTTTAACTTCCATAAGTCTCATGTTTGGCTGCTTCAGTGGCTTGGATAAAAGAAGGGAAGTGCCAACAATGCATCAGCTCCCAATGTCCTTTCTCTTGACAAGCTGACTCTGGTTTTGGCATCTTTTCGGCTTGCTCGGTCAGTGTAGCAAGGCTAGAATCCTCAGGGATGGATCATGCTGATCATGGCATATTCAATTGCCGCAGTGTTTCTTGATGTTTCCTGCAGAAGGATTTTCAGGTCAGGCACTGGCCAAGGCACTCAGAATTACACAAAAAGATACATTAATCAATCCAAAAAAATACAACATCATGATACCTGATGTGCAGGATACCATTGCCTCCCCGCCCCTGTTGTTTGCAGGGTCAGTCTTGACAAACTTGCAGTATTGACTCATTGAGCAGAAGAACGCATGCTTTATCATTGGCTCAGATCATTAATCTTGCCCTTCACAACTGATTTGGGCCTTGGGCTCCTTGAACCAGGCAGTACCGGAGCAAACCGATTCAGTCACATGTTTGACATCACACTCCGTTCCACCAAGCATCTATGCGTAGCACGTCCGCACCCAGACTGTCCAGCCTTTGCGGTCAACATTTTCGCATGGCTCGCAGTTGACATGAGATCTGAGATATTGAGATCATCACCAAAATCATTCAAGATTCCTTTCTTGTATGATAGATGAATATGCTAGGCACTTGATTGAGATCAGTGTTTTTTGCAATGGTTTATTTACGGTTCTTTCGGGTTTGACATGTTTTGACTTGCGTCCAAAGTTAGTTTTAGGGAACAGGTTGAACTATATATTTCCAAGAAAAGTTACTATGTGTAGCAATTAACTTGCGATGCAACACACATTCTAATACTCCATGCAAATATCTATATATATATATACTTCAAACTGTACGTGACAGTACTCCAAATTTTGACCAACAAAATAATGAATTATGAGCCTCCCTGTTTTCAGCCTATGTTGCCCAGTACTTAAAAAGCTGTTGGAAATGGAATGCACTGAAATCATTGAAATGGAATGCCTTTGGAGTTCCTTGGCAAACCTGCAATATCCTGCAATCATGAATCATGACCATGTATGATTCATATGATCACTCCACCTCCTTGGTCGCCGGCCTTTCACCCAAGTGGACCAATGCTTCGTGCAGCATTCTGCTGTAAGCATCCGTTGGCTCCGTCATAGCAATGACACCAATGCTGGAGCACATGGCGAATCTCTAGCCGCGAACCGCGGCAACCGGGTAGCAGATGCAATAAGTTTTGGAGGTGGTGCTTCGATAAATTCAATTTGTGCCTGACTCTGCCCTAATAGACAACGTTTGATGCAGTGGGCATGAACAAAGCACGCCCTGTTGCGTCGGTGCGAGTATTTTTGCACATTATGACTAGGACTGAACTCATGTCCGAACTGTTGCAGTATAGTGACTAAGTGTAGTATCAGTATGATGTGTTAAGAAACAGAGTGACATCCATTCAATGCTTCACTTCACATGCATGCCTTGAGCAAGAACTGTCATTAAACCCATCTTGCAACGTCAATGCTGGTGCGGAATACTGCACCAATCGAAGAGAACGCCCAAGCGTCCCAGGCCTGGCTTGCTACGGACAGCTTTTTCACGTCACGCATCTTAGCAGTATACGTACAAGGCCTCTTGTTCCGAATCAAGACCTGCAAGATCCTGAAAGATCGCCCTGACATGATAATTACATATAATTACGTGTAATTAAAGGCAGCCTTGAACAAGAGAGCCGCACTATGTACAAATTATGGTTCCCAATGAACTTGGAAAAACAATGCGCCGCTGTCCCCGGATTTTTCAAGGACGGCACAATGCGTAAAGCACCGGGCTCACAGCTCAGAAGCCATGACGCCATCATCTGCTCAGATTGGAGAAGCAAACAACGTGTTGCGCCGTTGTGCCCAAAACAACCCAAAAAACATGTTGGCACGAGGACAACAACCCTCAGACACCCCCTCTGGAAGTGTTTCCTAAAACATGGAATGTGTCCTAAAAGCCCTGACCTGAAACATGACGCATGACCAAGCAGAATAATCGCAGCAGCTCAGCAAATGCTGCTGTTTTGAATTTGGACTTCCAGGCCTGGAGGCTGATGGTCTCCCTGGAGCAGATTTCCCCATGACAAAGGCCCAAAGACTCCAGTCTTGAAAGGTTGTGTCTTAGGCGCTGACCCTTGGGTGGCATCATCAAAGACAAGCGCTTGACCTGAGAGCATGAAGGATGATTCACCATGTTCACCTATATAAAATAATCCAATATAATCCACCTAGACCTACACCTCACAGCCAGGAATAATTGCAGTAGACGTGACAGTTGACACTTTCTGACTGTCTAGTTCTTCCAATTTTGCTCAGCACGCCCGGTGCACACCCGATGCAAGACACGCTAAGGAAAACAACATCGGCAGGCAGTGAGGGGTTTTTATCAAAATGTGGCTGTGAGGACTGCATGCAAGAAGGTACGAGTACGAGCATCTAAAGCATTCGGCATGCGTGGATTAAAGCCAAATTAAAGTCTCTGCGCGAAACTTCAAAGGTTTCTCTCTTTTTGCACATGGGCCGCAAAAGCTGTCTCCGTTGTCTGTTGGGGGATTGTCGGCTCAGACTGTGCAAACGCTCTTCAATTTCTTGAAAAAAATACGTCGCTGACCGACCGCTTGAAAACCATACGGATTCATGGATTCTATTAGGTTTTCTCAAAAAGTCTTTCTCGACAAACATTGCAAAAAAAATGAACTGATGAGCTGCTGAGCATCGTTTTTGTTAGCGACCACAATTGATCAAATGTGCACCCACAAGTTGCCTAGTCAAAAACTTCAGCACCCACCATGTGGGTGAGCAAATGAGCATCCTGCCGGCGGCATACTGGTTTCCTCTTTGTCTGGCTCTGACCTAGCGACGGATAGCGACGGGTGCGCAGCAGACTCTTAAGCTGCATTGAGTAACTCTGCGAAGCGGAGATTTTTCGAGGCCAGGACTCAGAAGATGTGTCGACACCTGGAACCTGGATAGAACATGATAGAATAGGTTTGTGAACACAAAAACCCTTTGGAAACAAAGGCCAACATTTCAGCCACAAAAATAAGACCTTTGGTGAATCGCGCCTCAGCAACCCCTGCTTCGAGGACTGAAGCTCTGACCGCCTTAGTGGGACTACCGGAAGTCTGCAAAACAACACCATCTAAGATTATATAATATAGATCAATTGCAATTACCAAACCCCCAAACCACTTTTTGTGAAGTGATGTGAAGTCTTTTGCCATCTCTTACCGCTAGCCTAGACTCCAAAGCAGAACAGATCGAACAGCCTCAGCCGTCTGTGCACCATGCCCGACTCATCATCTTGGATGTCTCTGAGCCATGGGAGAAGACACTGGAGCCTTCTGACCTGGTCAGCTGAAATCAAAAGAATTTTGGCAACTGTGCCTGGCCCAAGCTATGTCTGAGCTTTGTAAATCACATGGCCAGGAGGTCTGTGTGCATGCAGGCTTAATTCCACTCAAAAAAGCATGAGAGGACATGCATACTGACAGATTGCGTTCTTCGAGCACGCATGCTTCCTAGACGTCAGTTTAGGACTGCAATCTCTGGAAATTCAAAGTGGCGGTGGCCTGTGAGAACGAGGTGTATGCCTAGGTGCAGAAACGTCTCTTCAGTGCCAGTTGCGCTTACCAGCTGGCAGCACACATCTGTCATGTTAGAAAGCCCAATCATGAAGCGAAGACCAAGACTTGAGGATTTGAGATTCAACGCAACGTGGGTCCTTCTCGAACTATGTATGTGTATATATATATATATAAAGATGTGCGGCTAACATTTTTGCTCCACTTCGCAGCTGATTTGTCAAAATTAAAGAAGTAAAAGTATTCAGATCAAACCACAGGGATTGACTACCCGCCTTCCCTTAGGCAAACCGTCTCAAACACCCGGCCAAACCCAGGGTGAAAGAGTACTAGGTTCATTCCTCTGACAAGCAAGCCGAGCCACACCTCCTGACTTCTTGTCATCTAAGAAATCAGTAGTCAACCCTGTCCTCACTAAATGCGAGAAAAAAGATCTTTTACCCGCTTCCTCCCTTTGATGACTTTGTCTCTTTTGTCCTTTCAAGAGCTTTGCTCTCGGGACGGGAGGGTTTGGGAGCTTAAGCCAACACACTACGGAGCAAATATACATAGCTCCCATCTTTAAAACCGGGTCGGGGTTACAAAGATGTGCGGCTAACATTTTTGCTCCACTTCGCAGCTGATTTGTCAAAATTAAAGAAGTAAAAGTATTCAGATCAAACCACAGGGATTGACTACCCGCCTTCCCTTAGGCAAACCGTCTCAAACACCCGGCCAAACCCAGGGTGAAAGAGTACTAGGTTCATTCCTCTGACAAGCAAGCCGAGCCACACCTCCTGACTTCTTGTCATCTAAGAAATCAGTAGTCAACCCTGTCCTCACTAAATGCGAGAAAAAAGATCTTTTACCCGCTTCCTCCCTTTGATGACTTTGTCTCTTTTGTCCTTTCCACGTCCCCCAACCCTTCCAGCTTTTGCTGGAGGCTCAAGTGTGGAGAAACGCGGATTGGAGACTGTACTGTGATACACTTGCAGAAAAGAACGAATAGATGGGTCTTTGAAATTGATTTGGGTTCGGGCTAGGACCGCTAAACCCTCATTGATGTAAATACGTGCAGTTTTCTGGGCCAGCCATCGCCCCTGCACCAAAATCCGATCAAGGTTCTGGTGTTTTTGAAACCACCAAGTTGCTCCGCCTCTCCTGAGGGAGTACGGACGGTATTGAAATCTATCAAGACCTAGTGCCGTGAGGCACTCAGAAAAGAGAGATCTCCACCTTACAGGGGAAAGAACCAAAGGAGTCGTAGTATGTGCAACGTGCTTCCACTGTCGGACCAAAGCAATTCCCGCTTCTATACCCAAAATGACAGATTCGGCAGCGCCCTGTCGTTTGCCGCTCTTTGTCAGACCCAGAGAGATCAATACTTGCCGGTCACGGGGAGCACACAGGATATGCGAGGACAGGAGACCCAAGAGTTCTCCCGAGCGAAGCATGGTATAGAAGCCAATGATAAGAGAAACAGCAAAAGAATTGTGCCCATGGAAGAATCCCCAGCCCGCCATTGCGTGGACGACTTGCTCAGGCAGGGGTGGTGCCCGGTTTGGCACTTCATTCACTGCCCATGTCTTCAAGAGACGCCATGATCCGGGTAGATGATGACGTAGGCTTGGTTGAAGATCCTGTAGGCCTGCTACTGTGTCATTGGCTTGCCCCCGGCCAGCCCCCGTACTCCACAAATACTCTAGAAATTCACAAACAACATGGTCAAACTGTTCCTTCTTTTTTGGAATGACGATCCCCTCTTGCCGCAGGAATTGAAAGAAGGCTTCGGTTGCTTTCTGGTACCTTTTCCTAGTGGTGGGTTGAACTGTGAGGTCATGTAAAGTGCCCAAGGCTTGTCTCTGTTTTGCGCGCTCAGTGGCTTCAGGGTGTTCCAAAAGCTTACGCTTTGGCATTGCGGAACTTAGAGCGTACCCGCGTCCCCCAGCGACTGGGTTTATCCGCGGGGTTTTGCTCCGTATGCACATAACCCCAAAAGGGGTGGCACCCCGATGCCAAAATGAGCGCGTTGATTCGAGACATGGTCCTTCTGAGTTTTCGTGAGCTGCTGCGCCCACGCGTCAGGGCATGGTGGCACACAAGACTGTCAGTCAAGTGGATAAACCTCGTACGAAAATGTCCTGCATGTTCAACCCTCCACCGCAAGGTGGTTAGTATGGCACGTAATTCCAGGCTGTTGATGTGATCCCCACCTCTTTTCCACTTCCAACCAGCGACCACTCTCCACTTCCACGACATGGCTGGCAGCGTCGCTCGGAGGCGGTGGAACTTTGCTTGTTGAGACGTTGGGGTGGAGAGGAGGATATCTTCTCCTTTAATAGAGATGAGGTTGCAAAGGCGCTGGGCAAGCAACTGTGAAGCGTCTTCCTGCGCCTGTTTCCCCGGATTAAGGGCCAGCCGGATCAGGCGCCCCTGAACTAAGGGACACCCGCCAGGTGATGTTTGATTGAGGTGATCTTGAGGAGTACGTAGCCCAAGCATCCCCAAGCGGGTAAGGAGCTGGCCAAGCAGGGAGGCAACAACTACAACGCTCCAGGTATTGCCCAGTAGCGTAAGACGGCAGTCATTGTATTCATCACCTTTCTGCCTGTTTTTCGGGAGGCAACCTGCGGTGAAGTTCAGAGGAAACCCCAACATGAGTTCCCTCTCTGCCACATCAGGGACCCGCAGCTCGTTGTGTTTGTTCACCAGGCAGTTGGCCATACAGTATTGATACGGCGGAAAACGAAACCGATCTAGTTCCCACCGACGTAAGTCGTCCGAGGAGCATTGCTGGACTCCCGCTGGCTTGCGTCCTGGGACGGATCGTGGTCGTGAGGTCGTGAAAGTTGGGAACGATTTCAAAGGCTCCACCTTGACCCAGCCTGCCCGGATAACTTCATTGGGGTCCTGGCACCCATCAAGGACAAGATCGCTGGGCTCGCCAGCGCTGCCCGGGGTGATATGATAACCCGGTGACTCCACGATCTCCCAGTCACACCAGTATAGCCTGGGCCTGTGGCACCATGTCAAGGTCCCTGCATCGCACCGAAGTGGTTCAGTTCCAATCCCCTGGGTCATGATATCCCTGTCCTTCTTATCCATTGAGGCCACTGATTCCATCAAGGTGTACACTGGACACCATCGGAAGGCCTGCTTGACGCAGTCGCGGATCCGAGGCACTTCCGAAAACAAGCAAGACCGCTCGTCTCGTAGGGCGCCTTTCCTGTCGGCGTTTAGCCCGCTAACGCCCTGGCACGGTGGGCCAGCCCCGATCACCACCAGGCAAGCCTGGGAGTACAGGGTAGCCCATTGCCTAACTTGCTCAGCTGTGACCTCCATGACGTCGAAATAGTGTAGGACTCCAGGATAGTGCCGCTCTACGACGCGCCGCGCTGGTTCGTGCTTCTCCACCGACACATAGCCAATGATGGGGGCGCCCAGGAGCTCCATTGCTACCCGTAATGCGCCAATGCCATCAAACAGCCCGATCACGACGACCCCGCCATCCCAACGTGGTTCAGGGTATTCGCCGCGCAGACTGCCTTCGGCAATCGTCCTGCCCACCATGGTGGTGCGCACAGAAGCGCAGATTCCCCCACCACCTGATGAGGCATCACTGCATGTCACCGTCGGATGTATCCCCAACCGGAAGTCAAGGACGGCCAGGGGTAGCAATCCTAGGAATCGAAGCACTTCCAGCTTGCAATCCCCAGGGGTCCTCATAAACCTTCTCCCGCTGCCATTGTAGCTTTCAATGTGCCGCCATACGCAGTTTAGGCTGCCCAGGAGAGGTCGACGAAACATACTCACGTAGACCAAACCCCCGCACACCACCTGCCATTGCTTCTGAGTACCAGCGCTCTCTGCCATGAGCTTGAGGGCGAGGACAAAGTATCGCCCGAGCTTCACTTCTCGAGGGTAGGCAACACCCCGCTCACCATCCACAGTGGC
Source organism: Cladocopium goreaui (assembly GCA_947184155.2). Lineage (NCBI taxonomy): Eukaryota > Dinophyceae > Suessiales > Symbiodiniaceae > Cladocopium > Cladocopium goreaui. The sequence continues at coordinate 134,630 of CAMXCT020000321.1, forward strand.
GCCTTGCATTTCTGCGCGCAGAGCACGCTCCACCGATTTCTTCTTGTTTCGGGGCACCTCCCAGTGCTCATACTCCTGCCTAAGCGATAGGACGCCTGGTGCTACTGTGCCCCTCTTGGCCGTTAGTTCAGTGGCCTCTACCCGTTCAAGGAGGTCATAATTGTCCAGGTAGACCCTCCACGCGGGGTTGCTCACCGTGAAGGAGCGGTCCTTCCGGAGCTCTTGTTCAGGAGTGTTAACCCCCGCGGCTCCTCCCGCTTCGCTTGACCAGTGCACCAGGTTACGGTGCACATGCTGGGCCAAGCTCACGCTGTTTAAGAACCCCATTGGCAAAACAGCCGAGGCAATGTACACCCTCTTACCCTGTAAGTGCTTTGGCAACACATCTGGCGGCACCAACTTGTTGAAGGCGAGATACTTCACCCAACACTGTGGTACCTTCATTGTGTAAAAGAAGCATTTCACGTCTTCCGAGCTAATGACTAACCGCTCACTAGGCTGAAGGAAAAAAGGAGTGTTTCCACATCTCCTGAAATAGGCATACACAGGGCGTTCAGGGGACGCAGGTCCATGATCAGTCGAAAAATCTCAACACCCTCATCTGTGAAATCATCTTTACTGACTCCGAATAAACCGTTCAAAAGAGGAGAGTCATCCACCTGAAAGACCTCTGATTCCTCGAGCCAAACGCAGACCCCCGATGACACCAAGCCAGTGCATACCTCACCCCAACAAGAGTCACTGACCATGACTCTCGGGGATCGCACCGGGCGCCATTCTGAAGGGGACTTCAAAAAGTCATCGAATGCCTCCACATAGTGCTTAGCACCTAGACTACATACTTCTGCCAATGGTACTTTTCCTACTTCGGCAGGCAAAGCTGGTGAAATGTTAGACCAGGAGAACCAGCGGCCAACCTTGACCTCATCCCCACGATAGTCAACACTTTTAACCTGTAGAAACTGGTCCCAGCTCAGGTCATCGAGTTTGACTGTCATCCCTGCAAAGTTCTGCACCAGTTTCACCAGTTCATCCAAACACCTCTTTTGACAAGAATTTGGGGGTGAATCATTGGTAAGGGCCTCTCCCCAAAGTGAGTTGAGCGACCAACAAACACACAAAGTCCAGGCAAGCTCATCCTCCGTAAGGCCAGGCTGCAGTTCCAAAATAAACTCTTTAGAAGTGGGCAAAGGGAAAAGAGTCCTAGCTTTACCTTCACCCATGGGCTGGCTGCGAAGTGGCAAAACTTCTAAGAGTTTTTGAAACAATGCATGACCTAACGAACCCATTGTCCTGCCACCCAAGTTCGGAAGCGCATCATTTTTCTGCTGGGCACCGGCGCGGTCACGGCTCATCTGTTCGAGGGCCGCTAAAGCAAAAGCAGGGCCAGATGACCCACAGTGCCGATCTGGTTCATCTTGAATTCGATCCGCTCGATGCTTCGTCGAGGTCTCATGCAGCTTTGAAGAGTGGGGCTCATAGCGGCTAGTGAGGCCATAGCCCTCCCCACCGACGCCTTCTTCAGTACGTGAAGGGGAGGCCACTACCATTCCTCCCTTATAATTCTTTACCTCAGTTTGATCGGCGTCAGCCTCACTTCTCTCAGGAGCCATAGCTCCCGCAATCAAATCCTCAATCTCATCCTCTAGGCACCTTCCTTCCCTCAGGCATCCTTCTTCTTGGGCGCGTCGCTCTTGGCTCCTGCCCCTTTTCCTCCTTTTCTGCCCTTGTCGGGACTCTTGCCTCTGTCTTTCCCTTCTCCTCTGCCCTTGCTCTTGCCTCCTTGATGGGCTCTTCCTTCCGGAAAGGCCGAAAGCCACTTGCTCTTGGCCTCCTGATAGATTTCTCTCTGTGCTGCAGAAGCTTCGGGGAGAGCTGTGAGCGTCGCATTGTCCGCTGGGAGTACTTCTTGTCTCTGGCTTACTGACCAGTGACTCCCTGCTAAGCTCTGCTCTATGGATTTGATTCTTTGAATCATCGCATCCATGGCTGAGGATGGCTTTCCTTTCAGGAGCTGATCCACTGAGTGGCAGAGTGTCATCAGCTCCCGCGCCGTGGGACCTCCGGCACGGCGTTGCAGCTGCTGCCGATAATAGGCCACTGCAACTGGCTGCAAGGTGTTGGGGCGATCCTCGGACCCAATCTCCTGCAACAGCGTGGACCTCATTGATCTCAGTGCCTGACTTGACAAAGCTCCTGGGAAGTGCTCTGCGATGACTCGCACTTTTGACCCCTCCTCGAAGATGCTCTCCTCTACATCTTCCAGGCCTGCCGAGGAGCTCGTGTGGCTCCCGTCCTGGCTCGAGCTCGAGCTGTTCTTGTCCGTCCTCTTCTTCAGGTGCTGCCTCGCTTTCCGTGCTACTTTGTTGCGCACCCGATCCTTTGGATCCAGCCCCGTGCCTGCAAACAAGAGTCTGGCCTTCTTCTGACAGGCTTGACGGGCCCGGGACCCGTCTAGCCTGATGGGCTCCTCCGTCTTCCCTGAATCCTCTGTGGCGCTTTCCCTCCGGTTCCTCTTCTTTGCCTTCTTTTCTTTTTGCTTCTCCTTCTTCCTCTCTTTCTTTTCTTTCCGCTTCCGCGCAGGACTGAGCTCCAGGGCCCTTAGGTCCTTCGCCTCCTCTGCTCTGTCTTTCCCAGGGGCCTCTCCTCGTGGGCCCCCGCCGACCCGGGCTCGGATCAGGGCAAGCTCGTCGCCGTCGTCCTCTGGGGCCGCCACCTTCATCAAGTTGGTCACCCATGGATCTTCGGCGCCTTCCTCTCTCATCTTCCTCCCAACCTGAATGTGCACCAGGTCCTCTGCTGCCTCCTCTTTGTTGCATTCGGCTCCACAGACATGGGCTCTTATCTCGACCCCTGGGTGAGATGTGTGGAACTTCAGGAGCTCTTCGTCTCCCGTCCCTGTGAGGGCCATCTTGGCTGTCGTAACTCCTCCGCTCACGGTGACGCTGTTGACCTTGCCCGCCAATGTCACCCTTCGGTGGTAGTAGGTGCCTTCTGTGACGACCAACCCACTGCCCGTTTCCAGAGCCCGTGTATCGAGATAGCGCAGCAGGACCGTGTAGCCTTTCTCCCATCGCTTCAAAGCTTCTGCTTCCAAGTCTATCTCTTCTACGCCAGCTGGCCTCTTTCGTTTGTTCTCCTTCGCTCCAGCCGGCCTCCTCATGCCAGGAGGCCCCCCCGGGGGCCCTCCCGCTCCTCTTCTCCCTAACGGTGGCCTTGCCCCCGCTCGGGCCCTTGCCTTCCTTGCTGGTTGTACCTTCGGCGCCATCGGTCCCTCTCTTGGACCTGCCGCCAATAGTCCCTGCCTCTTTGCCGGTGCTTCGTTCCTTTTGACTTTCTCTTTGGCGTCCTCGATCTTTGTCGCCTCTCTCCTCTCGGATGCGGTTGCTCTCCTGCAGTCGGCCTCCTACTCGGCGGAAGGCCCCTGGGTTCGGGCGGTCTCTCTCGACCTCCTCCGTCGTTGGCCCTGAAGTGCTTGGCGGCACTGCCACGTACAGAAAGGGAGCCTAGACCAAACCTCTCTGGGTGCTTGGCCACGTACTTGTCAACTGACTCTTGGAGATCAGGACGATCTTGTCCCGCTCCTCGCCTTACCTCCACAAGTGGGGCAGCCTTGTCTCTCCTCAAGGATTCTGCGTCTACCTCTTCCTCCTTGGGCTCTTCTTTCTCTTCCACAGGAGCCTCCTTTGCTCCCGATGCCGCTTCTCGCTTCTTCTCGTCTCGCTTCTTGTCTTTTGATGCCTTTTTTGCCTTGTCCTTCTTCTTTTCTTTCTTCTCCTTCTCCACTGGTGCCTCTGACTTCTCCTCCTTTACTACCTCTTCGGTCTTTGTCCCTCCTGGCCCGTCAGGAGCTCCTGCAACTGCTCCCGGGGTTGGTGCCGTGCGAAAGGAACCCAGCTGCTCAGCAACGTCGGTGATCTCACCCACTGCCTGCCTCAGAATCCCCACCAGCCTTCCTTCAACTGCCGGAGGAAACTGCGTCCGAGTCAGAAAGAACTGGATTCTGGAGGCAGTTCGGCAGCAGGCGCAGGGGTTCCCCACAAAGTTATGGCACCCGGGGCAAAGAACCATACGTTAGCTTAAGCCAACACACTACGGAGCAAATATACATAGCTCCCATCTTTAAAACCGGGTCGGGGTTACATATAGAGAGAGAGAGTATGTAAGCATACATTGTATACATATATATATATATGATATGTATATACTTGTATGTATATATATATATACACATATATAATACATATACAGTCATATACATAAGTTCTATCATCTTCTTCCGTGCAATTGAGCCATCTTCAGAGCACATTGCAGGAAAGTGAACCAAGCTAGGAAATGTTGCCAATCTACTGGTCCTTTGAGCTGGAAGCCGCGCGATGCAAAAATGAAAAGGGTACTCTACTCCTGGCTAGTCCGAACAATGAGCTTCCAGAACGAGTGCACGAGTCTCCCCATGAAGACAGCTGAGCACCCCTACTGTCTGCTCTCTGACCTCACCAACCCAGAAAAACGGGTGCACGCAACATCTGCATTTTCCCCTTGCCGTTGAAGATGGCACATTCTGTATTTTGTTCAGCAAGGATTGTATGAATGCTGCTTTTGACACTGCATCCCAAGCCTCTCTGACCCGGCCCTAGAACTTTCGAAAGAGTTTCGACCTTGCAGCTCCGGGCTGAAAGACACGTCACATAAGATCAAAGTGCATTCCGCACAAAAGGTGGGACCAGGCACAATGGCTCACAATGGCATGCTCAATGTCGCCATTGCTGAGATGGTCTGAGGCTTGCGCGAGATCCACCAGTCCCAAACCGAGGAGATGATCTGACACTGCTCCTGGACGGTACAAACATGTACAAACTGTCTGAGCGTGCCATCTTTCACCCTTCTGTAGGTTGATATTTCTTTTAGCAGAAAAAAAAACTGCAAAGAAATCTGCGGTTTGCCATCTATTTCGATGGAATGCCCAACGCACACTTCACTACATTTGACTGGTGAGTCTCAGTACGAACCACCCGACAACCTGCCCAGCACCCCCATCCAACCTGGAACTGGCCAGTGACCTCATCTGCAATGTCAGTATCAAGGCACTGCAAAGTTAAGAGTTTCTTTCTGAGCAAATTTCAGCATACAGCAAGTGGTAAGAGACAGTTTAAATTCAGGCTGCCAGAACCTCGATCCCTCGAGAACATCCTTGTTGCAATTTCCAGTCTATGAGGATGTCAGAATGCCATGACAACATCTGAAATGTTTCCTGTCAGCTCTTCTGGATTAGAGATCTCTCACTAGGACTTGCATGCGAGCTGTCTTTGTGCCCCTGCTCAATGCGCTTCCCACGCTGACCACCTCGGTTCAAAGCCCTCAATGCTTTGACACCACTCGGGCAAAAAGCAGACGACGTCTTTGTGACAAAGACGTACAGTACACAAACCTGAATTGCTACCAGAAGTTAAGACTCAAAGCAGTAAAAATCTAGCAAGGGAAGCACGGGAGTGGGGATCCACAGACCTGCACCTACTGACAACATCAGATCATAACAGCGGAGGACCAACCTGCTGGCAAACACTTGAAAACAATCAACTGTCCATGTAGAGAAACCCAGCAGCATGCTTTGGGAGCCTAACCGTGCACATAACTCAGGTACTTCGTAGGAAGCAACCTGTCCCCAAGGTGCCCCGCTTAATCTGGACAAAATGACAAGATCACATGACATAACCAACCAGACCGTGTTGGATTGAAAATCTTGTAAATCGCCGCTTCTCGGGCGACAAGCTACATTCAAAACAGGAGAGGTGTCCGGCAGAACCCACATTCGTGACTCTTTTGTACTTTATCGAGGCGGATACCTGCCTGGCTGCCCAATTTCTTTGACAAATCCTGGACCAATGTAAATTCTTAAATTACTCCAGTCTTGCAATATCTCGTGTCTATATTATGTATATCCATCTCCAGCAGTTCTCCAGCGTTGTGGTGCGAAATGATGTGGATCATTCGACATGGTCACCACCCTGGTCGGCCTCTCCACTGCAATCTTTTTCGCATCCCAAGCTTCGACATCCTCTCCCACAATGCTCAAGTCAGACTCCTGTCGGGCGCATATGGGATATGGGAAGTACCTCAATGCAAACTGAGCATTCGGTGCTCAAGTGCTTGTGATGATGCCATACACACTTAGAGGATGTTTGTTCAACATTGGATATGTCGCATTTTGTCCCTTCAACCGCAGTTTTGTGGAAACGCCAACGATGGAGAACAGAAAGGGAAGGGAACGAACAAAGGTGCCCAAACAAGATCCATCAAGAATGTAGGAACCTGGTCCAAAGTGGGCCAATTGTCTCGCATGCCAAAGAGAACCTCTTCTTCGATACCCATGATGTCCTGGTGCAGACATGTGCAGACAAGGGCAATTGGTTGGATTGTGCATGCTCTCAACTTAGAGCTTTACATCTAGGTTGTCCTCACTGCTGAGCAGAAATGATGTGCTGTAGTAGCTACACCTCTCTTAATCATGTTCAGGGGTCAAGACCCACTGCTGTATGGACACTGATGTGATATATATATATATATATATTGATATGTATTGTATTGATATGTATTGATATGTATCTATAATGTACTGATTTTCCCAAAGGCCGAATGGTGAGCAAATAAGCGGCAAGCGCCACTGCCCTCCTCCCAACCGTTCACTCGGAAGCGGAGCTTGAGCATCCTCGGCTGTCCGTCTTGTTACCGTCATATCAGAAGCGGTTCGGAAGCGATTAATCGATGACAGCTTTGGGATGGTTACGAGCTTTCGGTCTTCCATATCTTCCACGTTTCAACTGGCCGGTTCTATCATTGAATCATATTGAATCATTAGCTATATAAAGGTTCTGTATAAAGCGTAAGGTCACTGCTGACTCCATTAATAAAGCTATGCATCTCTAGGAAGTGGTCGCGCAACCGTGGCTTCACTTCCTGGACGCTGTGCTGAGAACGTGAGGTCTAATACAGGTGCTGCAAATCTTTAAAATAAACATAGATGGGGTAAAGGTTTCTCTGCCACTGCTCATTCTGATGTTGTTGAAGCTGTCCAAGGTGTTTCAAATGCAAGAAACCCATGTAGAGCTTCCATCCTCCTTCTATCTACATCAAGGGTTTTTCAGACACGTCAAAAAGGAAGTATGTAGCATGCTGCACATTGGCATTCGAAATGGATGTGGACAGGAAAGACGACAGCGGCAGCAGCCGGCGCACCATCTGGAGCACTTGGATCTCTTTTTGTTCTTCCCTCAGAATCCGCGGAGAACTTGTGGCTGAAATGGATTGGATTGTGTGACAGTGTGTGTGTGTGTGCCTGAAACAAGAATAGTATCATAATATATTATATATATATACTAATATATGTACGTACGTACATACACAATCAGTGTAAGTATATATTACATAAGTGTCCAGTGCACATAGCAAATCTATATATCTGAAAACAATTCTAACAGTGTCCAGTATATGGATGGCCAAAATCAATCAAAATCAGGCATCAAGGTGCAATCAGTGAAATAACACTAATAATATGGTGAGCAGTGGGTTTTCGCCAGACTATAACCTTGAGGAACTGCAATCTGTTCAGATGCTTAGTTTATGAACCAAAACGTTCATTATCATATATTATCATCATGTCTATGTGTTGGCAAACAGTGATCTGCATCATGAATAGCCCCAGCATAAAGAAAAAGCGAAGCCTGGCTTCTTTGCATTATCGGCAAAGACCGGCTGAAAGCTTTCTGGCCTTCTGGTAACGTAACAAAGATGGACTGACTCCCACCTCTTATAATTTACTTCATCCAGCAAAAGTCCTAGAGTCATAGGCATTCATAGGCAATAAACTTGTGCCAACGGCTAATAGTGGTTTCTGCACTTCACAGACTGAGACCCGGTCGGCTCCATCTTTTTTCCGCGAAGCTTGTTCCTGGCGGCACTGTGATTGCGCTGCTAAGCTGAACATGTCGGGCAGGTCGGGCAGCAGGTTGGTAAATGGTAAATCTGCGGATGCAAAATGCAAAGGCCGAGACTTTGGAGTTCCACCAAAACAGGCCAGCTGGGCCACCAGTCTTGGGTACCTGGCACATGGGAATTGGAGCTGTGCAACTTAGGATGGAAGGGAAGGAATTCCTGGGTCAAAACATGGACAGAAGGGGAATGGGATAAGCTTCCAGTATTCGATCGTGTGCATACCGGTCAAGTCAACTGGCTTCGACGTGTCTTACCAGCTGATCTCCAGCTGATCAGTTCCCGCGAAAAGGGAGGGTAATTAATCACCGCCAGGTGACGTTTCGCAAGCTTCATTGATTCTTCCATAGCAAGGGTTGCGGCGTCCTGTAGCAGCTCAGAGCGGCCCCAGCCATCCGTCTGCACATTAAGGGAAAAGGCCATTGGATCATGTTGGATCAAAGAGGTTGGGAGTCTACTGTCAATAGTAGTCACAAATGGGGCGCGGCTTCGTTCAATACACGTGCTCTACTTCCTTCTCGACGAGCCTCCCTGATCTAAATACAACATGATACAAAACCATGCATAGCGTGTTTCCATGGCACTGCGTGCCTTCATGGCACCTTTCGCAACATCGGCAACTGCAGCGACTTTGATCAAGGCATTCCTCGGAACTTCAGGACATGCTACTGGACAACTTTCACTCAATTAAGTGACTTTTCTCTTGGTCTTAAAAAGCAGGTCGAATTTAATCGCAACTGCTGCAAGTCATGGGTCATCAGCATGTGGGTTTCAGGCAGCATTGGGCAGCATCTGCCCTGGATTTCCTCTTAGTCACTCTAAAAACAATCTAAAAACAGTGCCTGCCACCTGCGAATGTCCGCTCCAAGGGACCCCTTCACTCGGTCGAGCGATGCTTCGAACCTTGGATGTGGCAAAGCGCACCCCGACAGATCCGACAGGTTACAAAAGTTACAATGCTTTACACCTACAGTAGAGACGGATCATGCATAGATCTCTCATCCCGAATCCCAACTTCTATGCCATTTCAGCATCAGCATTTACGCAAATTAAAGTAATGAAATGGATAATGCATGGCTGCAGCTAGTTAAATGGGGCTATTTACCAATATCTAGCAAGTTGTCCCAGGGAAGTCCTTGCATCGGCTGTGGAAATGGACTTCTCAAGGTCTTGCCAGAATTCATCCTCCAACTTCTCTGCTTCCACCCTCATCTCCTGCGAGGTGCTGTGAGTGCTGCCCAAATAATTGCCGTTGTAATATAGACATATGAAAAACGATCAAGTTATTTGTGTGCAATTTTATAACTAATGCTGAATACTGTATGGATTAGATTGGATTAGACGGTATCCCCCAGGCGAATTCATTGCCATGCTGATTGTGAAATTGCTTGGATGTGCTGAGATCCAGAGGACAAGCGCAACCTGGCAACCATGTCCTCCGCCATACGCACAGCTTCAATTTCATGGTCGTCCTGCTCAAGTTGCGACACCCTCGAAGGGGGCAAAATATGCAAAATGATAAAGTCTCCAAAAAGTCTCAAAAAGCAAATTACCAGTTGCAACATGTTGCATGTACCAAAATACCCCTCTGATCGTGTTTACCTCCTTGGAATATGCCTGAGTGCGACATGGATTGGAATTCCAACCGTCCCGTGTCTCTTTGCCTCGTAGTACATCTTGCAATTCTCCCAGCAAAGCGCAACATCCTTTTTTGATTGCTGAAGGGAAGGGCTTGCGATCCAAGGGACGAAAACATAGAAATCCGCCTATACAATCCTCCACAGCCACATGCGTTGGCCTTTCAAAGCTCAAATGTCTAGTTTGGTTCCATGCATCATACCAAAGCCACTATATTATACATACTTATTACATCTTATTACCTTGACCTCTGGAAACTCTGGAACCGGAAAACGTATCTTCTGCACAGGCAGCTTTCCAATAGGGTTGCTTCGAGTCCTGCCAGAAGAAGTCTGGATTGACGAAGCCCTCTTCATCCTGCGCTGGTTCTGGAGCCAAAGAAGGAAGTGGCAGAGGTGTCTTGTCTTGGCAATCCAAATGCAGAGTTTGCAACTGGCCCTGCAAGCTACATACATCTACATAGATTAATTGCATTTCCAAATCATTGATGGTTCGATTTCCCACCAAGATGATGGTGGCTAAAATACTCGGCCTTCATACTGTATGACGGAAAGTGCCAGTTGCAACGATCCGCAGCTACTGTACTGTATCTGGAGGACACCCAATAGACCCAATCTGAACGCTAGGCTATATTTGAGTCTTGCCTATCTTGATACCCCATTTTCCAGGAGAATTGCAGGCAGCCACATTTAAGCAGCCCAGCAGCTTCAACCTCAGGATGCAACCTTCATCTGTTGTACCTGTTGCGTCCTTGTAGCTGCCATCTTGCAGGCGCTCAGCAATGGTCCTGCAAGCCCCCTGAAGGCAACTGTCTGTTCTAAAGAGACCTCCAAACAGTCATGGCTAAGGATAGAAACTGTTGTTGCGGCCTCAGGCCTCAGGACCCAAACCTATCAAAAGGATTGCCAGCTCTTGACAAAGTCGGACTTTTGGAGAAATGTTGGAAGGCTCTCATATCTTCCCGCAATCTCCTGAGATCAATGGGATCGGTGACCACCTGGCACCAGCGGCACCAGCTGGATGAGCGAGAGTCTTTGAGGTTGGGATATTTTTGGTTGGCAACAGGCCACATGGTGACCGTGTTGGACGCGCACATGTACTGCCCTGGTTGATAGAAAAATACAGAAAATGATAGAAAATGAAAGCTGTTCAGAGATATTTCACGCAAGCTTAATCAGGAAATATTCCCACATCAATTTGCAAGGTGCCTGCTTCGATCCCACTCATTGCCCTTACATGCAGAATTGAAGTGAACTTTCCCAATTCTTACCAATTGAAGGGGTCAATGATTAATGTATTGGGTAGACTGAGCAGGTAAGTTCGGTATCAAATAGGTTTAATCACTATTCTTATTTCATTTTGTGTCATTGGACTCCTCATCGGTGTTGACAAACTCCTTTCATCCACAAAAATTGAAATCCTGTAATAAATAGCTGCTTCTGAACATTTTTGAACATGGTTCCTTTGATATCTTCTGCTACTGAGTTGCTGAGTTGCGTAGTAGGAGACATTGCAATTGCAACGGCCACCAGCTGTGACCAAGGGAACCTCCGGATAGTCCTCCAAGCCAAGCTCTTTCCATGGAAGGGGCTCCTTGAAAGGTCCCGCCTTCGTGAGCGAGCCAGAGGAAGCACCAGCAATTTGTCGGTGCGATCTCGTGCATTCCCTATCTCAACAAAGCCATCTGTCGATCGCCAAATGATTTGTCGATGTTTTGGTTTGACCCACCTTTGGCAATCTCACCATACGCCGCAAGACTCGGAGCAGCTGACGCTGGCACCACCTGAAAGTATATGAAAGTAATCTCTGGATGAGACAGGAGGCCCTGTCTGGGCCGAGGCTCGAACACCCCAGATGACATGGGGAAGCTTAAGTGAGTATGCTGTATGCTTCAAAAGAATGTGTTTTGCTCTTAGCTCTGTGTCCCGGACCCCTGTGAGGTTTGTTTGGCCATGTGTCATGCCTTTACACCAGACTCATTCCCTGTCACAAACAATAGATGCATATGTAGGCATATTGAGATGAATTCATCTGGACATATTGGACACTGCGCAGAAACCTGGAAACCTTGTTTTCTATTTGTGATATTCTTAGAATTTCTTAGATGGTTTGAGAGAGGACGGAAATTCCTAACTTCTGAGGAACCAGCCAGTCCAAGATCCTAAGCCCCCAAATGCCCACAATAACTGCAGGTGATGGGTTGTCCATGAATCAGCGATCTGTCCAATGCGGAAAATACAATGGAGTGCCCTCGCATGCTTACACTCTCTTATTCTGCTAGACTTGCAACACTCCAACACAGCCAGCTACAATGCTCACGCAAAAAATCCAGGCCACATTGAGTTTGTCTCCGAACCCATCTCAGCCCTCAACTTGTCTTGGTTCTCCCTTTGATCACCCAGCTCTTCTGCCTGACATGCTCTCCGGATTCACTGATCCCTGTTGGGGTCATCAACCTGGTTCTGACTCCTGTGATTTACGCAACCAACTCTGCCTATAAGATGACCCTGCAGTTTGCCATAGTTTGCCTTTCTTGGCAACAGCTTCGCTCCCTCAAAACCTCTCAGAACGCTTATGGTTGTGGCTTTGGCCCACCTCAATCTCTTCTTCATCCATGAAAGAGCTCTCCTGTCAAACACTTTCTGGAGAACAAAGACAGGCCACCGTCAAAAGCTTGCAAGTTTGGCGCAAGAAACCTCTGCAACACGCACTCTTCCAGGGTCATGATGTATAATATACATTAATATACAGTAAATAAATCTCATCTGAGGCGCCGATACCCAATGCTTCTTTCTAAACGACATGCATGATCTGCTTGATCAGTCCAGCTACAATACGTCTGGTGGTGTAACTCTGCGGAGTGAATCAAGACAAGGCATCAGTTCAGCTGTCTTTCCAAGAGAGACTGGGCTACTGGCTAGTTCTAGTCGCATGTCAGTACGGTACTTATATGTATTTACCTCCAGATAGGAACTAAGATGAACTGATGAACTGAACCCCACCCTGATCCAGGCACGTGCAGCAAATGGTTTTTATTCTGTTACTCATTAATCATTGGTAACTGAGTAAGATGGTCACGCCTATACCTCTCCCTGTATTCTTGTACAACACCTCAACAGGTCCCTTCAATGGTCCAGCTAGAGGCTCCCATATTGACTTCACAGGCATCTACAGTAACATCTGAATGTGCTTCTATGGTACCACTACCACTTGACACATCTTGACACCATCAGTACCAGCCTCGCTTTCTTCCTCCTGGCACAGCAATGATTACCATGCTGGCTTGCTGGCTGTTGATAAAGTACCTTTGGGTAGTGGCAGTCTCCAACATGTACATATGTATAATACTTGATAATGAATACAAGTATAATCGAACGCGCTGTGACACTGTGGTGATTTCGTCTCGATACTACATTTGGTTGCTTGAGCAGACCTGAGCACGTACGGATTGACAATTCCTGGCCTCATTGTCATTGCCATCCCAGAGCTCGCCGTCCTCGTCATCCTGGCCCAAAGTGTCAAAGGCTCTGAGGCGTTGAGCTTTCTGTCACCCTTGAAAACTATGAAAAACTAACCAGTGAAGTTGCCATCCTGTCCAGATTGTCCTCCTGAGAAGGATCGGGCAGGTTGGACGCTTCAGGACCCTGGCAGTAGCATGCAGTAGCCAAGAGACAAAAAAAAACAAGCAAAAAAAACAAGCAAAAGAAGTAAAGAAGTAAGAGAAGCTGAAGTACACAGTACCACACTGGATCCGAAACGGTCAAGGCTTCGCTGATTTTTTGGAATCTGATTGAATCTGAGGCCAAGTTCCAGCCATGCTGGCCTCGCCTCATCGAGGGCGGCTGCCTTCAGCTCATCCTGCAGCGATTTGCGCCTGTCAGGTCGAAAGGATTTAAAATCATCCACACAATCGCATTTCAATACATTTAAGCCCTTTTTGAAGGGATGTACCAAGATGTAGTCAGAAACACCCATCGGTATTCAAAAAGAAAATGGTGTTCCAAGTGATCTCTATTCGAACTGGGAGCTCTGCGCCTGTCGAGTTTGTCTTTCAAGGACTGGCGCCTGCATGCTGTGTGCTTTCAGTACGCAGTTTCAAGAATCGGTAGGGTCTAGATCTGGATCAAATTTGAGGTGTCCAATGTGAATCCTGGCCTGAAGGATTCTGTCTTTAGCAAGTGTTTGACTTTGTCCAATTATGTATGCAAACTAATCTAATCTAATCTCTAATCCAATATGAAGCAATGTAATTGATGGAATGGAAAGGAACGGAACGGAATGGAACGGAATGGAATGGAATACGATGCCATGCGATGCCATGCGATGCCATGCGATGCCATGCGATGCCATGTGATGCCATGCGATGCGATGTATGTATACATGTATGTATACTACGTATATGTGTAACAAATTGCAAGCACAACGTACATTGAATTTGTTCGTTTGTGTCTGTGTGCATGTATGTGTCTTTGCATTCAATCGGTGCACAAGTACATCATCTCGATCAAAGTACTTTGCTGTATAAAACCTGTGCCATTGGTAAGTACAGTTCATCATGAGTCGTTTACCCCTAGAATCATGTTTATGGCTGTACTTGTACAGCCCTTTATGGTGAATTGAAGCGTTTGAATCAGAAGAGTGCTCTAGTGATCTCTAGTGGATGTCCTTTCGCTAAGCAGTACCAGAACCTATGCAACATCAAGATGAATGTTCCAAGGAAACAGGGCGGATTGACAAAACAGCGTGACAGATGTGCTTGTCAAATCGGTTAGAGTCGACTTCCTTGTGCCTGGGAGGCTGCATGAAGAATCTCACCCGTTCACCATGGTAGCAGAGGCGCTATCCTGTGAGAGATGGTTTCTTGTGGTTTCGTGCTACACAGGCACTGATAAAAAGCATCCTTGTGTGGGGTTTTGGAATGCTGCCTGAAATCTCTGCGATCTGTTCATGGACTGATGACGAAACAGACTTTTTGTATGGCTGATGAGTCTCATGAGCCATCAAGGACATTCATGCGTTGCAAACACTTCTGTGTGCTGTATGCTGGTCGTCAAGAACAGTTCTTCTTCAAACTGCCAATATCGGCCAAAAACTCATGTAAATATGCTTGGAGCCAGGTAGGGAGGCTTTAAAGTAACCTTCCTTTTTAGATCTTGAAATCCGCAAGCGGCCCCAGAGCTTGAGCAGAGTCGCAGCTATTACAGCACAAGAAGATGGGAAGAAAAAACATGTTGAACCACCTGCCCTCTCTCTCTGTCTCTCTCTCTCTCTCTCTCTCTCTTGCGATTCGAAAACATCACGAAAATCCGCGCACGAGTCGCACGAGCATCCTTCTTCCAGCTAATCATTTCTCTGGCGCACGGCCTCAATCCATTTCGCTCAAGTCAATGCTGGGCGGCCTGGAGAGCAGCAGCAGACCTTTAACGTGATCCGTACACTGGTCACGTGCTAGGAATGTGCAGCAGATTGTATCATTGTAGCATTAAAAGCAGCATGTTCCCGGCGTGATCTGCCCTCAACTGAAGCAACAAATAATAATGAAGAACGCCAGTCAAAATGGCCGCCATCTGTTGAATTGAACGTCCATAGGAAAAGAATCCAACAAAGCAGGATAAGCAGCATCAAATCTCTAAGAGGGGGCAAGCATAGCAGCATTTTGTAACCTTAGGGACCTTTGGCCGTTTGGGTCAGAAAAAAATACTGATCGAGTTGTCTACACTAAGTGTCAGCTTGGCCACCTCCCTACCGCACCTCAGTTCTTGAGAGCAAGAATCGCAGGCACAGTTGAACCCCATCCTGGCTAACAAGACGTGGCCACGCTCACGCGCAGGTCCTTGGCCAACGACCATCAGTGAAACATCACTTGAGGAGAATGACATCGTATACATACAATAGATAATGTATACATATATATTATATTTTTTTTATAGAATACAATATCTATATATATATATACAAAGGGCCGCACTTTTTTATACTGCTCTGCAAGACCGAGGTTGTCACATTAAAGAAATTGCTAACCTCTCAAAAATTTGTAAGAACACAGTCCCCCCACGCTAAAGCCAAAGCTACGGCATAAAAAGCATTGACCCTTTTCCTCTTTAATCACGGGGGCGTTAAACCATATAGAATATGTATACATATATATATATATTATTTATATATATATATACATATATACAATAACAATACTATTATTATATTATATTATATTCTATTATATTATTTTATATTATATTATTTTATATTATATCATATTATATCATATTATATTATATTATAACATATTATATTATATTATAATATGTTATATTATATTATATCATACTATACTATACTATATTATATTATATTATATATTATTTAATATTATATTATATTATATTATATTATATTATAGTATTTCATTTTATATTATATTATATTATATATTATATATTATATATTATATTTATTAATAGTATTATTATTATATTATATTATATTATATTATATTAAATTATATTATATTATATTATCATTTTATTACATTGTTATTATATTATATTATATTATATTATATATTATATTATATATTATATTTATGAATAGTATTATTATTATTATATTATATTATATTAAATTAAATCATATTATATTATATTATATTATACTACATTGTATTATATTGTATTACATTGTATTATTATATTATAATTATACTGTTTTATAATTATAATTGTATTATAGATATATATTATATTATATATATATATTGTTTATTTATTTATAATATATATATATATTAATAATATTATTATATGATATGATATGATATTATATTATATTATATTATATGTTATCATATTATTACTTTATTATATTATTATTGTATTATATGATATTATATTGTATTATATTAAAATTATATTACATTGTATTGTACTATATTATATTACCTTATATTATATTATATTATATCATATTGTATTATATTTTATTATATTAGATTATATTATACTATATATTATATATTATTATATTATTATTATATTTTACTATATGTCATTATTATATTATATTATATCATATTATATTAAATTACATTATATTATATTATATTATATCACATTATGTTATTTTACATTATATATTATATTATTTTATGCTATGTTATATCATATTGATATATATATATATACATATCTCTATTTATCATATTATATATATTTAGTATACGCTTAATGTAATATACACTATACGACGCGTGGACATGAAACTGGAGCAAATTAGACTCTCAATCAAAAAGCCTACTTGGAGAAAACCCTACATGGGTACTGATACTGCGTCCTCCTGTTGCATATTATAATATATTATATATAGTTCTTGCATGCTTTTGCATATTTTTGTTTTTGCATGCTTGGAAATCAAACTCCGCGTTGGTTGGAATGCTGCTTTGGTAATGATGTGGTTTCAACAAAACTGACAGCCATGAATTCAACTTTTGTTGAATGAAATGTCACTGTACACTGTTGGGATGCCTGCAAAACGTCGGCTGGACCGAGGTTCTTTCAAGCAACTCTGGCTCGAGATAGCCTTGGTTCATCGTTTAGAGTCAAAGAAGGCAGGGCCCATCTGGATGGAAAGCTCGAACTGGAACACCATCAAAGTTCAGCACATCCCAGAGAAATCTCTTGCTCTGCCTTGAAAAAGGAAGATGCTGAGATGCCAAGCAGCTCGTCGTCACAGGCTCACCGCTCGCAATATTTTTGGTCGCTTGCCATTCACCAATCCAAAGCTGCTTCGCTGGAGCAGCATCCTGTGAAAGGCCAACCACTCTGAAGAAACATCAAAATTCACTCTTCGCATCTCTGCACCCTTTTGTACGGGAATTCCATACCCATTTTCATTGGGTTGTTTAAACTTAACTGCAGCAAGGATGCCTGCTCCCAGGAGCGAATGCAAAATCTAGCGTTGGGCGAGCAGGAATGTTCAAGCATGGCTCCCATGTAGAACACAGCTTCAGATCCATCTGCGGAGGGGCAAAATTCCGAACATCATGAACTCAACAAAGAACAATCGGACTAGATTTGCATCGGGCTGCAAGGTGTTTTGCTTTACCTTATTTACATTACCATTCATCCATCATCATACATCATCATACATCTAGAGTCTAGACTAGTCTAGAGGCTCTCGCACCCTGTGTCCAGGTTTGTGGGTCCCACCTGGCAACGTGTCCGCGGAGTTGATGATCAGCAAATTCAGAACTAAAGAAATGTGTTCTTTGGAAACGCTAACCTTCACCAATCCGCCAGAGGTGGAGAACAATCCTGGCAGCAACGAAGCCGGGATATTGACTGTCGTTCGGCTTGTAGCTGCCAAATTTACCCTAAACCCTACAGTGTGAGTCATGAGTCCTGACACTCTTCACGAAACAGCCAAGAAACACGGGCAAATGAAGCAGGGACTTCAACTCAGTTCACTGCTTCAATTTTGAAAGCAGAAACTTCACAGTGGGAAGTGAAAACCGAAGCTGGGGTTGACAGATTCCATTGCAGAACCCAGTCCCCGCCCACGTCCTGAGCGGTGAAACATGATGGCTAAGCGCCGTGCCGCTTTCGCGATCTTGCTGTCAGAAACGGCAAAGTCTGATTGTAAGCTGAGAACTGCTTCCCGAAGCTGTGCTGGAGCATCTGGCAGCAGGTCTGCATCTAAAACATCTGAAACAGTTGGGACCAGAACGGCAAAGGGCGTAGCATTATGGCATAGCCATGAATATCATGAATATTCCATACGTGCATTCAAAAGGCAACCAAGGACATGAGAGCTATCGACACGTTCAAATGGTCAAAGCAACAGGAATTATCAAGCATCTGGAATTGGAGCCCTAGGACCAAGAGTGCCAAGAAAATCGGTTAGCTAGAAGTCAAACACTGATTGTTTGCATCAATTTTGTGAATGAAGCGAAATGTGAAACATTAATGATACTTCACTACTGTTACAATGCCCCTCCCTGGTAAAACCATTCTTGGCCTGCAAAGGCGCACAAGGGCGGAATATATCGACGTGACAGCAAAATCAACAGGCGATCTTCTCCTTCAATGATCCTGCAGAATTCATCTATGCTCTTCTTCAACTTCTCGCTTGCTGTTGGCCTCTGAAAAGAGGTCCCAAATCGTACACAGTTGAGCAATTGTTGGAATGTATACAATAATTATGCGTTCAAAATCCGTCAAATCTAAAGAGCGCACAAAACAACCAAAAAATGTTGAAAAAATTGAAAAATGACTTTGGAAATGGCAGGTGACGTGCTCAGAAGCGGTACTTCGCGCAACAAAACATCTCCAGCTTTCACATTGACAGAGGCTCGAAGGCATACTCCCTTCTTCACATCTTTGTGTATAGAGACTTTGCTCTCGCCAAGCATGCATTGCTGCATGTCAAGAATCTCCACAGTTTGACGGATCCGAGTTGAAGCCCGTCGGCGGTGCGAAGCTCGATTGGATCCATAGCAGAGAACACAAGGCCCAATGCAGAAGCTTGGTCCAGCTAGGTAAATGTGTGCGATAGTTGGGGACTTTGTTGTATGTACGCCCAGATCTTGCACGTTCTGTATCGGGACCTTCCATGAATATATTCCGTTTTTTTCCGATGTGCTTGACCGGATGGAGTAGTATGCAAGTCTCGAACAGTACAAGACTGTCTTGTCCAAACAATTCCCTGAAGGAAAAGGACAACTTTGGTTACACAAAAGGAACTATTGTTGCGACGGTTTCCTTTTAGTTCAGGACAACTTGCATCAAAAAGGTTCAAACAACACTTGTGGCCACGAACCAAAGAACACTCGGTCAATCCCAATGAAGCTCCTTGCAATGCAAACTGCGTCACTTTCCGTGCATGAGGTGGGAACAAATGGAGGACTCAATACCTCGATGCAAACCTGAGCCGCTCTTCGCATCTGAACACGTGAAGCCTCATCTTGCTCTTAGCACGTGTTGTTCTTCCTTTTGGCCGATAGCTTGGGTAGTCGGCAGTCCCGGTCCCTGCAGTCTGCAGGCTCTGGGTTTCCTCTGCTCAGTTTCAGCAGAGACCAGCATTCTTTGTGTCTGGTTCTGATGTCCAGCTTTGCACATGGGAGCCACAGAATTCTCGCGTCCCAGCTAAAATGACATGGTGTTTCTGTGGGCTTGGCAAGGTGTCGCTTTCCTTCACTGAAGAACATTGAATATGCCAAAAAAGGATTCAAGAAACACCACCATCAACATCCTCGGTATTCAAGGATGTGACAAGTTGTCTTCTTGGTGGGGAGGCTTGAGCTCATCACATTATATAAGTCTACTGGCTCGACAGCTTCTCGCTTACTTGCACTACACTCAATTTGTCAAGAGCATCAAAGGTAGGTGGTTTGCTGCTTTTCAAGTGCACGCCCAAAGCTTGATTTTTATTCCTGAACCAGCGTTAAGTTTCAATACCCCCATCTCATCTCATCCCTTGTCACTGCTCACCTTGGAGCATCTCAGCATATCTCAGCCAAATGTTCTGGGGCTGCGGGGGCTCAATTCGGAAGCCTCAGTTTCATTCTCAAAGTCGTCTTCTTCATACTCCTGTGACTCGTCGTTGGCGATCGCGGCACTATTAAAACTCAAAAATGGCCCGGCAAGAATTGGTATGCTGCCAGCATCACTTTCCCGAGCGGGTTTGCCTGGAAAATCAAAATATCATAAAATATCTAGATTAGCCTTTGATGGCTGAAGGAATCTGACGAAAACAGCTTGTTCTGAACTTGATCTGTCTAGAGCCAACCAGGATGGGCCTAAAGACCAAAACATCACGTTTCGAAAGAAACATTGCAATCAAAAGATTGTACATTGCCGACAAAGTGCCTACGCCTAGTATGATACCCTTGCCACCACCACCAGTCCTGTGTTTCTTCATTCATGGAATCTCGAGCAGTCTCTGTGGCAACAACTTGAGGCTCTTCATTCCTTTCTGCCATCTCAACTGCCTCATGCGACGGTTGATCTAACAGCTCTGGAGCGTTTTCGGGTATGGCTGAAAGGTTCTCATGGGTGAGGTGCTCATTACCATTGAACTCCATGTCCATGACTTCTTGCCGCAGGCGCTTGGCCTTCTCAGCAAGTGCTTCGGACTTTTGACAATGATGTGTTGGATCTGTTCTGCTGGATGCCACTGGTGCTTCAGCCTGCTGATCTGCTGGATCGTTCCTTTCAGCAGCAGCCTGAGACCTTTGATGCTTTGGATCCTCTGTTCTGCTGGGAACCATGGGTGCTTCAGCCTGCTGATCTGATGGATCGTTCATTTCAACAGCAGCCTGAGACCTTTGATGTGTTGGATCTGTTCTGCTGGGAACCATGGGTGCTTCAGCCTGCTGATCTGCTGGATCGTTCCTTTCAGCAGCAGCCTGAGACCTTTGATGCTTTGGATCCTCTGTTCTGCTGGGAACCATGGGTGCTTCAGCCTGCTGATCTGATGGATCGTTCATTTCAGCAGCAGCCTGAGACCTTTGATGTGTTGGGTCTGTTCTGCTTGGAACCATGGGTGCTTCAGCCTGCTGATCTGCTGGATCGTTCCTTTTAGCAGCAGCCTGAGACCTTTGATGCTTTGGATCCTCTGTTCTGCTGGGAACCATGGGTGCTTCAGCCTGCTGATCTGATGGATCCTTCATTTCAGCAGCAGCCTGAGACCTTTGATGTGTTGGGTCTGTTCTGCTGGGAACCATGGGTGCTTCAGCCTGCTGATCTGCTGGATCGTTCCTTTCAGCAGCAGCCTGAGACCTTTGATGCTTTGGATCCTCTGTTCTGCTGGGAACCATGGGTGCTTCAGCCTGCTGATCTGATGGATCGTTCATTTCAGCAGCAGCCTGAGACCTTTGATGTGTTGGGTCTGTTCTGCTGGGAACCATGGGTGCTTCAGCCTGCTGATCTGCTGGATCGTTCATTTCAGCGGCCGCCTGAGACCTGTAATGCTTTGGATCTTCTGTTCTTCTGGATGCCACGGGTGCTTCAGCCTGCTGATCTGCTGGATCGCTCATGTCAGCAGCAGCCTCCGACCTTTGATGCTTTGGATCTTCTGTTCTTCTCGATGCCACTGGTGCTTCAGCCTGCTGATCTGCTGGATCGTTCCTTTCAGCAACAGCCTGAGACCTTTGATGCTTTGGATCCTCTGTTCTGCTGGGAACCATGGGTGCTTCAGCCTGCTGATCTGATGGATCGTTCATTTCAGCAGCAGCCTGAGACCTTTGATGTGTTGGGTCTGTTCTGCTGGGAACCATGGGTGCTTCAGCCTGCTGATCTGCTGGATCAAACTTTTCACCCGCAGCCTGAGACCTTTGATGCTTTGGATCCTCTGTTCTCCTGGAAACCATGGATGCTTCAGCCTGCTGATCTGATGGATCGTTCATTTCAACAGCAGCCTGAGACCTTTGATGTGTTGGATCTGTTCTGCTGGGAACCATGGGTGCTTCAGCCTGCTGATCTGCTGGATCGTTCCTTTCAGCAGCAGCCTGAGACCTTTGATGCTTTGGATCCTCTGTTCTGCTGGGAACCATGGGTGCTTCAGCCTGCTGATCTGATGGATCCTTCATTTCAGCAGCAGCCTGAGACCTTTGATGTGTTGGGTCTGTTCTGCTGGGAACCATGGGTGCTTCAGCCTGCTGATCTGCTGGATCGTTCATTTCAGCGGCCGCCTGAGACCTGTGATGTGTTTGATCCTCCTCTGTTTTGCTGGATGCCACGGATGCTTCAGCTTGCTCAGGTTCAGATGTTTGAGTAGTTGGGGGAGGGGGGTCAAGTCTTGAATCCTCTAAGGCCGGTACTTCAGGAGGTCTGGACTCTGGATCTGCAGCTTGCTCACGCACCGGCTGTGGATCAAATCTACTGGCGCTGGCGAGCAACTGTACCACGGGTGCTGGCACTGATCGGGCCTCCAGCATTTGTAGGACCTGACACGCTTGGGCACCAGTTTCTGGGGTTGAAAAGGGCACCACTTGGCCAAAGCAGAATACTGCAGTCATCTGCTGCAACAGACGATGGCGTGTGACATGATCGTACTCCATTGAATCTAAGTTGTTCTTTCAATCCCTCTTCTGTCTTGCTGTATAAAAACTGCAATGTACCGGTTTGGATTTTTGCACACAAAGAATTTGCAAAATTCTAAGATCCGCATTCTTATTGCCAACTGCTGCAACCTCATCGGCTTAATCCACCGCCTTGTCCAGTTCAAGATCCGACAGACCTTGGCACTTGAAATCTAGACATCAAGCCGGTTCAAGGCTCTTGAAAGCAGATGGCTGTAGCTCAGGAACCCCGCCAGCTCGATGACCAGGGATTTGTTTTTGGGTTCTTTTGGATCCAAAGTCTGTGACTCTAGTGACTCAAGTGACCCAAGTGGACCTAGTTGCAGTCCCTAGTGAATTGCTGGGGTTCCACCATGGCCGAGGACGGTGCGTGTGGGAATGTCCTCCAGCAGGCTGCTGCGACTCTTCATTTCTTGACTCGGCCCAGAGAGGATCCACTGCACGAAACCTGGCAGATTCGCCGTAGAGTCCCTCATCATCTGAAGAGTTTCTTTCAGTTGATAGCTGCTATAGGTATCGACAGGTCCTAAAGTTAGTAAAGTTCCTAGTTGCTATGCCACAAAATTCCATGCCAAAGAACTACCAAAAACTACTTAAGGACCGTGATTGTGATCTATATAGATCTAGCCGTAGAGGCAAGTAAGCAGTCTTGGTGAACAACATTTGTACCAGGGCACTGCCTGCAAGGCACCGATTGCCCGTCAGAATGCAGCACAGTAGTGGTAGAGGTGATATCCAGGTGCAATTAGCATGAATTCATGATCTGAATTAGTTGAGGGGGATGGGCATTGTGAAGCTGCACTGGGGTTCTTAAAGCCAAACGATATTGCATGATTCGCATGATAATCATGATATGGTCAACTTCTACAGGGTCTCTTTGAGTTGATCACATCCATTTCAGGGCCTATCGACGAATATCCCATTGAATCCCTTCCCAGGCGCACGTTGCACGAAGTCAGAGGCGTCGTAGCCCAGCTTTCGCAATGCCTTGGAGACGAAAAAGAAACAGTGAGAGACCGCGGGAGACCCGGAGGTAGACAGTTTGAAGAAATGAGAATCCACGGTAATCCATGCTAATCCATGGTAATCCGCATAAATCCTCCTTGCTTTGCCTCATCGTGGCCACCACGGCTCAACACATGCTTGATCAACAGTTGGGAAAACCTGGATCTAATGGTTTGAAGGACTCCCCAGGTCAAAGCTGCAGTTCTGTTCAGAGATCATGAGGAAACGAGATACTATAAAATCATATAAAATCTATAAATGTTTCGACGTGTTTGGACCTGTTTCGACTTGTTTTGTCATTTCGCCCATTTGCCTGATGAGCTCATTTCAAGAGTATTTCAAGATATTTCAAAATATGTCAATGCTGCAATGTCTTCTTGTATCATTTCGTCATCTTCATAATTCTTATTAATTCTTCAAGTTCATATCTCTTCCAGGCGACTTGCAGCAGGTACGCTTCCATCACTGCTCCTGCTCGCAACTCTGCTGCCTTCATGCACATCTTCCCAGGCGCCGCAGGTGCCAGCGTCGTGCCAGGCCCCGTGCCCTTCTTGCTGTGCTTCGCTCGGAGCCGGTGCAGCTCAGTGGGTCGGAAAGGCCCCGCCATGGTGATGATCTCAGCAGCAACATCAAAATGCCCAGCCTGCACAGATTTCATGTGAAAAAAAATGAAAAAGTCAACTGAAAGGAAAATTCAGGACCCTGCAACACAGACCTTTTGGACTTTTGTTGCATTAAGCCTATTAAGCATAAACTAAACTGTCAAAGGTGGTGACTTTGTGGGACGGGTTTGAAAAAGTAAAGCTTGTAAATGGTTGATGCTTCATCAGGGAATAGTGGCAGCAACCCAAAGAACAAAAATGAGTTAAATGAGTAAAATACAGGCCAGCACCTCTATGGCCATCATAGTGGCGAAGCTGCCAGCAGGGCCCAGCTGCACTCCACCTGCCATTGGATGTCAGGTGGATGTTAGATGTCCGAGTAACCCGTCGAGTGACTTGTCCATTGCTCCAGCCTTGGTGTAGCAAAGTCACTGATTCCAGCTGTCCACAGGCAGCTGCTGTCAACCTGGCGCAGCATATCATTTGGCCGTGGATCACTTCACCCTACCCTGTGAATATCCTAAGAGTGAACAGAAAAGATGGTGTTGGGGTTTACTTACCCAGCTTTCAACCTGTTTGGTGTAATTTTACGGGCAGGACTGAGGGTTGTCCCGGAATGGTCGTATGAACGTCAGTGGGAGGCTCATTTCTCTGCGCAGGTGCAGTGTTTTATGACTCTGGTACATCTGTGAGTTAGCGTGGTCTAAGACGAATTTTTGGAAAAATCAGTCAGAAAAGTGAACCCTCTGCGGACTTCAGGCGTTTCGGCCATTTCCACTTTTTCAATCTTTTCGACTTTTTTGGCGAGTCCGGATTTTATAACTTATGTAAACCCTAAATGAAACACCTAATAGAAGTATGCGTATTGTTCCATGGGGCCGGGGGATTTTATAACTTATTTTATACCCTATATGAAACCCCTAATAGGAGGTATGCGTATATGTTCCATGGGGCCGGGAGATTATGACAAGGACATGTTATAACAAGGAAATCCCCTAGCACTGGAATGATGGAACCAATGGGTTGCTTGCTCCGCTCTCGGGTATGGCCCTCCGGGCCATACCCTCGTCCTGTGGGTAATTTTAATCCATAGATTGCTTAGATTGCCATATTGTGTTGGAAGATCGCAAAGGCCCGCAAAGGTGCAGGATTCGCCTTTGGTAATGCTACCGTATATGGAGCTGGTCGTATATGAGGCAGGCTTTATATTGTTGTTTAGGTGTGTCTTCCCTAAGTTGGGACGTCCCCTATCGTTATCCAAGCCAAAACCAAGAAAACACATCTGCAGTGAACGCTCCACATATAATTACTTTACGATAATTTAGATCCCGGCTCATATGTGAACCAAGCCACAAGGGCGACTGACCACGCTTGTCCACAAGATTTATGTCTGCTTGCACCTGGGCAACCCGAGCAGTTGTCGGTATCATAGATGCAGTACTACGTAAATGATTGCCCCAGCAGCCCACAATCTTCCAGATTGCCCTTGCCGCTTGCCTACACGCATTGGATCTTACCTTCCAATCAGCATAGCCCAGCTGCATCTAACATCCAAACAAGGATCTCTGCAGCAACCACAGCAAAAACAGATCTCATATGTTTATATATGTTTAAAAAACGCGTTTGTTCCATGACTTCATCCCCATGCAGAATATCCGGTCCATCTGCGCCTCAAGGAGCACAGGAATCATCTGTGGATCTGCCTCCGCGGCGATGTGCAAGGCGCTCTGCTCATACAAGTTGTCCAAGACAGAGATGCTGCACTTCAGCTCGAGACATACCTCCAAGCTACACTGACCATGCGTCCTTGATGACTGGAGTCATGTTGGGTATTTATTGGGTCAGATCTTGCTGAAGACCAGGGTTCAAACTTAGGATATTTGATTGTTTGGAGCACGGAAAGAGCACCGACGACCTAAGGACCTTGCCATCTACCGTCACATAATAAAACGGACCATTGCCATGATGGACGTTGAAGACATTCCACTGGCACTACAGGGCTATTCCTGGTGGTTTATTGGGCTGCTTAAACTGAGGGACCTTTGCCACAGATGTATGCTTGAGTTCCAATGCTCTCATGAGGACAGTGCGACCATGAGAATCCAAAGCTTCTGGATTCCTTGGATGCTTCTGACTTCGCTTGGCAGAGGGCCCAGTAAAGAAATGCCAGGAAATTTTGCGACACAACATGTCGTTGCACACAATAAGGACACAAAAATAGGCAAAACCATGCTTTTCACTGATTCCAAGCTTCACACAGGGTGGCTTCACTTCATCCACGTCTGTGCCGGGCGGATGCGTTCTGGTCAAGAATTGAATAGACAATTCTGGTCGATTGCTCTCCAGGGCCAAATGCGCAACGGAACTCATTGACTCTTTACCAAGTCCTGGAATGGAGCAGAGGACCAGTGACATCCAGATCAAGTTGTAAGCCGATGATGTTTTGCAGGTTTCTGCCAATGTCTTTCACGACGTCCTGTTCGAAATCCTAAATGCCTATTCAAACGCCATGTGGTAACGTGCAAAGAAGTCAAATCAATCCTGAGGCCTTGATACTATGATACGTTAAAATCTTACCGTCCTACAGTCCTTGTGAGAGATCTATGTTCTGCAGCAAGCACGCATCAACAAGCCTTTGCAAATCACCCTCCACTGCACGCCACAGCACACTTCGGCCATGAGCGTCCAGCACATCCGGGTCAGCTCCTTAGCGGCCCGGTGGGCCCTAGCCCCTTGAGAAGATCCAAGAATTCACTGTTTCACTCTTGGTTCGGTATCATACCGTGACAAACTGACAATACTAAAGCTACTAAAGCTGCAAAATGACAAA
Organism: Cladocopium goreaui; assembly: GCA_947184155.2. Taxonomy (NCBI): domain Eukaryota; class Dinophyceae; order Suessiales; family Symbiodiniaceae; genus Cladocopium; species Cladocopium goreaui. The sequence continues at coordinate 161,766 of CAMXCT020000321.1, forward strand.
ATGACCAAGTGAAGATTAAAAACGGAAGGAATATACTAAACTCGTGGAAGCAATCTGCACCCTCTCAGTTCTCTCTTCTGTAGTGGCAAGTTGCAAGTCATAGCGACGCAAGAGCCAGCACCCCATAGCAACCCCCAATCACTGTTGCCTGCTACAGTACTGCTTGCTTTTTTGTTTCCCTTTGCTGCACTTGCTGTAAACCCGCCGAGTGTCCATTGAGCACCAGGGCACATGCAGCTTGCACTCCACCGCCATCCAGTGCCACGTGTACCATTCCCACCCCTTGATCACCATCCACCGAACCTAGGCGACCAAAGAGAGCATCATCTTGCTCTACTGGGATTGAACATTGGGTAGGTTAGATGGTCTACGGTATCACACTAGAAAAAAAAACAACAGGAAGTACATGGAAATACTATGAAATACTACTATTTGAGTTCCCTTTCGAGACAGCATCACTGCCGACCCAGAAAGATTCGGAAGAGAAATGACACAGGTCAAATGGCCAATAGTCAATATTCATTGAAAAAAGGATGTGAGGTTTGCAAACTGAGGAAGTTTCGCAGAAGAGAAGAGATACCCTGTGCGCCAAGGAGCAGTCTGCACCGGCAAAAGCTCGTCTTTCAATGGTCTTAAAGTCATGAAGGAGCAAAGGCTCATAGAGACAAGCTGCAGCAGACCTGACGCACAGACTTCTGCATGATCAAAACCTAAGCCTCCTTCCTGTCCTCAATGTGAGAATTCTATGAAATTCTGACTACAGGTATCTGGCAAAGATGTTGGAAACCATTGGAAACCATCATCCCCCTGCTGTCTGAGCCCTAGTGTTGCCGAAACAGGAAATTCACAGCTGAGATGAGCGACCTGGTCAGCAGGAACTTGGCGCCATGAGAAATCAACAGTTCCTCTCCAGGTTTGGCGACTGAGAGGAACTTGACTTCGCACACTATGTTTGCTCAAACCCAGACCCTGCTGTTTCGTTTTTCAAAAAGGATCAAAAAGGTACTTCAATGGGCTTATGTTCACTCTACTGAGACGTGTTCACTTTCACAGGCAAGCAGATTCTTTGATTCTTGGCGACACTTTTCTGGCCTATGCAGCACTTGATTATAAAGATGAACACATATTGCCATGTTGCTCAAGGCTAGGTGCTGCAGTGTGCCACGAAACATCTAAATCTATCTAAATCTACTTGTCACAATGTGTGTTTTATTTCACGACTGGACGACGGGTCCTCAATCGGAGCAAAGTTCCCTCGCGGATCGAAGGGCACCAGCGGCCACCGCCGACCAGTCATCGCACTTCCTTTTGAAGAGTTTTTGAAGCAGGGCGGCAAAAGGCGGCAAAAAATCACACGAATCACCGCTGACTGAGGAGAAGCAGACCCTTCTCTCTGGGATCGGGATCGGATGGGATCGGGCTAAGTTTCACCAGGCATCCATTGCTGGTGGTCATGGCTGTCTTCTTCGAGCGAACGCTCAGTCGCCCGCCTGACCTGCTGAGGGTTTGTTTGGCTCATGTCTCCGACCCACAATGCAAACTGTAAAGAACGTTCTATGACCACCAGCCATGTTTTTTCAGAAACCAGCACGATTTTTGAAGACCTTTGTCAGTTTAGCATAGTTTAGTTTCAAAGGCACTGCAGGCCATGTGTGGCACAATGCAGAAGTGGAATATCTGTCTGTTCCTACCCATCACTATGCTACAAAAGTGTTTGTCACACGAGGACACTCCAGCCATATGTCAGGGTGGCAACAGCCATTTTCCAACTGCCGGGAGATCTCATGCTGCAAATGACGCCATCTCCCTGCAACGGCACCGGCAATGGCACCTAGAACTTCTGGCCGTTTTGGCCGTTGCCGCTTTGCTGCTGACGCTGGGCGTCGCACCACCTTCGCCATCCTCATCCTCGTCATTCATGGAGTTCTCCACCTGAGAACCACGACGTCACGTCACATAAAATGAATTGAAATGATTCGCAGAGAATGCGCTCAGCAGCTGAGCAATTCTTGTCGCCGGTGCTGACACAGCTATCTCCAGGTCTGTTCATTGCGGCTAAGTTCCCTGCACAGTCCCACAGCAACGACTCGAAAAAGCCCGTGAAGATACCTGAATCTTCACCAGCCCCCAAGGAAAAAATACCTACTGGTGTCACCGCCCATTATACTTGGAATCGAAAATCTTTCAAATCTATGATTTAATTAATGCAAATGTTCAACAATTGGGCTGTGGGAACAAGAAAACAAATGAAAACAAAACTAATGCCCATGACACACCTAGGAACACCAATCCAGAGCGACTCGCCCACTCAAGTCTGTCACCTCACAGTGCACAAGTGACCCACCGCCCTTTCCGTGAAATTGAGCTTTTCCCCAGGTCTTTGGCGTATCCGACATTATCCTCTTCAATTCTTGTTCAACGCGAGCTTGCCGCAAGCTCAACAGCATGAAAGAATTGATGATGCTCTAAGTCTAAAGCATTCCGCAGAGCTTTGTCGTATCTTAGGGCTGCAGGACTTTCTGCACTGGGTCAAGAATCAAATGGCTTGCCCAACTTGCTTTATTTCCACATGGCAACTTTCAAGCTTTGGAGTCCAGAGGCACAGCAGATCTGTACTGTTTTCATGCCAGAGTGCTGTGCGAATGTGCCATCTGAGACCGAATCTGAAATGGTTGAGGTTCCTGTAGAAACAAAATAAACAAGTTATCACTTCCAATGTCGAAGAGTCAACCCAATTCGACTGTTATTCGACTGTTCACCTTCCTTCGCCTCCTTCCAGCCCATCTGCCAAGCCACAGTGACATCTGCTCCAGCCCTCAAGCGCCGCTCCAAGGCCACGTAATCTGCGTTCTTCACCGGTTCCACCAAGACTTCCAGCTGTGTCTGGAATCGAGCCCCATGGAAACAGAACCAGACTTCCAATTCCAGGTTTTGAGCCATCAAGGCATGGTCCAAGGCCCCGAAACCCGACTCGTCCACCAGACGAAAGTCTTTTGGCTCTGCCACCAGCCCAAGCCTTTCTTCTTCCCGCAGGTTTTGCAATTCCTCACGTGGTCACGTGGCAGTTTGTTGGCAGAGTTGGTCATGTGGTATCGTTTCAACGTGAAGGAAATTTGGATTTCATGGCAACCAGCCAAATGCCGTCCCAGCATCCGCGGACGATCCTGTCTTGGAAAGGAACAAGAGTTCTTCCGGCAACTGATTTCGCAGAAGCTCCGCGATCACTTCAGAGCTCAAATCACCTGGGTTTGCCAGAGCTCAAGATGTCCAAGTCAGCTTGCTCAGGTTGACAATTTCAGCAGGGTCGAAGTGTTCCAACGTTTAGCCAAAATCTTGGAAACTACACTGAGTTGTGGAGGTCTGTCCAGCGCATTATTACTTCTCTGGTAGCAAGCGGGAATTCCATTAAAAGACATGCTAGCAGTCTCTTTGCATGGATGATCATGCTACAGCCGCACTTTCCAATGCCTGTTTATTTACAAAACTCTTTGCTCGTGTTTGTCTGTTGGCATGTGTGTGTGTGTTGTGTGGTTCAGGATGCGCATATTCCACATGATGGTCGCGCTTACACCACTTCTACTACAGAAAGTCAAGATGGCAACTGGGCTGGCTGTGGAAATGGCTGCAGTGAGCTGATTCCCCAAAGTCCGATGTGAGCCAGAAAGGCCGAGTGGCGTGCAATACTCCAAGCACTTTCGCATTGCTCCATCCCAGTCAAAGGCTCAACAGTTACTTGATGAGGATATAGTCGTGCTCCTACGTTGGCCGATGTCGGGCGTGTGGCCTGATAGCTCTGTCTTTGCACTGTTTGGTTTCATCCTTTGGATCCAACTTGTGGCAAAGATATGCAAAGATGCATTCTTATGCATTCTTTGCATTCCAATGGCATTGATGGGATCTCAGTCATGCCAACTATCTCATGCCAACAACTCCATCTTGGCATATCTTGGCCATGTCCTGCTTTGAGCAACGCCTTCACCATATTTACGCCACCCTGCCGGACTGCTTCCACCAGCAAGCTGGGGCACTCTGACCTCGCTTCGCCCTGAAGACTGTCCTCAGTCAGAGGTTTTCTTGATGTCAATGGGATTCAATGGGATTCAATGGGATTCAATCGGCTCACCCAAAATTTCCCAGAAATTCACTACGGGCTTCAAAACTGGCTGTATCTACAGTTTTGTCCGCCTATCAGCAGTCGTGGTGTTGAGTCCCTCAACTTCACCTGATCCCCAGGACAGCCAACCGGTCCCGTGAAGCCAAAAGAATCCAAAAGATGCATCCCAGCATCTTCCGTACAAATCACAATACCAGGGTAGATCTTCACCAAGATCTCCTAAGTCACAAGCGAAGTGAGAACTTGAACTATCGCATACTATATCATGTAGAAGTTGCAACTGACTAACTTCCAGAGTGAAAATTATGTGGTTCTCCTAGAACCAAATCTATATCTTGGGATGATTTCAGAATCCAGCAAAAGGTCTACAGCAAAAGTTCCTTCGCATGAGATAGCATGAGTCATGTGCATCACAAGGCCGACTAGCCTGCAATCAAAAAGCATCAAGAAATTGTCAACTGTGACTGTTGTATTTCACTCCTCAATTCTACCAGATTACTTTGGTCACATAGAATGCGTTTGAGTGTTTGAGTATATATGCAGCCTCAACCCAGTGGTTCAATACTGTCTAAGTGCATATTTACCATTATTTACATGCATACTAACATGCATCATTCCAAATGTGTGTCCGACCAGATGGGTGGGATACGCGCACACACACACACATGGCTGATATCAAATGAGACAGTTGGGAACATCTCCATACAAGCATGCCGTGCCAGCATCTTCGCCCCACTCTGCAACACAAATACACGGTGAATCTGAGCCATGGACCAACAGCCGCTCAAGATATTCGCTGTTCCCCTGGCGCTGGTACCATAAATGTACAGGCAATATTTCAGTAGTAGCAATAGTGAAACCAGAAACAACAGACATACCATTCTTCACTGAAGCCACGCATCGTTCCCTGATGCTTTGAACTGATGCAAGTATTTTGTTGACCCTTACCGATGTTCGGACTTCCGAGCTGCTGCAAGTCCACGCCTTGCGGACTGCAGCAAAGAGCTCCGACAGAGCCAGATCACGGTTTGGCAAAACACCTCACTGGATAGAGCTGATAGAGAGCTAAGCTATTGCAGCTATGGAATACACGTCTCATGCTTCTTGAGCGATCTTTGTCATCGCTGGTAAGCCGCGAATGGATGCGAATGGTAGTACAGCGCTGTATCAACGAACCTACATCACATCATCCTATGCAGTATAGATTTGGTGACATCCTCGTTTCAACACTTTCGGACTTTTCTCATCATTTCTATTCGTTTCTGCTGGCAATGGCTAACTCCAGGTGGGTGACAGCCCTCACAACAAAAAAAACGGTTGCACCTCGCTGTCGGATGCAGGTCACGCAGCTCTCATCGGCAGCCCTTAGGGCCAACATGGCCACATCATGGCCGTTGCCATCCTGCTCACTGCAGGAAGCCCCTGCATCCAACAAGACCTGCTGAGGCCGGAGGTGACCACGACAGTCATGAGTCATAAGTGTTATGGAAGGATCCAGGCATAGATTGGTATTGATTGATGATTGGTTGATGAATGTGAATTCTGGAAGTGATCTGAAACATTGCATCTCTGTCAGGCTGCAGAAATCTCGACCCAAATAGTGAAAATTGCAAGGGCATTCCAATAGATCGAGCAGCTCGCAGGCCATGCAAATCCCCTCACCTCCAAGAGTTCAACTTGTCCACTGCGAGCCGCCATGTGCGCTGCGGTGCCCTGCTCCGGGTGCGACCAGTGGAGATTGGCAGCGTGCGCCAGCAACTCCTTCGTGCCAACTCCAGCAGGATGTGACTCAGGAGACTCAGGTAGTTTTGGTTAGGGGATATTATGGATATTAGGGGTCTGCAAAGGGTGCAGATTTTTTTTTTGTTTGTTTGTTTTTCAGTCTAGGGCACTTTTCCTTGCTATTTGCTACATTTTGGAACAAAAACCTGTACTTTGCTGAATTTTGGAGCCAAAATTTGCCATTTGCACTGCTCATCGATTTTTCCATTGTTTTACTCAATTTTTCCATGGTGTTCATTGATTTACCCAAAGTGTTCATCGATTTTTCCATAGTTTTCATTGAGCTGTCCATGGTTACAATTGATTTTTCCATGGTTTCAATCGATTTTTCCTTTCATAACATGCACCGGTGAACATGTAGAATATAGGTTAAAGCACAACCCTGCTGGCTCTAAATAGTGGCATTGGATGCTATCATAGTGTTGGAGGGTTTAGGGTTTATTTAGGGTTGGTTTACGGTTGGTTTAAGGTTTATTTAGTGTTGGTTTAGGGTTTATTCAGGGTTATTTAGGGTTGGTTTAGGGTTTATTTTGGGTTTATTTAGGGTTGGTTTAGGGTTTATTTACGGTTATTTAGGGTTGGTTTAGGGTTTATTTAGGGTTTATTTAGGGCTGGTTTATGGTTGGTTTAGGGTCATTTAGGGTTGGCTTAGATTTATTTAGCGTTGGTTTTGGGTTTATTTAGGGTTGGTTTATGGTTGGTTTAGGGTCATTTAGGTTTGGTTTAGGGTTTATTCAGCGTTATTTAGGGTTGGTTTAGGGTTTATTTAGGGTTGGTTTAGGGCCTATTTAGGGTTAGTTTAGGGTTAGTTTAGGGTTTATTTAGGGTTGGTTTACGGTTATTTAGTTTGGGGTTGGTTTAGGGTTTATTTAGGGTTGGTTATGTCGGGTTGGTTTAGGGTTTCTCTAGGTTGGTTCAAGGTTAATTTAAGGTTATGTAGGGTTGGTTTAGGGTTTATTTAGGGTTATTTAGAGTTATCTTAGGGTTATTTAGGGTTGGTTTAGGGTCTATTTTAAGGATTAAGGTACATGTAGGGATACAAGGTGTGTGTGTGTATATATATATATAAAGGTAGATATATGGATAGGTAGGTAGATAATTAGATTGATTGATTGATTTGATTGATTGATTGATTAGATAGATACTTTAGATAGATACTTTAGATAGATACTTTAGATAGATACTTTAGATAGATACTTTAGATAGATACTTTAGATAGATACTTTAGATAGATACTTTAGATAGATACTTTAGATAGATACTTTAGATAGATACTTTAGATGGATGCTTTAGATAGATATTTTAGATAGATACTTTAGATAGATACTTTAGATAGATAGATTAGATAGATAAGATAAGATAAAATCAGATAAAATCAGATAATATTAGATAAGACAAGATAAGATAAGGTAAGATAAGGTTAGATTAGATAGATAGATAGATAGATAGGCCTGGTAAAGCCACAAAAGCCACACACGCACAAAAGCCACAAAAGCCACAAAGCCAGGCTGGGAAACAAAAACAAAAAACAAAAAAAACGGAGAAAAAAAAAACTCCGTCTGCAAATGGCCGTGAAGGCAAGCTCACAGACATCTCCACAATTTGAACTCAGTTGGAACCCCTGGTCCCAAGATCACTTGTGGCTGAGCCCCCGTCCTGTGTGAGCTCAACGGAACCACTTTGCACTGCGCAGAGTAGAGCCGAATGCCCTGCTAGATCTACTTGATTTGGATCTGCCTTCTGCTGCAACAACACCACGACCTTGGTTCAGGGCCGCGAGTTGAGTGAAGCGCTTGGAAGGCTAGGACACTGGTCACCAAATATCACCCGTCTTCCACCGGAACCAGCCTCACTTGCGCCCGTCAAAATGATTCACTTGCGCCCACATTCATGTATACCTATCTTCATGTACAAAAACAACCTTTTAGGGTTTATCTTTTTAGGGGACATAGAGGGGAGCGTTGGGGTTAGGGGGGGACTTGGGGACAAGGAAACAGGATGTAGATAACAACAAGTACATAAACAACCTTGTAGGGTTTATCTTTTTAGGGGACATAGGGGGTACTTGGGGTTAGGGGGGGACTTGGGGACCAGGAGACAGGGTGTAGGTATCAACATGTACATAAACAACAATTTAGGGTTTATCTTTTTAGGGGACATGGGGGGGACTTGGGGTTAGGGAGGGACTTGGGGACAAGGAGACGGGCAGTAGGTCTCTTCACGCACATGAACAACCATTTAGAGTTTATCTTTTTGGGGGACGTGGGGGGGACTTGGGGAATAGGAGACAGGGTGCAGGTATCAACATGTACATAAACAACAATTTAGGCTTTATCTTTTTAGGGGACATGGGGGGGACTTGGGGGTGTAGGTATCAAAGTGCACATAAACAACCATTTAGGGTTTATCTTTTTAGGGGACATGGGGGGGATTTGGGGATAGGAGAGAGGGAGTAGGAATCAAAGTGTACATAAACAACAATTTAGGGGTTATCTTTTTAGGGGCCATGGGGGGGACTTGGGGTTAGGGGGGATTTGGGGACAAGGACACAGGGTGAAGGTATCAACATGTACATAAATAATTTCGGGTTTATATGGGTTTATCTTTTTACGGGATATAGGGGGTACTTGGGGTTAGGGGGGGACTTGGGGACCAGGAGACAAGGTGTAGGTACCAACAATTTAGGGCTTATCCTTTTGGGGGACATGGGGGGGAATTGGGGTTAGGGGGGATTTGGGGACAAGGAGACAGGGTGTAGGTATCAACAAGTACATAAACAACCTTTTGGGGTTTATCTGTTTAGGTGACATGGGGGGGACTTGGGGTTAGGGGGGACTTGGGGTCAAGGAGACAGGGCGTAGGTATCAACAAGTACATAAACAACAATTCAGGCTTTATCTTTTTAGGGGACATGGGGGGGACTTCGGGTTAGGGGGGGACTTGGGGACAAGGAGACAGGCAGTAGGTCTCTTCACGCACATGAACAACCATTTGGACTTTATCTTTTTGGGGGACATGTGGGGGACTTGGGGTTAGGGGGGACTCAAGGAGACAGGGAGTAGCATCAAGGCTGTCTTGCAAGCTACTTCAACATGTTATCAACGTAGCATATTGAGCGTCTTCCCCGTTACGTCAACATGTTTTTAATATAGCATTAAGGCTGTCTTCCAAGTTACTTCAACATGTCATCGAAGTCTCATTGACACCGTCTTCCAAGACTTCCAAGTTACTTCCGCATGTTTCCAACATACCCTCAGGAGCGTCTTCCACAATACTTGAACATGATTTAGATATAGCATCAAGGCTGTCTTCCAAGTTACTTCAACATGTCATCAAGGTAGCTACTTCAGCAAGATGCTTCTATTCGCTTGCTCTTGAACACGCTAAACTTGTGGAGCGATGCTGTTTCCCTCAGCCCTGCTGCGTAAAATGACTGAAAGGGGCTGCGCGGGCACAAGCGAGACAAATCGACGGGCACAAGCGAGGCCGTATCCAAACCAACACCTGCTCCGCATGATGCATTTTTGTGCAGTCAATGTCACGAGGTCAAAATGAGGTGATCCGTCTCCCGCAGAAGCATAGGTCAAAAGCGAACTTCGGTCCTTGCATTGCAGGGCACGAACTTGTCGCGTAACACATTCTTGAGAACAGTTGAGAACATTCTCCGCATCTGCAGAATGTCTATCCAGCGAGAAGATGGTAAAAACACATCACTTCAGCCACATAAACAAAATCTCTCTTTCTGCAACACACAAGGCAAAACAACAATCGAATCTAATCCATCTTAGTCAAGTGTCCGGCAGCATGGAATCGGGATCCAGGCCAGCTTCCACCAACCTGAGCGTGCAGAGTGCAGACATCCACAATATCGCACAATGCTGCACTTGACTCACTTGACCCTTTCATTCCTTTCATAGCCAATGATTTATCCCTTTCGTTGCTAGGTGTTTCACCCGATTTCACCCGGCATGGCACTGGATCATCGTGACCACATCATGCACTTCAGCTGCTCGGTGCAGCCGCGCCCGCGCGCGGCGGCGCCTTGGGGAGGCTCTGGGTGGCATCCAGATCCCCAAAATGAAAGCCGCTAAAGACCCAGAGAGATGGCTTCAGATTAGCATTTTTTTGTATTTTCAATATTTGGATTTTGATAACCCACAGGTATCCACACGTTGTCTGGTCATTCAGGAGTTTGAGTTTGAATCATCTGTTGTCACAACCAGTCACACACAGCACCTTTGAGAGCTGGACACTCACCTGGTTTAAATGATGCATTGTTCACCATGCCATAGTATGATGTAGTAGTATGCACTGAGGAAACCTAGGTTCCCTCTCTGCCTTGCCCAACGCCAATAGATATTGGGGAGTTTTTAGGAAAGCAGATCTTCCTCCTGAACACACAGGATGCAAGTTTCAGATGTTCGAATGGACCCAGACTTAGCTTGCGTTAACCTCCCATGGCCGTCTGAGCATCTCAGATCTTGGCTCCCGGACACCACCTCCTCTGCACGGGTGCCTTTCGCCAAGTCCAAGGTTTCAGGTAGAACCTGGTTGGTATCTTCATCGGATACCAAAGATTGCCAAAACACAACACACAGGGACGGGAGAGATTCGGCTCCATGTATATTATACATATACATATGTACATATATACATACATACAGAGCCGTTCTCTTGCGGCTGCGGTCAGTTGCATCTTTGATTTGGCCAGGTCGTGCAAATATGTTTCTTATCGTTTCTTCTCTTTGTACCATCATGATCCATGATGCAGATCACCCTCCACATCCAGCTGAGACCCTTTAATCCAATATTCCAAACAATCTCAACCAACACCAGGTCGGACCCACCAAGAAGTCACCAAGAAGTCACCAAGAAGTCACCAAGAAGTCACCAAGACACCATGGCTCCAAAATCCAGGAGTAAAGTCACCAGCTCCGGCTGCCCAGCTGCTGCAGCTGTATTCAGCATCAACTCAGCGTTCGGATCCGCACCTGGGGAAGCAATGCTGAGTCAACTGAGTCAACTGTTGAGCATTCACACCACAATCTATACATGTGGGCCTACAGGCCTACATGTCACATTGGTACAGCGGACATCAGCGGACCATTCCAACAGGTAACCTGGTAACATGTGGTAACTAGGCCAGGTAGGGCAGGTAGGGTGTAAGGCTTGGACCAAATGCCAAATAGCGCTGGATCTTTTCGGGCAAGCTGGTGGATTTCACCGATTTCACCATAGCGGCAAGGGCATTGTTGTCCACGAGGCGTTGCTCACGGGCACAGTTCAACAAGCCTGTGATCTTTTCCTACAAGAGGATACAAAAGGGACACCCAAAAAAAAACATGCACATTTTTTGCAGAATATAAATAGCTCTTTTACAAATTAGAATGGAGCTAGTCTTCAATCATTTCTGCTACTGATAATATCATTTCATATCCAAGTCATTCCAAATCCAAGCCCTTGTCCTGGAAGGCTTCTGTGAAGCTCTGATGTCTGGCCAACTCCTCCAAACCATCTTCGAATGGATCGGCTCCTTGGTTCCAACAAATCCTTATCCATTGTACACCAAACTGTTTTTTACGGATTGCTTGGGGGTTCAATCAAATAAGAATAAAGATCCACACGATAACCTAAACCGACATGCCATCTTTTCGCTTCCACCATAGTTTGTTTTTGGTGGTAGACTTGGTCTGGATCTGGGAAAGAAGCTTGCAGAGTGACGACAGAAGAATGAGCACTCCTCTATACTACCGATGCATATGGAGTCCCATATCCATGCCAACATAGGCAATTGTTCATTGCACATTTGGGGTTCTTCTAAGTCACTTCTGTTGCATGGGGTTCTCTATGAATCGGCACTCATGCATTCTTAAGAGCAAATTGTCATGCGTTCGCATCCCAGCCACCACAAGCAATCAGGAGTGAGATGCACTCCCAATGCTGCGCTGCAATTGCCAAGGACAAGGGGCTGTAGTCACCTGAGTCGTACTGGTCTGCACGCACCTAGAGTCTAGAGGTATTTGGGCGTTTTATCCTTCTGCGCTTTAGCTACTGCATTCAACCCTAATTGGAAGCTGGAACGCTCGTGGTTTGGGAAAGGAGCGTATGCGAACTGCAATTACAGTGATTGCAGTAGCATCCCCAACGTGTTTGGAAGCATCCCTCCAGTGTGGGATGGCACTAGTCCATTCTGCAATATGAATAAATCTGTTTTACATTTTACAGTATATCATTATAATCTATGCGACCCCTGTTGTGACCGCTCTTGCTGGATAGGCACCCCTAGGAGCACATGAGGCAGGAAGGCGTGGTTGGCTGATAGGTGCACCAGCATCAATGAGGATCCTCAGGGCAACAAAACACCATCGTCTATGCACGCAAGCTACATGTCGTGACGAAGAGATCCCCAAGAATTCTGGGAGTGTGTTGTGGATCTCAACGAATCTCTTCCGGAGCTATAGAATCAGAGAGAGCATTGCACCCAAAACCACAAAATTCAGGTATGGAAATCGGGCATTCGCATTTCACCTGACCATGGGATGGGAAAATGTTTTATGTTTTTTCCAGGTATCTGCAAAACGCTTGCGAAACCACAATGAGCTGCGAGGCCAGCCACAGTGCAGGACCAGCCATCCTGGCGAAAATGAAGCTCTGGGATGCTGTGGTGGCCGTGGTGGCCGTGGCCTTGCCCCTGACATCCCCTGACTATCACCACCTCTCTGACGACCTCTCTGACGACCTCTCTGACGACGTCTCTGAGATATCCATCCCAGGCACCTGCAACGGGATTCCAAGGATCTGAGCCAAGTACTGGCGACCGAAACGTGCTTCAGCTGCGTCCAAGATCTCCAAGATCTCATCTTCACCATCACTGCCGCCTCAGGTCACACAGAAAGTCAAAGAAGCTTGGAGTTCCAGTTTCTCACCAGAGGTTTTGCATAGTGTGGGCTCTGTCTGCATTGAATTGAAAGCTGTTGGGCATCTTTCGCCCTCAGCGTTGCTGCAAGCAGAGTTTCAAATGGTCGCTGTCATGTTGCATTCAGGACATGAAATGCGGCAAGACACTTTCAGACGCCAGCAAAGATATCCTCATTGCAGTGGCCAACTCCTCCAGCACCCAGCGTCCAGTATCCAACTCAGCTTGGACCACCTGCGCACGTCTAGAGAGAATGTCATCCAACTTTTCCTCAAACTCTGAAATACCCCGGTGCCGATGGGAAATCCATGTTGCACACATGTCTTACATGTGAATCTGCTGGAGCAGATGAAGGCATTGGTTCCTGATGCTGAGACCGGCTCCCCGCCCACGACCACGCTTGCTATGTTTGCTTTAGGCTCGGACCATAGCTGACATATGCTGACATGCTTCCTAAATGCTTCCTAAATCTTCAGTTTCCACACAAAGCTCCCTGTATCCAACATACAACTAGTACTGCCTCATGCACCCGCTCCGTGGTAAGTCGCAGAAGGCAGACGCACCCAGAACAATCGATCAAAAGTTGCACATCTGGGTATACCTCAGCCGGATCAAGAGACAATGGGAACTCGCTCAAAGGGAAGCATGACAGAATTGGTGTCTGATCTGAAAATTGAGGGTGTAACTAAGGTTCAGTTTTTGGTGTCTCCGAAGTTTGGGGTTTGTTGAAAATGAGCAGTATTTTGTTGTGCGGGCCCTTGTATTGCCCCTTAGACACACCATGGCAAGCCTGCTCAATTTCTCCGCGCCATAGGTACAACAGAATAACTATATACATAAAACCTATCGCACGCAATACCCACGTACAGCCGCGAAAGGCTACGCGAAGCAAAACGCGGTTTAAGTGTTGTATGCAGTAATCATGTTTAAAAGCAGAGTCACTGCTCAAATGATAGGCATTGCCTGATGAAATTTGGACGATACATCTGAATATCATCATTGCCGACTGAAACCAGCTAGCGGGGCTTGTAAGCTTGTGCTGCACGGTCTACCATTCGGTGAGCAGTGTCCTCAAACCATGTTTTATCACATTTCATCTGATCCCTAGTGAATAAAACCTTTCTCTGTCTTCAAATGGAAACATGTACAAGACACTGAGCAATCAGGTGGCATAGAATCTCAGGATGTGATCAAAATTGGTTCAAACACCCTTTGTGGAGTGGCAGTCTGGGTTGATTGTCAGCTTCCGATTAGTGGTATGCACCTCCTCCCAATCAATGCCTCAAACACCTAAAGATCTTGCAGGCGGAGAGGGTCTGGGGCTGCACCGCATCAGTCAATCACCAATAGCAGCTTTCGATCTAGTGTAGGTGCGATCTTCTGTGCAGCAAAAAGATGCATAATCTGCTTAAGTCCAGGAAACCGGTTCCACGAATTCAATGGATGCATCCTGGAGCAAGCTGCCTCTTTCCTCACATCGATGCATTTGGCAAGGAGACGGTGCGAACTAGATTTATTTCAAACATACCCTGGTGACAGGATCCATTGTGGGCACGGGATCTGTTTCGTCGCCCCATCAGCCCCAACCCTTCTGCTCAGTTAAGAATCCATCGCGGTGAGGACATCCGATGCAGGTTTGGAGCCACTTCTGGAGCCACTTTTAGAGCCACCGGGGCCATCAACACCATCAGGCGCCTCCGTGCACAGGATGGGGAGACCCTGCAGCGGCACCAGCCCCCAATAGCTTCGCTATCTTGGGAAAGACGTTGTAAGGAATCCCGAAACTGAAATCATCTTCGAGATCAAAAATTCATCGTCCACTGGGTTTCTGGGTCAGGCAGAAAAAGCTAATCGACAGCTTGCAGCTTCCATCAACTAAACGTAATTAAATCTATAACATTAATCTACACCGACTACACATATCATATAACCAACGGAACAGATCCTCCAAGGCTTGGCACCTCTTCCACCAGCCCCAAAGAGCGAAATGCAGCATCTGCAGCGTTGGCCATGCCCTTGACCGCCACCTCTCTTGCAATCTCCTGACCAACAGGGCTAGAGAGACAAAAGTAGCACCAAGATGCACTGGTCATATCAAATAATTATATCAGGTCCAAGGCAAACAAAGCTCTGCAATGGTTCTTTGGGTCTTCCAGCTTCTCCCAACTGCTAGCTGCCCATTCTTTGCCCTCCTCATTCTCTCCATTCTCGGCGCTGCAGCCTGCTGCAATACGCTGCACTGCAACATGGGTTGCAGCTGCCACCCTGGCTGCTGCCACTTCTGCAGCTGTGGTCCGGTCATCCAGCGAATCTTGGTCATAAGTCGAGTCCTCAGTGGAATCGCCAGCGCCCCTACGCCCCTTAGTGCTGGTCCACTTCCGTGCCACCCAACAGAAATGAAGCCACCCTTCAGTGTCTCAGTATGGTTGTTTCTAAGTTTCTCCAATCAGTGCCAAAATGTACCCTTGCAGCCAAAAATCACGATGCGTGAATTGCGAGTTTCCACTAAGAAGATTGTCCTGTACTCCTGTGCCAATGCTGGGAAATGGGCTAGGGCTTGCCGGCAGCATCCGTCTCTTCAGAAGGACTACATGTTGCTTTTTTTGACACTGTTTCAGGCTGCTTATTTCAATGTTGAGCAATGCCCTGCCTCGGATTTGGAATGAGTAGGCGCCTGCAATTTCTTCCAATGCATGGTAGACCTTCCGTGCAGCCACACTGCCGTGGGTCAAAGTAGAAGAAGCCTTTGTACTCTGAAGTTTTGACAACTTTGACGTACCAACTCTGTTCAAAGTCTTCCACCAACTGTTGGCACGATCACCCTAAACTAACAACCTGAAACAATGGCCCTGTAAATCTGGCCAGGAAGACATCTTCCAGCTTTGGAAAGACCAGGGTGGCTTCACAACCACCAACCACAGAAGCCTGGTCATCCAAACCAAGCTGAAGTCGCATAGAAACGTGGGATAATGTTCAATGATGGTTGCACGTTTTACACCATTCCAGTAGCACTTGGTCGCAATTCAGCACACTCGATCATTGCGTCGTTTGGAATTCCACTTCTGACAAGAAACCCAGTCGTTGGCATCAATCCAGCCCTGTCGAGTCTGCTGTCTATACAATCCTTGATCACAGCAGTGTGGATAAAGGTTTCAATAGCACTGGATCCTGATCAAGTTTAGATTGGAATTCAGTACGGTAGGATCATGTACTGTAGGGTCTATATAATGTTACTTCTTCAGTCAAAAACCATTCCAAATCTCAAAAGATTGCAACTCATCTACTGTAGTACTTCACTAAAATGACATGCATGAGCGATTCCCACACACCTCAAGATATCAGGCAATCAAACACGTTAGCACATTGCTTTGAGCAGGCGAGTATCTGGACATCCGCACCGCAGTTGGCTCTGGTGCAAATTCCACGTATCCTGCTCTGACAGTGCTGCGGCAATGGGTTACTCCGCAGTTTCTGCAGTTTCTGTTGAAGTTTGAAACTGTTGATTTTTTCAATATCTTCCAGTCCCTTCCAGTTGAAAGAATTGAAAGAACCGTGCTCTGATCTCACAAACGACACCACACCAATTCCTACAACTGGATACACCACTCCAGCAGCTCCTCCAAAGGCATGAGCTACAGAACAGGTCAATTCCTCAAGGATCACTTGGTGAACCGCTCACATTCTCTTACCAGTAGTACCGCACAAGGCGGTGGCGGAAGTTTCAAAAATAGGAAACGTATAGGATGGAAAGTTGAGTGCAGAGCTGACGGCCTCGTACCAATGCGTTTTTGCGATTTTTCCAGTCCACCTGTCTGAAGTACCGCGCCTGCCACGAAAAAGTGATGCCAGGTCGTACGAAGTGCTGCCCCTGTCGCGCAAAATCATTTCAACAAACCTGAAGATCTGATGCTCCAAAATGCAAACCCTCTCAAGAAATCAGCGCCCGGACCTCCTAACAGCTCTGATGAACATGTCCCTTGTACTGCGCCTGCCACGGAAACTGCATCTTTGCAGATCCTCTTCAAATGTCCCACGCCTGTCATCGTTTTTGGGAATGCTACAAAACCCTCACGTTTTGCTCACTTTTGACAAGGTCCACAATCCCTTGCGCCTGCCATGCGAAACGACATCTGAACCTCCAAAAGAGGTCCAAAATGCTGGTGTTTTTAACATTTTGACTTCGAAATGTGCTTCGCGCCACAACCGCGTGCACTTTCTCGACATCTCAATTTCCAAAAGTGGTCCGGACATGGTGTGCTTTGTACATTTTGACTTCGAAGTGCGCTTCGCGCCACAACAGCGTGCACTTGTTCATCATCGCAACTTCCAAAAGTGGTCCGGAGCTGGTGTGTTTTGTACATTTTGACTTCGAAATGTGCTTCGCGCCACAACAGCGTGCACTTTTTCATCGTCGCAACTTCCAAAAGTGGTCCGGAGCTGGTGTGCTTTGTACATTTTGACTTGGAAATGTGCTTCGCGCCACAACGGCGTACGCTTTTTCGACATCGCAGCTTCTAAAGGTGCTCCGGAGCTGAGGTGTTTTGTGCATTTTGACTTGGAAATGTGCTTCGCGCCACAACGGTGTGCAATTTGTCATCTCTCATCTGGCCAGCTGGCTCCGCACCCGCCGCTTTAGCGAGCCTACTTTTCGACCCTCCGGAGCCACAAATCATTGGAAAAACGCAGTGTTTCGCTACCTTTTCGCGCACCTGGATCTTCTTTCTTCTGAGACTTTCTCTTTTTGATCTTCTTTCTTCTTCTCTTCTCTTCTCTGACTCTTCCCATCTCTGCTTTTCATCTGTCCATATTGTCGGAAGTTTGACTCCTAAACTTCCTTCGACTAGTAGTGCTTGTGAAAAATCAAAGGTTTCACTGAACTCGGTCTCTGTCCTGCAAGACAATGAATCAGACAAATCAGGGATAATAAAGATAAATAGAATCATAGACCTCTGAATTCTAACATGCAAGCATCTAGATACCAACTGTACTCTGTTCTTTGCTTCAAACCACCCTGGCAGCACTCTTCAACTTTACCATAGACTTTGGGTCCATTTCCAATCAGGGCATCAACTCGGCTCTAGACCTTCGATACATTCCCTCTAAGGGACCGTGTCGACCATGGCGCCAAGAAACTTCCAACTCTTCCCGAACTTCACGGGCGAAGTCCGCTGCTTCATCCGCTGAGGCAATGCTCCTCTGTGGGCGCTGCGTCAACAAGCGCAGATCGTAGTCATCTTCAAGCCTCCACCGCTGAAGAAAGCAGATACCGTGCCATGGAGGTCCGATGAGTCACTCTGCATTCAATATATCCATAATATATATATATACAGAATGTAACTATTATGACTATGAATCCCCATATGTGATATACGTGTATATATATAATGTAACTATGACTATGATCCCCATATAATATATATATATACACATAATGTATATATATATATGTGTGTGTGTGTGTGTACGTCTGTATTATTTTCATATGTATAGTATTGTATAGTCATTATATGCCATTATATTTTCACTGAATCTGAGGCTGCGGATCTTTGGGACACGTCTTCGAATCATCTCCTTTCCCGGTCTCCAAGAGGACAAGGAGCGCTTGGCTGCACTCTAAAAACGTAACTTGTGCGGTAATATCAGCATCCAGAGCATCTTCCAATTCTAAAGCCCCCTGACCTTGGACACTGTCAACGAGTCGGTACAATCTTTCCGCACAAATCTAGGAAGTTGAGATAGTTGGATGATGTCCTCCAGTTTTGTTTGGGGGGATGTTCAAAAGTCTGACAGCAGAAAGATTCCTAGGGAGAAAACACTTGTCCAACAGGGAGCAGATTCAAAGTTGTTCAATTGAAGCTAGCACGCTTCATCCAACACAAGGTTTTCAGGTCACAGGGGCACTTTGCGCTTCCACTTTATCCAAGTGGCAGCTACGTAGGTCAACTTCCAAAACAGCCTCTGCTTCTGCTATCTCTTCCATGCAGTCAGATGCTCCATTCCGGAGGAGTAGTCGGCACATATCTTCGCCACAGCACATCACCGAATCATCAGCTGCTTCTTCAGAAATAAACATTACAGCAGCCCGCCTGGGTTACAAAGTACACTGGAAAGCAGAAAACATCCTCATAACTTGGGAGATTCTGGTCTAGTCATATGTAAATTATTAATTATGTACAATTGTGAAAAGTGAAAAAAACATGGAAAAAACGTTGCCTTGAAATCCGAAGTGCAAACAAGACATGGAGCCCATGGAAACAAGCGCGCCAGCTCGAATGAGATGTCGAGCGCATCCAACAAATCCTGCCTTCACAGCATACCACAGAGGGCTTCTTTCCATGTCATCCTGGACATTCACGAGGGCACCAGCCCCAGATATGTCGTGAGATAGGATCTGATCCAGCACCGCAATTCTGTTGCTTTCATGCCCCGGTCGCAAAAGAGCAGTGTGCAGGGCTGTTCGACCACCAACTCTCTGGAACCTTAGAGCCCAGAGCCCGACAGATTCATTCAAAAAATATCAAGAAATACGTGGCTGTTTCAAGCTCCGCGGAGGAACCCGGCACCAGTTCCGATTCATTTCACACGCGAGGTCAACTAGGTCAGCTAGGTCAGCTAGGTGAATCCAAGTAGCGTTGGCAACAGCAGCTCTTCCCCAGCCAGCAGCTGGTCCCCAAGATCCAAGGTCGCAGCGGTGGTGGCGTTGGTCCATTCAAAAAAGCAACCGATGCCTGACATCACAAAGCAGTCTAGATAGGAACTCAAGGCAGACAAGGCAGACCTGGTTTTCCTGGTTTTCCTGAATCTGAACATCCCAATCATACCCTGGATGATTGAAGGGAGGTGAGAAAGAAGCCTTGAAACACGGAGAAGGCTATACACATCCTTTTTAGGTCTGCATGCATCCAGAATTCAACCTCTTTATTCCTGTGGGTGGGCTCTTGCAAGACGTACCTTCAACAAGTATACTGTATGCATCTTGATAGTCCCTAGTTAGCCCTAGTTATTTTAAGGATGGGCGGATGGTCACGCCAAGTTTCCAAATGCCCTTTCTGCTAGGCACATAGAGAGAAAATATACTTATATAAAAGAAAGCTTGTTGGGAAAGTTATTGCAAGTTGGGACAGAAGGCATATGGCAGTTTCAGCTGAGCGACGCCCAGTCTCATCCAGGCGTCCCTTGACTGACTGCAACTGTTCATCCGTGTCACAGTTCACAATCATCTCGGAACTCGAGCTCCTGCCATGGAAATGAAATACACAGTGTCATTTTTTTGCCAAAGGCGACAGTGTGAGGGATGAAATGTCGAAAGAAGTCTAGATCTATAGCCTCAACCTGACGATTTTCTGCTGCACCAAATACAAAGCCAAAGAACAATTCTTGATTTGTAGGCATCACAAGGCATATCACGATCATGGACCTACCCAGGGAATCTTGGGGATGCCGGGATGCCACGTGACAATATGATAGAATATGTCATGTCTCAATATGTAATTAGGCCACTAGGCTTTGCAGGCTTTGCTTCGAGTCCTGGTGCTGGGATCAGCTCCAGCATCCAGCAGGGCACGGACCAAGCGATGGTCGTGCTTTGCGGAGGCCAACATCAAGGCACTCCAGCCAGAATGGTCCAGCAACGCCTCAAGGCACCGGAACCAACAGAACCAACCGGAACCAACCAGAACCAACCGGAATCCAAAAATATCCAGTGCCAGTGGCCAGTGGAAACCTATGAAATCCCAGGGAAACCCTACAAAGGCTTGCTTCAATGCTGCAGGTTTCGAAAACCTCCATTTGTAAAAAAATGTTTGGCATCTGTCATGCCCAAGCCATGGCACCGTCTTACACTTGAAAGATTTCGCCAGCTCTGCCAAGGATAGGTCACCCTTCTCTGCAGCAATGTGCCACAATGAGAAGCCAGGAAAGCACTTCCTGGGCAAATTTGAAAGGGGAAGCAGGGGAAGCACACCAAGGATCAAATTTTGATCAAACAAGGACCTCCATCTACTTTTCTGCAACATTTCCAACCTCAACTTTATTCTTGACATCAAACATCTGAGACAGAGGCTGGCTTGATGTATGATTTGTAGTTTCGGTATCCATCCCTTTTAGCCTTTTGGACCACTTGAGTTTGTTTGATTCCTTGTTGGATCTTTTTGGCCTCATGAAGGTTTGCCAAGCATCTGTTGCGAGTTGCAGTCCCCTCTTTTCCTCAAAGTTTCCTCCACCGTCTCCACATCACCCGCGCAAGCAGCGGCCAAGAACCTCTCATTGTAGTCCTGCTGTTCAAGCTCTTGCAACTGCAGACCTGGCTCTCCGTATAGCCATGGAAGCTTCACTTGGGGAAACAAAATCTCTGTGAAAATAGAAAAACGCGGGAGACTAGAGCAGGCATGTTGTTTTTCTGGCCCTCTTCTGAACAAGCGTGCCGGTTCCCACTTTGAATCAATGTGACCTTACCATGTCTTACCCTCCGGGGAAAAAACAAGGTGGGCCAGAGAACCCAAAGGCAAGACAGCGCACAGCACGTTTTTTTTTAAAGGCGTGGGCAACCGTGCTCTGCTCGAAATCGATGTAAGATCTTTATTGAAACATCGTGCGCGCTGATAGCATCAGGGGCCACAACTCACCACAGCATGCTGCGTCAGCTACGTCTACATTCTTTTAGTCGTTATTTCTGCTACTGCAATTAACTCTATCCCATCTTTCTAGTCGTTATTTATTCCTGGGTTCTCGTCTAGTTTGCTTCGCCGCAGGGGGAGCGAGGACGAAGCATGGACGGACAGAACACTGTGCGAAACAAAACCTAAACGACGGCAGGAGCTGACCAAAAGAGCATGAAAACGAAGACATGAGGATGACAGATGGTGAGTGATCATGAAAAATGAGACATGATGAAAGATGGGCACAGACCTCTGCACAAAAGTCTCTATGCATAAAAACTACTGTGTGTAAACACGTCTGCGCGTAAAAGTTTATTTGTGTAAAAGTTCCTCTGTGTAAGGTGTTTTGTGAAACAAATTCTGTGTGTAAAAGTTTCTTTGTGTAAAAGTTTCTTTGCGTAAAAGTTTTTGTATGTAAAAGCTTCTGTGTGTAAAAGCTTCCTTGTGTAAAAGTTTCTGTGTGTAAAAGCTTCTGTGTGTAAACGGTTCTGTGTGTAAAAGCTTCTGTGTGTGGAATCTTCTGTGGGTAAAAGTGTCTGTGTGTAAAAGTTTCTCTGCGTAAAGGCTCTTTTGTGTAAAAGCTTCTCTGCGTCAAAGTTTCTGTGTAAAACGCCCTCTGTGTGTATAAGTTTCTGTTTGTGGAAGTTTCCTTGCGTATCAGCTTCTGTGTGTAAAAGTTCCTCTGTCTTAAGTTTTTTTGTGTAAAAGCTTCTGTGCGCAAAAGTTTCTCTGTGTAAAAGACTACTATGTGTCAAAGCCTCTGGGTGTACAAGCTTCTCTGTGTAAAAGCTCCTCTGTGTAAAAGCTCCTCTGTAAAAATGCTGCTCTGTGTCCAAGGTTTCTCTGTGTAAAAGCCTCTGTGAGTGTGTGGAAGCTCCTCTGTGTCAAGACTTCTTTGTGTAAAGACTTCTCTGTGTAAAAACTAGTCTGTGTAAAGGCTTCTGTGTGGAAAAGTTTCTGTGTGAACGCGTCGTGTGTAAAAGCTCCTCTGTGTAAAGGCTTCTGTGTTAAAGCTTCTGTGCGTGAAAGCTTCTGTGCGTACAAGTTTCTATGTGTAAAAGCTTCTGTGTGTAAAAAATATTTGTGTAAAAGCTTCTGTGTATAAAAGCTCCCCGTGTGTACAAGCTTCGCTGTGTAAAAGTTGCTCTACGTAAAAGTTGTGTGCGCCATAAAGTTGTCTGCTTGTGAATGTAAAACCTTCTGGGTGTGTGAACGCGTCTGTGTGTACAAGATTCTGTGTGCAAAAGCTCCTCTGTGTACAGACTTCTCTGTGTAAACCCGTCTGTGCGTAAAAGCTCCTCTGTGTAAGACTTCTCGGTGTAAAAAGCTCTGTGTGTAAAAGCTTTCCTGTGTAAAAGTTTCGTGTGTAAAACCTTCTCTGTGTAAAGGCTTTTTTGCGTCAAAGCTTCTGTGTAAAAGCTGCTCTGTGTAAAAGTTTCTGTGCGTCGTAAAGGCCTCTATATTTGTAAAACCTTCTGTGTGTAAGCATGTCTGTGTAAATCTCCTTTGCGTAAGGACTTCTCTGTGTAAAAGCTCCTCTATGTCAAGACATCTCTGTACAAAAGACTCTCTCTGTAAAAGCCTCTGTGTGTACAGGATTCTCTGTGTTGAGACTTCTCTGTGTAAAGGCTTCTCTGTGCAAAAGCTACTCTGTGTGAAAGCTTGTGTGCGTAAAGGCTTCTGTGTGTAAACGCGTCCGTGTGTAAACACTCCTCTGTGTAAACGCGTCTGTGCGTAAAAGCTTCTGCGTAAAAGATTCTGTGTAAAAGTTTCTGTGTGTAAAAGTTTCTGTGTAGAGTAGAGGCGTTTTTGTGTAAAAACTTCTGTGTGTAAAAGCTTTTGTGTAAGAGCTTCTCTGTGTAGTGTGTAAAGCTCCTCTGTGCGCAAACGGTTTTTGTGTGTAAAAACTTTGTGTGCAAAAACTCCTGTGTAAAGACTTATCTGTGTAAACCCGTCTGTGCGTAAAAGCTCCTCTGTGTAAGACTTCTCCGTGAAAAAGGCTTAAAGCTTCCTTGTGCAAAAGCTTCTGTGTGTAAAAGCTTCTCTGTGTAAAGGCTTCTGTGTAAAAGCTTCTGTGTGTAAAAGCTGCTCTGTGTAAAAGTGTCTGTGCGCCGTAAAGGCCTTTATTTGTAAAACATCCTGCGCGTTACGCTGTGTAAAAGTTTCTGTGTGTAAATCTCCTTTGTGTAAGGACTTCTCTGTGTAAAAGCTCCTCTGTGTCTCTGTGTGAAGACTTCTCTGTGTAAAAGACTTCTCTCTGTAAAAGCCTCTGTGTGTACAAGCTTCTCTGTGTCAAGACTTCTCTGTGTAAAGACTTCTCTGTGTAAAAGCTTCTGTGCGTAGAGGCTTCTGTGCGTAAACGCGTCCGTGTGTAAACACTCCTCTGTGTAAACGCGTCTGTGTGTAAAAGCTTCTGTGTGTATAAGTTTCTGTGTAAAGGCTTTTTTGGGTAAAACCTCTGTTTGTCAGAGCTTCTCTGTGTAAAGGCTTTCCCGTGTAAAAGCTTCTGTGTGTAAAAGCTTCTGTGTGTAAACGTTTCTGTGTGTAAACGTTTCTTTGTGTAAAGTTTCTTTGTGTAGTAGCGTCTGTGTGTAATAGCTCCTCTGTGTGTACAAGCTTCTCTGTGTAAAAGCTCCTCTGTGTAAAGACTTCTCTGTGTAAAAGACTTCTCTGTGTAGAAGACTTCTCTGTGTCAAAGCCTCTGTGTATACAAGCTTTCCGTGTAAAAGCTACTCTGTGTAAAAGCTGCTCTGTGTCAAAGGCTTCTCTGTGTAAAAGCCTTTTTGTGCGCAAGCTTCTCTGTGTCAAGGCTTCTCCGTATAAAGATTTCTCTGCGTAAAAGCTTCTGTGTGTAAAACCTTTCCTGTGTAAAAGTTCCTCTGCGTAAAAGATTCTGTGTGTAAAGTCCTCCCTGTGTACAAGCTTCTCTGTGCAAAAGATCCTCCGTGTAAAGCTCCTCTGTGTAAAGCTCCTCTGTGTAAAGCTCCTCTGTGTAAAAGCTGCTTTGTGTGCCAACAGCTCCGCATTTTCAGTGCCACTCCTTCCCGGCAGAGCTCTTTCCAAGTTATTTTCCCACCTGTCCGTTCACTCTGATGCATATCCTATGCTTTGGTTCTCGTTTAATTTTGCTTCGCTGCTCACGGAGCGAAAACCAAGCATCGACGGACAGAACGCTGTGCAAAATGAAAACCCTTCCAGCAAAGAACTTTTTCCCATGCATGTCTCTTTGCCCAGCGTTCAGAGACCATGTGAGAAGTCTTTGGCACCAGTTTTCGGGACAATCGCGTTCATGGAATTTGTCCTGAAAAATCTGTGCCAACAGCTCTGCTCTTTTAGTCTCGCTCCCTGCCAACGAAGCTACGCACGTCCCATGGCCCAGGGTTTGGAAACTTTGACAAGTCTTGGGCGCACAGTTTTTCGGAACAATCGTATTGATGAAATTTGTCCTAAAAAACCCGTGCCAACAGCTGTGCATTTTTAGCGTCGCTCCCTGCCAACGAAGCTATGCATGTCCCATCGCCCAACGTTTGCAATCCACATTGAAAAGTCTTGGGCACACAGTTTTTCGGGACAACCGCATTGATGGAATTTGTCCTGAAAACACGTGCCAACAGCTCTGCATTCTCAGTATGTCGCTCCCTCCCAACAAAGCTCTCCCCAAGCTATTTCCCACGGTTTCCTTTCCGTTCATGATGTTGTCCCTTCCGTCTCGCTCCCTCCCAACAGAGCTCTCCCCGAGCTATTTCCCACGGCTTCCTTTCCGTCCGTTGCCTTCGCTTCCGTCTCACTCCCTTCCAACGGAGCTCTCCCCGAGCTATTTCCCACGGTTTCCTTTCCGTTCATGATGTCGTCGTCCCTCCCAACGAAGTCTCCCCAAGCTGTTTCCCACGGTTTCCTTTCCGTTCATGATGTCGTCGCTTCCGTCTCGCTCCCTCCCAACGGACCTCTCCCCAAGCTATTTCCCACGGTTTCCTTTCCGTTCATGATATCGTCGCTTCCGTCTAGCTCCCTCCCAACGGAGCTCTCCCCAAGCTATTTCCCACGGTTTCCTTTCCGTTCATGATGTTGTCCCTTCCGTCTCGCTCCACCCGCGGCAACGTAAACTAAACGAGAACCCAAGCATCGGAGATACTTTTGGAAAAAAAAACTTCAAACCGGTGAAGACCGTCTTTTTCGCTCAAGTTGCGCGCTGGCTGCATCTCTCTGGCAGCAATTCCACTTCTGAGGGAGTCATCGATGAGTTGCTGAAGGGTCAAAGCATCTTCTGCAGACGAAGCCTTCGCCAACTCTGCTCTCAGCTCCTCTTGACGTCTGCCATGGCACAACCAGGATAAGCGATCTTGCCTGGCTGCTTGACACGTGATTTCTCGACGGATTTGTCAAAAAATGATGCTCGGGCTGGGAGACAGAACGAATCCTGTTGCAAAGTTTCTCCAAAATCTGGCAAGGTCCTACTGGCAAAATAAACGATTACATTCAGAGCATAAGTTAGATCTGGTTGCAACGGCTTGTACTTCACAGGACTCAACCCAAGTCGGATCGCAGCATCGATGAAACTCTGCGCTTCCTCAACTTCCTGCTGACATGCGGCAAAAATGACGATTGGGGTGAGGGGCTTATTAATTCTTATTATATAATGGCAAAATAATGGCAAAAAAGTTGAAACACGACTTTTGAGGAAGCTGCTGCAAAAACGAGCACAGTAGTTTATATTATATTAACTCCCTCCCAGCAGTTTACTACCAACAATAACTGTTACCACTGACAAGAAACAACACTGACACTCCTACCCATCTCTCCCCCATGTCTCCCCCATGTCTCCCCCATCTCTCCTCCAACTTCTCTGGCTCCTGCAAATAGAATTCAAGTTCATTGAGGCATCGCTCCAGCACAGGCCCCAAGGCTCCAGAACCTGAGCTTGCTAAGCTCGCTAAATCTCGCTAAATCTCGCTAATGTAACTGCAAGAAAGAGCTCCTTCAGGCTTGGTTGAACATCCCAAAGTCATATATCATGACTGAATCATGAATTGTTCATCTCTATGGCCTCCTTTGCTAAGGTTCCAGGATTTGTGCAGCATATCCTTTTAAAGATTCAATGGACATAAATATGACATATCGTTTCTCCGTGTTTCACCGTCACTGGTATCTTGGTATGGAAAGGCATCGAGAATATCTGTCGTCCGGTATGTGATGTATCGTCTACAACTGTAGTACATGATGACATGACCAGGAAAAGATCGTCCTTTCACTATTTTCAACATGTTTCAACAAAAAAAGCGTTGCTGAGCTCATGCCATAGCTTCCCAGCATTGATTCAAGGGCCAAAAAGTATCGCCCTACTTCATCGATGCGGCGTGCCAGGTAGGCCATCTCCTGCTTCACCTTGAGAAAACACAACTCTCCACACTGGCAAGTAACAGTTAAGCAGTTCAGCATATTCAAAAGCAACATCAACTTCAAGTAACATTAAATAACATCAAATAACATCAAGTAACTTGGAAATGTATGACGCGTGATATTGTTGTGGAAAGACGGATCACAAAGGTCAACAAAGGTTAAGCTTCAAACTCCGGAACATTCCGCCGAAGTGTTGCTGAGATTGGGTGCTTCCAAGTGACATATCGGTGTGTCATGAAGCAGGTGTCTGGCCTTGCTGTTTTGCCAGCAGGACACGGCACACCAGTGGCCACGGCACTGCCAAGTACGCCAGGGAGCGGTGCTTGCTTCACTTGATCCACATCATCTTCGCTCTCAACATTGGGTGCCGGTAAAAGACCTTCAGGGCAGTCGAACAGAAGAGGAATTGCAAGTCACCATGCACTAAATGAGTTTCAAATAGCAAACTCCCAAGGGACCAAATCTGTAGCATAGTTCCGATCACTGAAGAGTTGCCTACGAATTCGTTTTGTGTTGAATCAAGACTCTGGATCCATGGAGATAGCCCCTAGGACTATTTGTTACTTAGATCCAACTGGGTAATTGGGGTTACAACTTCACTTCTCGTATACGGGGAATTGGTTTTGTGGTAGCCGCAAAATTGTCTTTCTGATCTTTCTGTGCACTGCGCGCACCTTGCATTTGAGAAACTGAGCAGTTGTCGCAAACATTCCGTGCAGAAGGAGGGCTTCCCTTCGTGACCACATGAGGAGGACGTCTGAGTGGCTTTGGACCGCGCTGGTTCGAAAGCAAAGAGGAGAAGCCCATGGTGACCTTAGCTGCTTAGCTCTCAAAAAAAGGGTCCGAGCAGAATTCATGCCAAATCTCGCAGGAGATTACTTTGTGACAGTGGTTTCCTGCTGGCACTTCATTGTTCACCGAGCGATCACAGTCACATCACATTAAGTAAGCCAATTTCAAATCGTCTTTTCTAGGTGGTTCACCACTTTCAGTATTGCATATTCCGTGTTCTTCGGTCTTCTAACCCTGTTGATGATAGCTATCGTAGCATTCTCATGGGGAAATCATCTCCAACCACTTACAGTGAACTGAGTACTCGGTAAACATTCATCCAGCGTTTTGAACATTTTTGAACAAGCGACATCTGCAGCTTTGTATTTCCAGCTTTGCTTGGGCCGTCCAGGCGGCACAGGCTGCATGCCGTCATCGCTCGGCTCCATGGCGTGCAGATGCTGAACAGTGACTCAGTGCTGAGAAGAAGTTTACAACTCAACTTTTCTTTATTTTTTACAACTCAACTCCTTGAAATCCGGAGATGATCTTGGCCTCTGACGGACAAAGCAGAGAGAGAGGGGGGAAAGAGCAAAAATGGTTCAGTCACTTCCAGTTTGACAAGGATGTAGCTGGAGTCATTGAATCCAAACCACGTTTGGACTGGAGCTACTTCATTGGTTGAAAGCCAAATTGTTCAATGCTTCAGATGATGAGCCTACAGAGCAAATAGTGCCAAGACAGCAAAGGCATTTATCCACATGAAGGTGCAAGGTAACAAAATAATCACCAAATAGCGCAGAAACATGTTAAAGTTGCACAACGTTCCTGCTAGGTCAGCAAACTTTGCCACATTCCTTGCTTCCCTGAGGCCACGGGTAAAAGACGAGTGCTCACCAGGCTCACCAGGCTCACCAGCCCAACTGCCCCAACTAAGCATTTTGGCACCAAAATGGGAAGACTCCTGGAGCTTCGCTCAGGATGTCAATCCTGAACCTGGAGGGAGTTTCCACTGGAACGCCGCTCAACTCGCTGATTCGCCCTACACCTTTTCTCAAAAGACTCAAAACCAATCGCCAGGATGCCGTGTTCATAGCAATCGTTTTGGCACACCAAGTGGGAAAGCAAGTTGCAGCCTATCTAAATTTGAACATTTCCGACATTTCGCAGATCCTGCTGTGGACTCATCTGGAAAAATATTCATTAGTTCTGCGACGCAGTGAAATGCCAGCAGGATCTACATCATTGCATTTGCCGCGAGTGCACTCATCCAACAACCTCCAAGATTTTCTGCTCCCGCCTTTCAGTCATGTTGTTTCTTGACAGCTGCACATCGGACATATATTCATAGATAAATTCGCTAGCAACCATCGTAGAAAAGAACAACTGGAAAGTTCTGTCTATTTTCTTTGGCTATACCTTTCAACCTTGAAGGCATCCCAGTATCTCTCTCTGCGGAGTGGATTCCATGAAATCATGTGGTGGAAGATGCGATCCAGGTCAAAGTTTCGAAACAAGGCCCAAACTATTTTATACTATAGAGAGAGAGAGAGAGAAAAAAAAGACCTTCTGCAGATTGGTTTCTAGGGCGCGCGCAGTTGACTGGACCACTTTGGCTCCAAAGGATAGCCATCTTCAATCTGCACCAGGAAGGACAAGTCCACATGTGTTGAAGCTTGAAATATGAATATGATGTCGAGTATCATGAATTACATATGATTATACTATATGATTATACTATATCATTATACTATATGATTATATATATATACATATGTGTATATATAATTATTTATATATATATATGTATAATATGTACAAATAGAATATGATCAAATCAAGAGCTTTGTGGCCGGCAGAGTATGGAGCCCCTGCTGTCAGAAATCATCCCATGACCTCCACAGAACGCTGAACGTCGTCGCTTCGGGGGGAGAAATGTCGCGTTAAGCCTGCCTGCACCTCAGAAAATCAGGGTTGAGTGATGTTGAGTGGAGAGAAGCCAGGGCGAATCAGGAGAAATGAGGAGAAATGAGGAGAAATGAGGAGAAATACAACATTATACAACATTATAAAACAAAACACCCCCACAACAGACTCTTGGTTGCACACCGTCCAGTCATCTTCGTATGCTTCTTCCAAGTCGACCTGGCAGTCACAAGCCAAATCTTGTGGATGATCATCGAGTACATACCATCCTTTGATCATATCCACTTCGCCTGATTCAGCAGGCCCTCTGCGCTGCTGTACATCTCCTGTGATACGTCGTGAGTCATGAGTGTGCCTGCGTGTTGTTTCAAATTTGTTCCGTCTACACCCTTCTGGACCTCCAAACAAAAAATCGCTGGTGTTCAGCTTTCACACCATCTTGCTTGCTCATCTGGTGTTTGTTCATCATTTTTGGGGCTTGACTCGAAGAAAAGAACGTAGACAACAAACAAACGCAACTGAAATGCAAACTTGTGAAAGGTAGGATGTCAACTGGTGAAACATGATTCTCCTGGTCCACGTCACTCATGGAAAAAAGTGCAGTCCCTGGGAACAACTGAACTGGAAGATACTGGAAGCATATATATATGTATATAGCAATCTTCAGACGACTTGGAATGAAAACATAAGACAACGAGTTAAGAATCGCAACCACGATTACTGATGTCAAGGTGGCCACAGCTGAGAATCTTGCGCAGGGGAGCATCATCTGTCTCATCACCCAAACGGGTCTGGCCGTAGGCCCAGTCCCAAGTCCAAACTACATGTCCCAACTGTGCCCAGCATTGATTCCAGTTGGTTTCCTCACAGCTGCCTTTCAATCAAGAGTCTTGGTCGAGACAGCTTTGCAAAAATAATATATAATGTCGAATTTACTACAAAGAAACCTATTCATACTATCTTGTTGGAAGCCAAGACCAAGAGGTACAATGGGAAAGGCCCTAGGGTGTCTCATACTTTTGAAATCCTTGGTGCTGAGTTGTATGTATGTATGTATGTATGTATGTATGTATGTATGTATGTATGTATGTATGTATGTATGTATGTATGTATGTATGTATGTATGTATGTATGTGTGAGTCTGTATGTATGTATGTATGTATGGTATGGTATGGTATGGTATGGTATGGTATGGTATGGTATGCTACGGTATGCTACGGTACGCTACGGTACGCTACGGTACGCTACGGTACGCTACGGTACGCTACGGTACGCTACGGTACGCTACGGTACGCTACGGTACGCTACGGTACGCTACGGTACGCTACAGTACGCTACGGTACGCTACGGTACGCTACGGTACGCTACGGTACGCTACGGTACGCTACGGTACGCTACGGTACGCTACGGTACGCTACGGTACGCTACGGTATGTATGCATGTATGCATGTATGCATGTATGCATGTATGCATGTATGCATGTATGCATGTATGCATGTTTGCATGTTTGCATGTTTGCATGTTTGTATGTTTGCATGTTTGCATGTTTGCATGTATGCATGTATGTATGTATGTCTGTATGTCTGTATGTCTGTATGTCTGTATGTCTGTATGTCTGTATGTCTGTATGTCTGTATGTCTGTACGTCTGTACGTCTGTATGTCTGTATGTCTGCATGTCTGCATGTCTGCATGTCTGCATGTCTGCATGTATGGATGTATGTATGTAGGTATGTAGGTATGTAGGTATGTAGGTATGTAGGTATGTAGGTATGTAGGTATGTAGGTATGTAGGTATGTAGGTATGTAGGTATGTATGTAGGTAGGGTATGTGGGTATGTAGGTAGGGTATGTAGGTAGGGTATGTGGGTATGTGGGTATGTGGGTATGTGGGTATGTGGGTATGTAGGTATGTAGGTATGTAGGTAGGTAGGATTAGGTAGGATTAGGTAGGATTAGGTAGGTAGGTATGTGTAGGTATGTAGGTATGTAGGTATGTAGGTATGTAGGTATGTGGGTATGTAGGAATGTAGGAATGTAGGAATGTAGGTATGTAGGTATGTAGGTATGTAGGTTTGTATCTATGTATCTATGTATCTATGTATCTATGTATCTATGTATCTATGTATGTATGTATGTATGTATGCATGTATGCATGTATGCATGTATGCATGTATGCATGTATGCATGTATGCATGTATGCATGTATGCATGTATGCATGTATGCACGTATGCATGTATGTATCCTATCTATCTATCTATCTATCTATCTTTCGATCGATCGATCGATCGAGCGATTCGTTCGATGTGTGTATGCATGCATGCATGTGTATGTGTGTATGCGTGTATGCGTGTCTGCGTGTGTGCGTGTATGCGTGTATGTGTGTATGTGTGTATGCGTGTATGTGTGTATGTGTGTATGTGTTTATGTGTGTATGTATTTATGTGTTTATATATATATATGTATGTATGTATGTATGTATGCATGTATGCATGTATGCATGTATGCATGTATGCATGTATGCATGTATGCATGTATGCATGTATGCATGTATGCATGTATGCATGTATGCATGTATGCATGTATTCATGTATGCATGTATGCATGTATGCATGTATGCATGTATGCATGTATGCATGTATGCATGTATGCATGTATGCATGTATGCATGTATGCATGTATGCATGTATGCATGTATGCATGTATGCATGTATGCATGTATGCATGTGTGCATGTGTGCATGTATGCATGTATGCATGTATGCATGTATGCATGTATGCATGTATGCATGTATGCATGTATGCATGTATGCATGTATGCATGTATGCATGTATGCATGTATGCATGTATGTATGTATGTATGTATGTATGTATATATGATTATATATGATTATATATGATTATATATGATTATATATGATTATATATGATTATATATGTATATAGACATATGCATATTTATATCCCATTTCTATCATGCTTCACTGTTCTTCCTCACTCACGTGCCTCGCATTCACTCTCACCCAATGACCTTGCAAAAGAGTTGCCAGGATTGGATGTCAAGTGATGAAGGTGTGTTGAGGCAGGACCAAGCATTGCGCGGGTTAGAGAGTGCGTTTGAAATCACTTCAATGGGCCAAGGAATCTAAAGTGAGCATCTGACAAACAGAACTGCAGTACATCTATAGGACATCTTTCGAAACCTGCATTCAGCTGAGGCATCAGCAGGCTCTTTGCCTGCGGAAATGCTATTTTGGGACTGTCACACTGCACGTCAGAACCAAGGGTGACCGTGCTTTCAACCTTTATCAGTGGAAGCGCTACTATGTGTGTAATTGAGGGTCAGTCTGTATTTCAGACGGACAAGTTGACTAGGAGCAAGCTCCTTGCAGGACAAAAGCGGGGGGTCATCATCCCCTTCGTCCCTTCCAGGGACTGTAATGGGCCAGTGTCGAGATGCAAATGGATGTCAAAAAACAAGAAAGAGCTTGACCACCACAAATGATACTGCTGACACAAACCTGAGATTTTGTTCACTTCTGTGAAAGAAAGGCCACTTCTCACTGCACTTGACTTGCAAGCCCATTCTAACCTGATCCGAGAGAGGTGGGGTCAACTCCTCCGAGGTTTGCCTAAGTGTGAATAGTGTAACAATGTGTAACACTAAGTTCACCGTTTGGCAGTAGGATTCAGTTGCGTAATATTGGCGCCATATCCTGTTCCAAGTCCTGCAGCATTGAGATGCATTGAGGCTCCAGCAATTTGGAAAAGGCTCCAGGCGTTGAACGCCTGCCATACCGCATTGAAGAGAGGTGCCAATAAAGAGCTGCCAAACTCAAAGCTCCAAAGATTGGGGACTTAGACCATCCACCAAAAACATCTGAAAATTATCAATATCATGCGTGACGCCCCCCACCAGCACCTCTTTGCCATTGGAGGATCCTCCGTGCTGTTGGCCCTGGGACGGCAAAACCGGTATTGCTCATGGCTCATACTTGTCTTGTTTCAAGTGGAAAGAGTGACCCTCTGGTCCCATCACGTCAAACCGCTAATAGTCACCAGTGAAGCAAAATGTGTTGGGTTCTTCAGGATGATCTGACCGTTAGGCTAGTAGGGCTCCACACATGCGAGAGAAAACTCCAAGCGATCGCCTGCGACGGCACGCATGTGTAAGTCAAATAAGCTACTTAACTGTTTTTTTTGCTATTAACCGTTTGTTTCGCTATTAAGCATTACCCTGTACTTGATGGACAATCTCATGATCCTGTAATCAAAGGATGTGAATGTCTTGAAGACTCATCCACATCATAAGCTCATGAGCTCATGACCATTGCCGCAGAAATAGAGTTTTTGTTGAGGTTGTGGGATGTCAGATTAAGAAGTGCTTGAACTATCATAGCAATTCTTATTGATCAGTGCAGGTCTTCATGAAGTGTACACTCTGCCAAGATTCGAAATGATGTACTTCGTATTCCTAGAAATCCCTCCAAGTCTTGAGGTTGCTCACCACACGCGAAGCGCCACGCCCCGCACCTAGAGCTTGCAGAGCGGCCTGACACAGTCTGGCTGAGACAAGCGGAATCAAGCAGATTCTTCGTCTTTTGGTCAGATGCCGAAAAGCAGTCCCCAGGCTTCAAGATATGCAAAGACTGGGTAAAATGCGAGACTGCATGAAGTTTGTCAGGTGTTGCGCAGAGGGTAGGCAAAACGATTGCTGGTGGTTCAAGTCTTCACTGCACCGTTGATGCTACCAATTGCACCTGTGGCCGATGGGTCCTGGATATTTCCAACGGACCTCAAAACACCCGCGACTTTGCTGCTATGTCTTTGGTGTTCCTCCTCTGTCTTATGATGAGCTTCCACCAATGCTAGAACAAGCTAAGAGTATCAAGGCTTTTCAGGTAGAATTCTTCATATCTCAAAAAGTCTTGAAAGTCCAAGCTCTGAGGCCCAACTCTTCGGCCAAATCACGGGTAAGTGCACTTCGTAGTGTCAGCAAGACCTATCCCGAGCGATTCGGAAAGGATTTCAAAAATTTTGATCCTCATTGCTGAGATTGAATTGCACACTTGGTAGCCTTGCACATCTCTGCTGGACCCTTCTTCAGGGGTTGATAGCTGAGTTCCAAAGCTGCCTTGGTACATTTATGAACAATGAACAATGAGTGTGTTACAGGATTAGTGTCAAATGCTTGGCTGACATCATACCATCGAGAGCATTTTGGCCTTCAAGTTTGGAATTCTTTGTTTATCATCTACAGTACCGTAGCAGTGACCTTAGCTACCCAAACACCTTATGAACGACTCAACATCGGCCTGTCGAGGTACATCCTCGTGCGATGCCAAAGTAATGGCCTTTGCATTCACAGAGACCAAGACTGACATCAGAAGACATATGAGCTGTTATCAGAGTAGTTTATTGCAGCTACGAGTACTGCTTAAACTTTATTACGACCTGCTGAACGCACCGGAAGCTTTTCTGCCACTTTGACCACGCGTGTCACCACTTGGGTGACGGCTGTCTGACCATCCTTTCGTCTCCTTAATGGATCTGCTCGAAACTCCAAGAGCAACCTCATGGGTAAATCCGGGTAAAATGCACAAGAATGAAAAGGACGAAAAGTCACGCAAAACGTTTGTCTATTCAGATGATTCAGATGTCCCTCCTCTGGTCCAAGTCGAGACAGCCACTCACAGCTTTGGAAGTCACCTTCTCTTGCAGCCTGCATGCTCAGTACTGCAGCGGTTGCAGCTGTTGACTGGCCAATCAGTTGGTGCTTCTGATGTTTTGCTCCCCACAGCTCTGCGACCCGACATCAATGGATTCGGATGCGTAGGGCGTAGGGCATTGCTGGGGCGTCATAGACTGCATACATTTTGGCCCCAGGGGCATGTTGGTTGGAAAAACTTCATCGCATGGGAGTAATCTGGTAGCATGGGCAACGAAACCCAAAAAGTGAATGCAACACGCTTTTGTCAAAATCTGGCTCCGCAACACAAGAAGCGACGTATCATTGTGGCAGTGTTCATCAGCCTTCCTTCATCTTCAATCCCAAGTATCATCGAACAAACAAGCACGTATATCTTATATAGACATGACATGATTGTAATGGGCCTGCATAAGCAGCGTCTCATGGTCAGTCCCTGGCTGTTCTGGGTCTGCTCCCTCCTGCAGTTGTAGGTGTTCCGGCGTACTGCGTGCGCGGTTCTCATATCATTGTATGAAATGGAAACAATGTAAACTGAAAGTTAAACTTGATCCTCCAGTACCAGTACCTCATCACGATATTGTGATGAGAGGCTTCTGAGCCGGGGTTGTGTAGGAATG
The DNA here is from genome assembly GCA_947184155.2 of Cladocopium goreaui. Classification (NCBI taxonomy): domain Eukaryota; class Dinophyceae; order Suessiales; family Symbiodiniaceae; genus Cladocopium; species Cladocopium goreaui. Next base: position 197,656 of record CAMXCT020000321.1, read on the forward strand.
TATTGCACATTGTGCTGCAGCTTAATCATAAATACTTCTGACACTCCAGATTTAGGCTTTAACCACGTTGAAAATTACGTTGAATGTCCTAGGTGCATCTTTCCTTCATTTCTTCAATGTTTCTCAACAAACAAACATCGTTTGTGCCACAAACTTCCACATCGTTTGTGTCCCTTGTGTCGCTCCCCTGTCAGGTCCTCCAGCAGTGTCCGCGCAAGGTCAAAGGAGCGAGGCCATTCGCTGGAGGGCGCCTCGGCCATGGGATGCCATCGGATGCCACGGACCAACATGCGCAACACAACACAGAGTCACACAGTCTGTCAGCAGTGAGTCTTGGTCACAGAAGTTTCTGTTCCACTTCTGAAACAACTCTTTGCTACTGCAAAGGAAGAATAGAGGAAATAGTGATGAACAGTGGACATGAATCTGGCTACACAGATTGTGATTTAAAGTGATCTTGTAGTGTCATGATTACCTAATACCAGGCACTGCTACCCGTTGGCATTCCTCTGAGGTCTGCTGCTAAGGCCAACTGCAGCGGTGTCTTGCCAGTGGCATCCACTTCTTGAAGGTCGGCCCCTCAGCTGAATCACATCTTACTGCGTAAGTTGTACAAGTTTATGGATTTGATTAATTGTGGTAGTTTTGGTGTCCACGTTTGAGAATTAAAACTTGAAAAAAAGGTGACAATAAGGTGATCGGCTAAACCTGAAAAAAAAAGTTTAAAAAAACTGGCTACATAGGCAGCCAAGAAAACAGTTAAAGTTCTACACCCAGGCACCAGTCATACTGGAAACCCTGCTGTCCTTGGCATGGAGTGCTTCATGCTTTTGCATCACACAGTAGGGGTGCCCAGCTGGCACCCCCCAGCAGCCCACTGCAATTTACAATGTTTCCTGGCTAAATCCTTTTCTTTTGATGTCATTTCTACCGGACACCTCCATTTCTGTTTATTATTTACCAGTATGCTATCTTATTCTTGATGGGCAAACTCTTGTAAACTCCCTATTTTCACCACTCATCACTTATAATATAAGTTCATTTATGAACCCATTTGTATCATAAATCACCTATGAATTATCATGTTTCCAGGTGGAGGCTGGGCAGCGGGAGTCAAGCTAGCGAGGGAGGCGGAGCGCGGGGATGGGGGGATGACAGAGAGGTCAGCAGGGGTGACCCCTTGGGTCAGGAGGCTCCTTTCTTCTACCTTTTCCTTTTCCTTTCCTTTCTCTGGCTTTCCGATTCACCTTTTTGTTCACCTTTTCTCACCCTTTTTTTTCACGTTTTCAGCGAAAAAGGTGAAAAAGGTGAAAAAGGTGAAAAATGTGAAAAAAAAAAATGAATAAAAAAGGTGAAAAAAGGGTGAATCGGAAAGCCAGAGAAAGGAAAGCCTCCTGACCGAGACTCCGCATGACACGTCATGGACAAAATGATGTGTTGGTTTGCAATTTAAACCTGTGTGGTAGGCTTGCATGGTTGCTGTCCTCAATGATTTTCCTTATGTTTTTCGTATTCCCAGGTACCTTTTTTTCACCTATATTTTGCCTTTTTGGATTTCAGCACAGCCAAATCACCTTTTTTACAAGTTGTTTTTCACCTTTTAGTCATTTCCTTGTAGAGTGCTGTGAGAATCTGTGAGAACAAGGAAAGACACACAAGTATGCAAAGGGATTGAAAGGATTTGCCAGAACCCAGAAGCGTACACCAGCCTATCACAAGCATCACAGGCTTTGGCTCTGAGACCCTCAGAGTTCTGAGAACCCGGACCCCAACCAATGAGAGCCCGTGCTGTTGCTCTGGCAGACATGCCACCCTGGCGGCCTTGAAGACGCGGGAATCAAAATGTCGTGCAATTGCGTTGCACATCATTCCTGGATGTGTAATCCTTTCACAGAAGTCTCACTACATCACTTTAAAAGGAAGTCCAAAAGCAGAAGTTTGAGGAGTGATTCGGATCCATTTCCATGCTACTATTTCAATCTATTTCATACAAATCCAGTCTATGATGCACAATACCTACTGTAGCACATTACGAAAATCAGCATGACTGTCACAGTCACGTGCCTGCCAAGTCAAAAAGAACATATAATTACGTATCGAAATTGTCTTTCTAATCTGAAACTCCACCCGAGCAAAAAGCAGCTGGCATGGCAGGGTCCGAAGCCATTGCAAGAACATCAAGAACATAACTCTACCTTTAAATTTCAGCGACTTCACAGTTAAATTCATTTTGCAGTGCCAGGGTCTTCTTCCCTGGAAGCAGTTACAGTAATTTTTATTTAAGATGATTTCAGCAGGTCTCACTCAAGGCGCCTCCTAAAATGACTAAGATCCCAACCTCGCAAAGCTGCTAAGCCTGGCTGAGGCGAGTTGTAGACGTACTGGTGGAAGACCCAATCCACTTATCATCATGGTATTGCGCTGCATGCTTTTTTTGAGAATTTGGCTGACCCTGGAGATTTCTTACTGGAACTGTACAGCGACCTGCATTTCTGGCGCAGGAGTGCAGAAGGTTGCCGCAGCTTCCTGATCAGCAAGAGCGAGCCGCGCAGACGAGTGACCAAATGCACAAATCTTCGCATCTGATACAAGCGGTGTTGAAAGATGGTGCCAGCTTTTTGTTGATGCTTACTGTGGAAGCCGGGAAACAACGGAATCAAGGGTTGGCTTTGGCTAAAAGGCATCTTGAATCAAGGTTATTCCAAGACTAGCTTTTTGAAAGAGAATTGTTGAAGCCACACTGCAATTGAAGATTTGCTTTGAACAGTAGTGAAGTAGTGAACAGCCAGAGGAGAGTTCTTTGCACAAACTCCGGGTATTGGCGGTATTGATTTTATTGGTATGTTCAAATTCCAGAGAATGCGCCCTGCCCCTGTGGCTCGCCTCGTTGCTTGGAGACACAAGTTTCCCCGTCTCCACCAGCCACTTCCAAGGATGCCAACGCTACGCCTCGGGGCAAGGCTCCGCAGTTTCTGAAGAGGACATCTGGACATCGCTGGCTTTTAGCCGACCAGTTTTGGATGATGTCAAGTGGATACAAGGCTATTGGAAACTAAGCTGTGAACATCTTTTGACAAAGCAATTCAAACATGGGAACTTAGGTGTTGCAACATCAAAATACAGTAAAGGTTCAACGCTAAAGGTGTCTTTGCCTACATCTTTCGGCAAGAAAGAAAGCAGCGACGAATGTTCCTGGATCCATCTCTTTTGCCGAAGGCGGGGCCTAGCGAATGGATGTCATGGGACTTGGCCGCGTCGAGTGCAGCATCCTAGCACAGGCAGAGTGCCGGCAGTGCCCGAAGTTGGCCAATCCCACCACTCGCTGGCAGAAGTCCAACTGCAGTTCGACTGTTCCACAGAAAATCTGAAGGTCACTGATTTTATCCGATTTATCCCTTTCCACGATTCGAAGAACTGTAGATGAGGAGATCATCCTCCAACGATTTCCAATGCACCTTTCTAGAATGCTGGACATCTATCTGTGGCAGTCCCGCTGATTAGCTACTCTGCATGGCAGAAGCATTGCGAATGATTAACATACGTACCAATCCCACGCTCCTCCAGGATTTTCAACACCAAAGTGTAGTCATTGCTGACCTGTTTGCAGTTCCCAGAGGAGAAAGGCACAAATGAAGAACTGAACTAGCGAGGAGTCACCCCGAAGCTTCATATCAACATTGCCTTGCAACAAATTCTCCGGGGAAAACTTCCCAGGCTCTGACCCAGTTTAGGATGACTTCGGCCGCTTCCCTCATTCCTTCTTTGCAGGACCTTTGCGCGAACAGCACGCATAGCTGGCTCTGTAGTCGGATGACGAGAATTTTTTTTAATAGAAGCAGCTCAACCACGACCTCTGCAAGATGGACAGGCCGAAAAGGGCCAAGAACCAAAGCCAAGTTGCATTTCCTGCGCTTCATTCAGCACTGCTTGCGTGTCTGCCTATTTCCAGGAAGAAGCACGGCATCGCTGAAATTTCGAGCAGATCGGTCTGGGGCCAGTCTGGGGTACCCAAAAAGAGCTATGGCTTGATGGCTGGCTGGACACCGTGGTTTTTGGTCACAGCATTGTTTTCCAAAGCAGCCTTGGGGCCTATTCCTGCATGGCGAATGCCAAAAATGCCATTAAGAGACTGTCTGAGTTGTTTTTGGACCGGGTACTTTATTCGTGTTCAAATTGAAGACGAATTGACGCACTGCGAAGGGCCTGGTGCAACAAAAGCAAACGGCCTCAGTGTGGCAGATCCAGTCCATGAAGTGACCAAAGTCCACAGCTTTTGCCGAGCTGTTTTCTTTTGATCGGGGGGACCTCTGCTCAGGTTAAAGCTTACTCCGCCGCGCTGCACAGTGGCACCATGGCACAAATGCCAGATGTGCCGGCTGTTTTGCTGGACTCAGACACACAGGGACTGAGAACTGCACAAAGTTCAGCGTCTCCATTGCCCAAAGCGAGCTGCAACAGGGAGGACGGCCTCAGATTGCAAGCTGAAATATACTGAAGTATGCTAACATGCATGGAGGAAAGGAGAGGAGTCGAAGCGGGAGAATGGAATCAGAAGGGGCCTGGCTGCAGCTTCAAAAAGATCAAAAAGCGACTCCAGGAGAAGCTTTCTGAGGAATTCCGAACTCGGACTGGGAGCAAGCACCAGAAGTAGGATGCGTCTCTGAACAAATACAAACCCTTGACGTACGGCTATGGATGCTGGGGAACTGACGCGTTGGCTGCGTCCCCTGCAAGGAACTCTTGGTTTGGATCCGCCTGAGCAGGTCTCTTCTTGTGTCAGGTGTCTCACCGATTTTCGCGGCGTCTCTCGATGTATGGAGCTTCCCCATCCCAAGCCATGCCTTGTGTCGAAGACGTTCTTTCACAACCTAAAGGCACTGATTTGGAAAGCTTGTCAAACTCTGTTGTCAACTTGGAAGAAGTTTGGTGCCATAATTCTATAGTGCAAAAGGCACAAATTCTTTCAAGATTGTTACACAGATCCAAAAAAAATCTAGTATGTATATATATATATATTAACATTAACTATTAACTGTATTGTAGTCAAGTCCTGCAGTAGTGCTGTCAGCTTCACCGGGGGACCGCACATCAAGCCTTGTTGCTTCCTGAAGCAGGAACAGCCAGGGCATTTCTGGACATACCCAAGCAGGGGCAGTTAGGGAGTCAAGATTCTTGATCTGAAGAAAACCCTTGGCGAATATGGAAAGTAGCTGTCTGGGCAGTGTTCTAGGTGCTTCGGTTGAAGGCACCCTATGGCACCCTATAGCCCCTATAGCTCATTCCTCAGCCCTGTGCCTGGCTGGACAAAGCCCTCTTGAACTCGATTTCAAAGTCCTGTGAAGCACAAGGCTTTCATGTCCAAAGTCCCATAATATTGCCATGTTACCGAATGGGATAAGCCGAATAAGTCCAACATTGCCACATGCCTCGGAAACCTTTGCCAGTATTAATTTGAGATTCAGTCTACAAATATAGTCTATTATAGTCTATAGATGTCTAGAGTATATTAAATATGTGCTACGTGCAACAATTTCAAGTCCTCCCACTCCCTTTTCAAACAATGCATTTGAATGAACTGAGTGCTGATTTCCGCTGCAAAAAACTCTGCTCATGCCACTGCCTCCTGCTTCGACATTGCGCAGCAAATCTCTGCGTGTTGCAACTTGAGCAGAGCCCAACTGACTGTTTTTCTTTTTTAAGTTGCCAGAATCTGGTCTTCAAACCAGTCTTCACCTGGTTTTCGTATTTGAACTGAATCAAAATCTGCCGGTCGATGTGCCATCACTATGCACTTAAGAACGTCTCTTGCAATATGTGGGACATGTGCATAAAAAGAAAGGGAAATGAACTGAACATGTATAAAGAAAGTCACACGAGACTATTACACGGCATTGAAGAAAACACACAGATCTGCAAATGGCCACGGCCATCCAAAGCCAGACAGGCAAGCGAGCACATAGGACAATCAGATTATGTGTGCATCAACTTGTCTCCAGCTGAAGTGAAGGCTATCCAGCGACTTTAAGCAGCTCTGTCGATATCGAAAGCACCTCACCGCTTTCGACATCGAGAAACCCTGCATTGTTGTTGTCTGATCAATGAAACATTCAGCCGACCTGCCGCTAAACATCTCGGACAGTTCACCCCATGGCGAAGCATCAACTGTCGTGTCACTTGGTCACTTGGTCACTGCGGCTGTCCCAGGAGCTCCACTAAGTGTAGCATCCAGCTAAGCCCACACTTTCTTCTCTGCATACTCCGCCTCACGCAACACGCTATTCGACCCTTGGAAGAGGCTCTCACTATCTAAAGATATCTAAACACAAGAAGCCTGCCCTGGGCATTGCTTGGCTGCACTTCAAACGAAAACTGTTGCTTCAAATGTAACATGTGACGTGTCTCAAATCTCAAACCAGTTTTCTCAGCAGAGGTCTCCCTGCAGTGCAGTTGGGCGCTGAGTCTTTGCGGTGTTTATGTAGCTGGTTGTTGTACACATGTTCAGCTGTTTTGTTGGAATGCGAAAGGTTCTCTCTCTGAATTTTGTAAGGCCTGAAGTCAGATTTTTTTGCCGCTTGGGCTACGCTCAGTATTGCCGCAGGGAACGCACAGGAATCAAAGGATCCCGGGCCTTAGCAATCGCTGTGCCCTGTCGTGACTATCAATAGACTCCATTGGTAAATTTCCTGTCACTGTCAATCTGAGATAGTTCAAGCGTTTAGAAGCGAAACCAACACTTTGCAGTTCTTGGTGCTGCATGCTCCCGTTCTTCCCTTTGGTGCTTGTTTTAACTTGACGACAAAGAGTAGCCCATACAGGTTGGTCAATGGCCGGCTTCAAAGGTTCCGGCAATGATTTCTCCCTCAGCAGGTCCAACCTTAGGTTTCGGCCGTCTAACTTTCCTTTCACACAAGTGGAGCATGATGAAGCTACAAAAACATAGAGAACAAGTGGGAACAAGTCAGAACAAGAAGAAGAGGATCTGCCTTGTGAGCAACACATAGGAATGGTGCAAATCCTTTGCAGTGACTCAGTTTCCTTGACAGGATTCCAAGTATCAAACCATGTCATCCAAAAAACACATCTAGACTTTGCAAGAGCGGTTTTCAAGAACACTCCTATGAGACCAAAGATGACAAAGGTGTGTTGAGTGTGTTCCGTTGCTTCCCAACCACTCTTCTTGCTGAACAACCGGGACCCTGGCGTTTCGCCACTCTTGCCGGTACCAGCAGTAGTCCATCTTGCTGGTGGGACCTAAACAGCTGCAGGAACTTCCTTCCAAGCATCCTCTTCCCGGCCAAGGACGTGAGGCGGACTTTATTCAAGCGTAACTAGTGACACATTTCTATAAAGTGAATAAAGCGCGGTCTATTATCAACACAATATTTGATCATACTGGCAACTTGTACTGAAGAAAAAGTGACACACGCACACCCACTTCGTCTATTCATGTCTATTCTTTTTCCAGTGAAGCTCTTAGAGCTTGCCTATTTCCATCCAGGCGCGCACACCTGTCCAAGTGAAGGCCTTTCGTGCAAACTTCGTGGCCGCCTGCGAAAAGTGGAGTCAGGTGGGGTCACATTGGCCCAAAGTCCTGAAAAGTTTGGCATTTTCATCTTGCGAATGGTCCACTGAGTGGTAAACTATATCTCCGTAATTTATCACTCAGCTCCAATTCCGTGATCCATAGTCGGCCGGAGGGACAAGTTCACAGGCGCGTGGATTCGAAATGGGAAAACAGACTTGGCACCGCAAGGCAGTCATACAGTGATGGACTCTTATTCATGATTTGGCAGTGTTGGAAACTTCTGGCCCCTTCATTAATTCCAACCCTGTCAGACTAAGAATCCATTTGATTTATTGAACTATGTTACTATGTTGAACTAAGCAATAGCAGCAATATCCAATATTATCCAATAAATCAACAAATGTTTGAGACAACGATGTCTTTTGAGACCCGGTTCTCGTAGCCTCGGCTTTGGCCTTCCTCTCATCACCTGGAGGGATCGCACCTGTCCAGGAGAGTAATTTGAGCGAAGTCTACCGATATCATGTAGAAATTTAGTACATGGATTTAATGGATTTAATGGATTTAATGGATTTGGATGGATTTGGTGTCATGTATTTCACCATGTATTTAGCAGACCTCCCAACAAACAAGCCAAAAACAAGCGTTGTGTGGGTCTTGCCGACGCGGCGTGGCTCGAGCCTCCAACGCTCAGAGTGTCCTTTTTCAAGTCTCGTCGGAGCAGGGATGGCACCTGCGGAGCTCGTACAACTCAGGACCACTGGCCCTCTGTCTACACGCCGCAAAAGCAACAGGTTGTGAAGGACAAGTGATTTTCTTCATTGAATTCATATGAGGATGACCAGCATGGGTGTTGATTCTGCAAATTTAAGGCCAAAGAGGTACAGCTGGTTTCTTGGTCACAGCCTTTGGATGTCCGAGTACGAGTAGTAGCTGACTTGGTACACACACATAACTCATATCACCTCCAGAAACAACACCAACAACCTTTTCAGGGAGCTACCCAGTAAATCAGTCTTGGACTGGACTCATCCGTTCCACCAGGTCCGCTTGGAAATTATATTGTTATTTCTACCCTGCCACCGGAGGGCACCGCGGCCAGCTGCGGCTCCCATCTACTCTTGTTGTAATACGCAGTCTCTGCCTCAGGTGTTGCGCATCCCAGTGCATCCCATCTCAAGTTGTTTGTGGCTAACAAGTTGAAAGCTCCTTTCAGTGTCCACAAAGATCACAAAGTCCACAAATAACAATAAACTACCTCAACCGACACTGTCGAGCTGCTACAGTTCTTACCCTGGTTGCAGTACTCTGGACAAACGACGTCGCTTGTGCCCTTTCCCATGTCGATGATACAAGCACTTGAGGATCCAACAACACCCGTGGCCGGCTTGAGCTGCCTCGTATGCTTCCAACAAAAGATTTAGGCATAATTAATATCAAGAGTTCAGCTGAAACTTGTATGCTTTTACAAACCATGTCTTGGTGGACATTCATGTAAGAAGAACTAAACAAATGTGTGCACAACTCTTCCAGCTTCTCAGTAAATCCGAGAATTCTCTTGTTTAAAGCTTGGCATCCATTCGGCCAGACGGGTAGTCACATGACATCACTGTGACATCACTGTGACATCACTGTGACATCACATGACCCCATTCCTCCGCCTGCTGATCTGTGCAACAGTCATGGTGGGCTGGAAGTCCAACGTCAGGATTGGGACCTTTGGCATCTCCTGTTATGACCCCACGGCTTAAATATGCTTAAATTGGAGTGGCTAACCTGGCTATCTTCGTTTCGAACCGGGCGTAGCCGAGAGACAGCTTCAACCGACAAAAGGACAACCATCGGTCAACTAGGCTCTGAAGAATACACGGCAGATTGCAGGATCTAGTAGGCAGCGCCAGAAAGGTTTCGTATTTTCAACGAGGTCCCTCACAAAACTGTCCAGCATGCTTGAAAGACCTGTGACTTGCTCCTGAGCGTAGCTCCCAAAATACAGGACACTTGAGATTGCCACAGCAGAGGATTTTGGGAATAAATTACTTCAATGAAGGCCATTTTTTTCACATTCACTCAAACCATGTAACTTCATCCATCGGACCCCCCCGTCCAAACGAGCTGTTCGAATGAGGCCCCAAAGTGTGACCTCAGCAAAGGCTACGACTACCTGGTGCTTCAGGTTGAACAGCCAAGACCCATTTCAACCCTATTTCAGCATTCACACAGATATGGGAAATTATGACTGCAATCGCTTTGCAATTTACAACTTATAACGCTTTTGAAGCCAGCAATTCAATCATTGACCGAATTGCAGCATGCATCATGCTTGCCCGAGTTTTCCGAGCTACACGCACTCTCCACACAACTGTGAATGAAATCTAAGTGCGCTGGCTGCAGCGACACTAGTCATGCTTCCATAGGTAATGTCACCGCAAAGACGTCCATAAACACCCCCTGGCTCTCAGCTCACAAAAAAGGTACTGCGATGCCAAGGTGAGCCCTTGCTCTCCTTCCACAATTGTACAGGATCACCGAAATTACTGGTAGATCCAGAGCCCTTCTAGACACGGCAACTCATTCTGAAACAACCAGCCTTGCCAAACGCAGTTGGTCAGACATGAATATTCAGACATTCAGACATATTCAGACAATAGTTCTCAAAATTTCTCAAACATGTCAGAGCGACTTGTCTGAACGATCACAGGAACTTTCGGAATATCGCCCTTGGCCATGGCCTTTGTCATCAACCGGGCAAGATATAGCCTGCCCCAGGTTACATACAAATTTCAAATGCTTTCTTTCGGCACATCTCCTTGCAAACCAGGACAGATTCGCAAATTCTGCAAAAAATTCTGCAAATTGAAGCCCAAGACATCCAAGACAGACCATCCGAACACCCCAAGCTGCAAGAACCGATCATGTGATGACAACAATGACCACATATGACCACATTTCTCTCCACGACCGTCACCGTCGTGCTCAGCCCTGCTCAGCCCCGCACACCAATGAGGTCCATCAGCTCCAGGCACATCTGCGTCGTGCAGTTCTCGGACCTTGAAGCGGCCCACGGCGGTATGTCAACACAGCCAACACATGTCCCAAACTGTCCCAACCAGGCTAACATATCTGACATATCCTAACCTTTTTGTACTTTGCAAAACAATATCAAGACTACAGAGAAATCAATCAATATGCAAGAATTGCAAAGAGTCTCGTGAAGCTCCATCAGGAACTTTCGACCCACAAGTCCATGCGATAAGTTTCTTCGCCCTTTCTAGCAATGACTGAGCAGCTCACATAGCAGCTCCAAAGATCACACATTGAGAAGGTGGTCTCTCATCCGCTTCCTATCGAACGGACGTGAGGCAGCAAGACTTCAATGGTCAACACTGGTGAAACATGGTGAAACATGGTGAAACCTATAGCCTATAGCATCATATAGCAATGCTTATAGCATCTATAGCACTGAAACATTGCAACATTGGGGAGATCATCTCGCACCATCTATGCCGCGCCGGTGCCAACATTTTGTTGAGCTAAGGCAGCTAAGGTCCAGGCAGAAGCAGCATCTACTACTGTCCTGGAGAAAGATCTGCAGCGATCTGCGTGCTTTCCCACTTCACAATCACCAAGGGTGCAACGCCACATACCAAAGAGTAAGGGAGTTCCAAAATCTAAATGAGATCAATGATCAATCCTACAGCCATCAACCGACATATCAACAAAAATCTTGTGCTGGCAGCGTCTGGACACCGTAGCAGCCCTAGCGAATCAGACGTCGGACAATCCACTAAGTCACTAAGTAGTCACTAATCATCACCAGTCCATGGTGATCTCCTTGGCGTACCCCAGTAGTTTCTGCCGGAGGCCACAATATCCAGCAAAGAGCCGGGAACCTTAGTCGAATTTAGTCGATGTTGCAGCTGCAAAGGAATCAAGTTGAATCAAGTTACCAAAATGAAAGCAGCTTCCAAGCACCCTCAATGACTTTTGTTTGTTCACCCAAGCAGGCTTCTCGGGAGCCAAGGATACCAATTCTCCTGGGCTTCCAGCACGACTATGTCTAAGATGGCATGCTTGAGGCCCAGCAGGAGACAAGAGAATACCTCCAAAATCTCCAAATCAAAGCACGATTTTCAACTTGGGATATCTTGTGATCCACAAGCACAACAAATTGCAGCAAATCAAGCCGAATCTGATTAGCTCTCAAGCCTTGCCATGCTATATGCGGGGGGTTAGAGGAATAAGGCTGCAAAACATCGGTAGCCCGGCAGCCATTACGAGGCATTTACGATCCCCATGTTGACAAACGCTGCTTGGAATGCGCCTGAATTCTCAATGCTGGGCCTGGCACTTGCCATTCACTGATGCAATCAATATGGGTTGTCTTGAACGCGTTGTGACCTCCTGTTCGTTTTGACAGTTTCTCTTGATTTCCAAAAGCAAAACATCCCTAGCTGAAATTGCTGCCAGGACAGACTGGGATTTGCAATCCAAGTTGCAACAATCCAATATCAACTCCTAAAACCTAAGCTCAATATAGCTTAATATAGCTTAATTAATATAGCTTAATTAATATAGCTTAATCAGTCTCCCCTGGAGGCCGCAACTGGGCCTCTTGGGAGTTGTCATCCGCAGCTGTGCCTCGGTGTCATGCCATGCATGCCATATCCATGACGCCCGTCCCAAATCATTGGTGCCCTGAGAAATCGGCAGTCATCTGCCGCGCGCGCTCGATGTTTGCCTTCACAAGCTCCTGAAGATCGATAGAACCACAGTTTCGGCAGTGTAGGAAATTAAGCTGGCATGATCTGGCATGATGATCTTGATATCTGATACATCCTCATGTCTCTACTGTCTCTAGCTTTATGTGCAACCTATGGTGCACAAAGGTTGTCGCACCTCGTTGACCTTGTCGCCACTGCGGCGGCAGCAGCTCAACACCTGGAGCCAGGGAGGTTCGTTGGGTGGGTTGAGAAAATGATTTTTTTATTGATGTCTTGATTTGCTTATCATACTATGTCATTTGTCCATTTAGTTCTTGAGCTAAAAAAGGACAGGCACTTGTGAAGGGTCTGACACTATTCTGAAGGCGGCTCGCAGATTTATGCAAAGGATGTGTTTTCTGCAGGAGCGATATCTTTCGCAACAAACCTTTGATCTGCACTGAACAAAATAAGAAGCGGACAGACTATATGTCCAAGCAGTTCTCAGCTTTCTGAGGGATCCAAAGCCGAAGTTGTCACACAAATGAATCTTGAAGCACAGCCAGTATGATTTTAGGTCGGTTTAGCCAACAAAAACTCTCCTCAGGTGTCAAAGCGAGCTCGGCGAGCTCAAGCAAAGTAGACATTCGCACCCCGGGCGTTCAATTCCATTTTGTAGGCCTCGCTGGCAAAATAGTTTTTTAGCGTCGGCAAGGTCTTGAAGGCCTCATAGAAGGCCTTGCACTTGGGGAACTCAGCGAAAATGTCAGGTCCTCCGATAAATTCAGACAGCATTCTGTGCTGGTCCAACATCTCCCAAATATGGAAGTCGGCCACACCAGGGCCGTCTTTCAGGACAAACCACTTGCCACCACTGAGGTTGTCCTTGAAGGCCAGCAGACTTTCAAACTTTGCGAAGGGTGCTTTGCCCACTATTTCTTTTGCTTTGGCATCGAACTCTGCTTGGTTTCTCACCGCATTCTTGTGAGGGTAGGACAAATAGATCATGCCGTTGCGGACGTCGTAGATCTCACACAACAACTCCTGTGTTCGAATCTTCTGCGCTTCAGTGGTGCCATTCATGCCATATTTGTCCCCCAAATAGTTGAGGATGGCATTCGTCTGGCAAATGCAGTTGTCGCCATCGACCAGGTATGGCAAGTTTGCCAAAGGGTTCATGGCCAAAATGGCTGGTTTTCGATCCTTGAACCAATCCTCACCAGTGGAGTACTGTTTGTCGACATACTTGGCCTCCTTGTACTCCAGAATCATGCGGAAGGGCGCACCCAAACCTCGGATCTTCCAATAGCCAAATTCCATGAGCACTGGGCGCGGAATGGCGCGGACCAGAGAATCCGGAGTGACTAGGCCATTTGACACTGCCGGGATTGGCAGCCAGCTGAGCCAAGGAGCAAATCCGATCTATCCAGAATCTCTTGAAAACTCATCTCGACTCATAAGTCATACGAGTTAAGTCGTCATAAGTCTTACAAATGTTATAGCAGCACAGGGAGGCACCTCTCGAGCATGGCACAGACCATCTTCCAGGTCGCCACGGGTGAAGTAGCCGTTGGCCAGCGCAAAGTGTGCAGAACTGGCAGCTCAGAGAACATCCATATGGCCCATGATCTATGTACGCTTGACATGACGCGACTACAGCTACACAGCATCTTCTCCTTTCAAGTCCTTTCATGTCCTTTTCCTTCAAAGTCGTTTGAGTCTCCAAGAGTTGCAGTTTTGAGAGTGCTGCTATGTGCTGCTTGCTGTCTTAAGACTCTCGCTACAATCCAACGAAGTCATCAGACTCCTTGTAGATTCCCAAGGCGGCCTGCCACACCAGATGAATTATTTGCTCCCGAAGCCCGGCACATTTTTCCCAGGGTCCTTTGCCACATTTGAGACCAGTACCATCACACAACAACCAAACCAAACTTGAGAGCTCAAATACACCAAAATAGTCATGAAAGATATGAAAGCTGAAATTATGCCTGTCATCTCAAAGTAACTCAACGGATTCCAATCTCCTAATCTCCTGTCCGCTCTAAGAAAGCTCTGTTCGATGGATCACGTGTCAACTCGTAAACCCAGACACAGCCCTTCCGAACAGTCAGGGATGGTGAGGGCATTCCCCACCTGCAGGTAGCGCATCCCTTCAGCACTTGCTTGGTTTTCAGCCAGCAAAGCTTGGCCCAGGACCTTGGGCAACTTGGACGCTGAATGATGCTGCTTCCTTTCAAGTTTGCATCACAGAGACAACCTAGCAGGACCTAGCAGGACCTAGCAAATTGCTGCTAGTCAATAGTTTGCGCTCTGTATTCTCAACAAACAAGTCATGTAGCTGCAAACTTTGAACTTTCCACGTAGCATGTGCCACAAGGATTGAAGCAACGTTGCGTACTGTAAAGGTCTCAAAACAGTTCAGAAAACATCTTTCCAGGTGTGGGCGGGCTACAAAGCCACAATTCCCGCAATGCCTACGCTTTCAGTTCAGAAATCTCGAGCCCAAGATCCCATCATCCCTCTACGACAAGACACCACCATGGCTGATGCTTGTCCAGCAGAGTGCTTCCTGAAAATGTTCACAGAGGTCACTGCAAGCGCTCTAAGCCACACAGTTCCAGAACCTAAATCACCAAACCATCAGCAAAGTGTTCACGCTCTCCCTCCCCTTATACCTTAACTTATTCAGTTATTCCTGTGTTATTAGGCAAGTCGTTGAGCTGTTTAGCAAGACTTGCTTACGCAAGACTTACTTACAAAGCGTTTTGAATTGTGGGAGCTGATCTTCCTTGCAATAGAAACAGCTCTGATCGAAGACACCGCCACTCCACTCTCTGGCGGTGGGCCTTTCAACACATCTGGCCAGCTGCTCTTTGGACCTCTTGATGGCACCCACTTTGTCACCCCTGGCAGGCCGACCACGTTGGCACCATAGAAAAAGAGCCAAAGAAAATAACTATATATATATATAAGTTGTTTTTCTCCCCAGCGGTTCGTGTTGAGTCTCAGCAAAGTCAAGATCTGGCACCTGCGCAACAGGATCTCTGCCACATTGGAGGTGGCTTGGGCTTCCTTCTCAATGTCGTCAGCTTCCTTTGCCTGCCGGTTTCAAGCGAGACATCAGAGCAGCAGCATTCCTAGACCACTGCTCCACCTGTCCTACTGTCCAAGCTCTGTTTACGCGGGATGGCATGCCATCCTCTGGTAGAAATCTTTTTGTGGGCACATGGAACCCAGTCTTGGATACATGACCATCCCATCATACTTTGATTCCACCTTCATCTCAGCCATCTCCGCATACTTCAGAGCTTCAGCTTCGTTCTGTGAAGACAAACAAGCCGAGACCAAGCGTAGCAAAGCAGCCGCCTGGGGAGGTATAGAGAAAGACTGTTGGGGTCAGGCGATGATGTCTTCCAAACTGCAAATTCAACATCTAGGAAACAGGAGGATTGGCCAACAGTACAAGTTCCTGTAAAAGTAGTTAGAAAGACTTCTTAAAGAAGCTCTAAAACAATCTAAAACAGGTTTCTAACAGCCAACCTGGTGGTCAGCTCTAAAACGTGGTTTCAGCTGGCCTCCTTGGATTTGTTGCCACTGGCCTGAGGGACAAGGGACATTAGAACACCAGACTTGTTCCAAGCTGAACTGTAGATCAGAATATCATGGAATATCGAAATATACCTAATATATGATATATATATATATATGATTATATTATTATATGATTGTAAATTATATATTATATGTATGTATCAGAGATAAACTAGAACTTAGAAATGAAATCAACCAAAGCATGCTTTCGTGCATTCATCACAATTAGCTGCCTGCGTGACAGCTAGGGCTTCTTGTCCAGTGGCCAACGCGGAGTCACCCTGAGGCGGGTCAAATGGAGCCCCCAGCTCATATGGACTCCATCAACATGCATGAAACAGCTCAGCAGCAGGAAGTTTGTCCTGTGATGGACAGTGATGTCTTCACACTGAACGAATGCCGAAGGCCAATCCGACGGACGAGTGGCTTTCTGTGAGCTCAGCTGCAACTCGGAGATGATCTGCAAGCATTCAAGCTCGCCATCCTGATCCAGGGACATTGTCACAAACCACAGAAAAGGCCAGAGTGGAAACCGTCAACTGAACACAGCTGGACAATGTTTGTTTTGCATCTAGTACTTGCAAAAGAAACGTGTTTTCCTAAAGGCCCAAAGGTCTGGTTTGATTTTGTTTCAAGCCCTCTTCAAATTCTTCACGGTTGAGCGCCCTATGTTGGCTTGCACTCAGCCACAAAGCAGGAGACCGCAGGGTCTCGGAGGCTGGGGATCAAGGAGACTGAACCGAACATTGTCAACCCATCACCCACCCATCTCAACCCTGTAACCCGGTAATCATCTTGGTATCTCAGCATATCTCAGCTGTCGCCTGGTTCTTGCCTTCTTGCATGAAGCTTCTGGCTTTCTGCATGGACTCAATGGCGCTGCTAACGCCTCAGCGACTCATCTGCAAATGAACAGGTGCTTTTTCAATCCACCCAAAACTGATGTACATGTTTCATAGTGTTTAATCGTTCTTAAAACTTAGGTGCTCTCTTCCGTTGGGGAACTCATCAAAATGCACTGCATGCTGAGTGGGCTCTGCTAGTCCCCGGCCTTTGCTGCCACCCATGGCCGCATAGATCTGCGACTGCGCGTAGCAAATGTTGGCCTGCTGACATTGTGCTCATCAAAATTCCGAACTATTCTGAACTATTCTGAAGTATTCTGAACTATTCTGAACTTACGTGGCTTAGGTCATCTGGTCACTCAGCACCTGGACCCCCGCAATGCCTTCTCCACTGCGGTCCCGATGAGTGCTTTTTCCAAAGCCTAGAGTGTCAAGCCCACAGCCCGCTCGAGTGCAGGATACTAGCTAAGCCCCACATTGTCACCTGCAATAGTGGTATACCTCGAAATCAGTAGGAACATAGCTGCCATAGGGTGCAGGCGCAAGCTGCCGTAGTAGAACCATAATTAGTCGTTGATTTGTATCGATCCATGACCCAGTCATCTTCTCTTCATCCAAACTCACATTTAAAAGCCGCTTGTCAACATATGTCAACATTGACGCCGTGGCCCCGGCTGTGAGGGCGTCATTGAACTTTTGCTGCCTCAATCGAGAATTCAGCAAAGACAAATGCATCCCCAGAACAAGAACGTAGTTTCACCTTTTTGAAGGCGTAGAACCACAAGCACAAAAAATGGAATGACGTCTTTGTCACCGATCATGAGAAGACTCATCCCCCCCGGCGGACACCAAAGTGTCCCTTTCTTCACAGCAGAGCGGCGACAGGTACAGCACCGCCAATGAGCGAAGAGACTTCACCTGCCCTGCCTGGCCAATTGGGGCATAGGGTATCCACAAGTGTAAGTTATTCCAACCATTCCAGGAAAGTACTTCAATATATTCAATCACAAACAAAGTTTCAGCCGTGCCTGGTCACCCAAGCTGGAGAATCCAGCCACAGCCTACAGGAGCAATACTGGCAGGGGCTCAAATGTGTGCCGCAGGCTCCTACAGTATTCAGTAGCTCATGCAACAGAGGTTGTCCGAACAGAGACAGGCAAAAAATGGCAAAAGATCATTGGGATGATTTCGGAAAATAAAATCCTTGAGTCTAGTTGAGCATCTGCAGAATTCTGAACCCATTCGACAACGGGCCTCTTCAACCAGCGTTCTGGCACCCTCCATAGCACCCATGGAATAAAACACTGCCGCCACTCGGAGCAGGCACGGTGCCTCCTGGACCCATGCAAGGCTTTGTTGCAACCAGATGATGAATTCATCCTGAATTATGAAACATTCTTGTCCTCATCCTCATCTTGTGACCATCAGGCTCACCCCATTCCCACCAACCCCACCGACAACAGTTTGGAAACAAGGACAACAACACCAAACATGCAAACATTCATGTGCTCACCCAGTAGCAAGAGTACCGACAGCAGAGAACAGCAAAACAGCAAATGCAACCTAAAGAATCTTATTGTCGTTGTCAGTTTCATGGTCCCCTCAACTCAGATCTGCTTTCACCTTCTGGCTTGTGAAACCAAAATCAAGGGGACATGCAGAGCAAGGTCCTTCCCTGTTTGCATGTTTGTGTGTGTGCGCACGTGTGACAAGGTGCATGTCTTCCATATCTTCCATGCAATAACTGATGGCTCTCACCGTCCCACCTCTTTCTTGCTAGAGCGGACACGATCACGAATTTCCTCCTCAGTTTTTGCTGCCTTGGAGCAAACATGCAAATTGCCGGTCCGAAGTCTTGAGGCAAATGAATCTCCCCAAAGTTCGGCGGGGTTGCAGGTACAAAACTAGAAAAGTGGTCTCTCCTCAAAATCCAAATCATACGCCATGAGGGACACAGGTCAAAAAATCATAGAAATGTCAGCGCGCGCTTAAATCATCAAACAAAAACAAAATGCAATCATGTCCTTATACAAGTTTCTTGCCACACCAAAATCTCAAAACCTTGCTGTACAAGAATGGGAGTCCACATACCAACATACTCTCCCAACCCATGTAGGACCAAACACTCGATACAACCAAAGAATGGATTTGCAAGGCACCCACCCGTCTCTGACTTTTTGCATAGGAAAGTTCTGAGGGGATTCGAGCAATGCGAGCATGTCGTTGCGCTTTCTCTCTAGGTTTGGGAGGCAGTGTCTGGCAGTGTCTGGAGTCAAAAGATTGCCTCTACGTGTTTTTAGTTGGGAGATGTGGGCCCAAACATCTCGATGTATTAACTTTCACTGCTTCTTTTGGTCGGACAAGACCTGTGTCCACTCATTCCTATTCGGCACCAATCAGAATCAGCAGACTCAAAGCTGAGATCACCACTGCATCCCGTTGGGAGTTTGCAAGGTGAAACTCCAAGATGTCCTGTGGAGGTGTATGGGAACCAGCGGCCTGGTCCAAGTTGCCTTACAGGTGAGGACCAACAAAACCCACCTGGTGAGGTGCCGGGAATACCATGGAAATCCATGGAATACATGTATAAAACAGTGGGCTGAAGGATTTGCCGATAAGATTCATAAGCACGCTTAAAAATGGTCGACATCGACCTTTCAACTGAATGCCATGCCATGGAAGTCTCCCATGTAGCAGGATCATTCCAACTTGACTCATAACTCATAGCCGCCATAGCCCTTGTCCTTCATTACATCTTCCTCTTCCATGACATCCCCGGCCTCTCACGTGGATCAAGTACATCTTGAAAGCACTACAGTAGGATGCTGTCGGGATTTGCCAGTCAGTCCGAGACTCACTTTTAGCAAACGTGGAATGCTGAGAGCTGGAAAGATTGGTGTGCTGCGTGCTATTCCAGAGATCCACAAGTCAAACGCAAATTCTCGCATTGGATCGGGGACTGATGCACGAGGAGATCACTGACCACACTGCATGGCAAAGCAAGCGGCCGGGACCACCGGGACCACCGGGACCACCGGGACCACCGGGACCACCGGGACCACCGGGACCCAGGAGACATTTTGCGTTTCACCGTTTCGCCGTTTCGCCATGTTTCGCCTCTTTGTAGAGCGTGGAGACCTCCTTGAGGCTTGCGGGAAGCTTTTCGATTGCCTTGGTGTTCTTATCATTTCTTATCCACGCTAAGCTGCAGCATGCCGCACTGCTTTTGTTTTTGGGTTGTAGATGGTTGTCGGGCTTATGGAATTTCTGAGGGATGAAACATGATGAAACTGTTCAACCCTCGCCAGAACTGTCCCATGCATTGACCCTCACATTGTGCGCTCGGCTTCTGACGGTGCGATCTTCTTGGTAGACCTTCACGTGGATGGCCAAATACATCGCTAATGCTTGCGCCTTCTTGTTTCCAGCCTGGCCCGTTACCCAGTTGATCCAGAGAGGGCTGGAGGTTCACCGTGAAACTAAAACAGATCCCAAATCTGATTCTTGCACGGGCGCCAATTTGTAGAAGGATTCATCACACAAGTTCTGTACCCAACTGGCTATCGAATGATCGCACCTACACATTTATCCTGAGTGGTTCCATTCCTTAAAAAAAGGTGCATTTAAGAAAGACAGGTTGAAACAGTTTGCAACCAGCAGAAAGCCTTTTAGATCGCGCATGATTTCTACGGGTCTGAAACTGATAACTCAGCTCGACGTGCTGTTGCGCCCAGCATTCAATTGCTCTACCTGACAGAAAATGCAAAACAACGAACAAACGTTCAGCAAAATTCCAGCAAAAGGATGACTGAAAGAAGGTGCCTGGCTTGATACTCTAAATTCAAAATTTCGAGTTCAAATTCATTGAAAGTCCAGCCACTCTGCAACCCTCATGCCTTTTGCTTCTTTGCACAAAAATCAGAAGCAAAGGCCAAGATCAACATGCTGTTTATCTTTTACTGATTAGAGGTCAATGTGAGATCAGTGCACAAAGCGATTCACAAACTGGGTCGTTGTTCTTCAGGTCTGCTACACCCTCTTTTCAAGTTTGTCCAAGCGGCGGTTCCAACGGTAAAGGTCTTCACCATCGTGCCTACTGCCCTGAGGTCTGCGGAAGGCTAATGGGAAGAAAGGTTCTCTGTGCCCCGACGGTGCAAAGTAGGTCTACAGGATCTATGAGACGACTACCATTGTGAGATCCAACCCAAACATAAACAAAAGCGGAAAAAGTTGTGCAAAAGATATGCAAACATGATAAACATGTGTATCTGTTTATATTCATATATATATATAATGTATATACAATATATCATTGTTTCTCCATATTCATCCAATCCACTGGATGTGGCAGCTACTTCTTGCAGCTCCAGCGTCGAGGTCAAGTTTTTCCAGTTCTCTGCTGGCGCAGAGATGTCCACAATCCACAGCACCTCCCAACGCTCTAAACTTCAATCAGCAATCTGCAACTGCAAGGAGCCAAAGACCGACCTCAATTCCCATCTTTGCCGAATCTTTGCCCTATATGAAGTGATATGATGGAAGGATTACCCTTACCACCAAGCCTCCGCGAAGGCTTCACGGGAAGTTTGCGTGGGCCTGCTAGCAAAGGTCTGGGCAGTGGCTGTCGTGACTAAATCGGTGCTGTTACTGGGTTATAGCAAACCTGCACTTAATAAGGGATTAGTTTTGATATGTTTTGATCTAAAGGACCATATGCGGCCGCAATCTCCATCTGTACCCCTCAAACAAAGTGCATATGGTTTCGCAACTCTAAAAACTTCGTGCAGAGTCTGAGACAGTCTGAGTCTTCTGAGTTCAGCACTCTGGCGTGACTGTGTTGATGTTGAGGTGATGAAATTTCTTTGTGTCAAGGACCTCCCCAGTGTCAGACCTGGTCAGAGGCTGAAAGATAAATGAAAGGTAGATCTCCTAATGGCCCTGCATCCCAGACACGTGCCAACAATCGGCCTTGTTCTTTCAGCTGTACAAACAAAGTTCCAGAATTTGATGTCATTCCTTTTTTATGTGATTGCTCCTCAGCTCCTCAACTGCAAGAACATGCGGAAATCATCGCCTCTGACAGATCTTGCCGTTGGAACCAAACACCTGCCGACCAGGTGACTCGATCCCTATGCAGCCTATGCATCCCTATGCAACATGGTCTGAGGCGACTCAAAGCCCAAATTTGGAGCATCCAGAAGCCCCCACCTGCCGACCCTCACAGCGGGTCAGGTCAAACTCATACAGCATGTACTTCTGCTTGTCTTGGACCTCAAGACTTTTATGAAGACTGGGGTTTAATCAGAATACACAGAATTGTAATGACCGTTTTGAAAGCTGGAGAATCTCTGAAGTCGTCCTCTCTCTTGGCGGCCGTGCCCTATCTTCGCCATCACCTACGGCAAGGCAGTCACTGAGACAAGCCATGCCACGTCATCATCTTTCATGTGGAGAAAGTTGCAAGGGACAGTCCATGACAGTTCCATGACAGTCCTATAGTCCCCATAGTCCCCATAATGTTCCCATTTCTTTTCGATCCAAATGTGTCCTTCGCCCATTGTGCCCTCCCACCGTCCAGCTCGAAGGCATAGGTGGCTTTTTGCCGAGCAAAGGCTTTGCTCAAAGACTCAGCAGGCCAGCATTATCAGAATTCATGACATTGCACTCCTTTGCAGCGCAGCAAACGGCAAACAGCAAAAATACACTTTCGGATCCGAACTGTTTCGAGGATCTCTTGCTGAACATGTCTGAACATTGCTGAATGTAACTCGCTCTGACTGAAACTCCATTTCCTGTCATTGCGGATTGTTTCAAATTGTTCTTTGTAGCAGCAGCAGCAGCAGCAGCAGCAGCTGATTTGACCTCCATACCACCGACTCTTGAGGATGGAACTTCCACAACTGACTTTCTGGTGACCCTTGACAAGCGGGCAACAATGCATCACATCATAATATATCAATATCATATCAAGACTTTGGAAGTGATCCAAACTGAATGAGCTGATATTCTGCAGGGATTGTGAGTACGTGTGTGTGTGTGTTCTTGCTTTGGAGTACACTCAAGGCACAGCAAGGCTTGATCAACATAAATCCGCCCGCACCGAAGGTGCTGGGGCGTGATCGTCCGGATGGCACTCGTAAAAGGTTACAGGTTTACCTGGGGGGGGGGGCCATTTTTCGGCCAAAACCTCCTGTTTTTGATAGGTCGTGACGCTCGCCTTCAAAAAACACTGTAAAAAACAGTACGGAAGACACCTGTTCGTGAACGCGCCCGTCCAAAATCGGCAAGCGAAAAGTGAAAAAAAACCGTGTTTTTCAACTTTTTGACCTCAATTTTTTGGTTTGCAACATCTTTTTTTGCGGTTCCGCAGGTGGCCTGGCCCGGAGGCGGATTTTTGAGTTTTTGGACCCGTTTTCGGACTGATTTTCGTTGTTTTGTGATAGCAGAAACACTGGTTTTTACAGTGTTTTTCTGTTTTCTGCATGCTTGACGGCTAGCTTCAAAACTTCCAAAAACCTCGTAAATTACGCTGTTTTATGTAACGGTGTGAATGAAAACATCGTAAATACCAGTGTTTTTTGACGTTGGTTAAAAAAACACTGTAAATTACAGTGTTTTTGGCCACCTGACCCTCAAAAACCATGCTATTTGCAGTGGTTTCTGCTTCTCACCGTGCAAAAACACTGTAAATCCGCCCGCACCGAAGGTGCTGGGGCGTGATCGTCCGGATGGCACTCGTAAAAGGTTACAGGTTTACCTGGGGGGGGGGGGCCCATTATTCGGCCAAAACCTCCTGTTTTTGATAGGTCGTGACGCTCGCCTTCAAAAAACACTGTAAAAAACAGTACGGAAGACACCTGTTCGTGAACGCGCCCGTCCAAAATCGGCAAGCGAAAAGTGTAAAAACCCGTGTTTTTCAACTTTTTGACCTCAATTTTTTGGTTTGCAACATCTTTTTTTGCGGTTCCGCAGGTGGCCTGGCCCGGAGGCGGATTTTTGAGTTTTTGGACCCGTTTTCGGACTGATTTTCGTCGTTTTGTGATAGCAGAAACACTGGTTTTTACAGTGTTTTTCTGTTTTCTGCATGCTTGACGGCTAGCTTCAAAACTTCCAAAAACCTCGTAAATTACGCTGTTTTATGTTACGGTGTGAATGAAAACATCGTAAATACCAGTGTTTTTTGACGTTGGTTAAAAAAACACTGTAAATTACAGTGTTTTTGGCCACCTGACCCTCAAAAACCATGGTATTTGCAGTGGTTTCTGCTTCTCACCGCGCAAAAACACTGTAAATAACAGCAATTTCGCCGTTTTTTCATGTTTTTCGTTATTTTTTGAACTGCGTTGGTCCGCTATACATGGCTATCAAATTCTTCGCGTTTTTTTTTTCCGACAATCAGTACTTTCGGATGTTTTTGGTCTCAATGGCCGACATCATTGGCAGTTACGAGCGGTCGCGAAGGTGTGAGAACAACATCGTTCAAACCGTGGCGGCCGCACAGGGGTTCTTGTCGCGGAGCGACGGCAATAGAAGAGAACAATGGCAGTAGAAGAGAACAATGGCTGACATCATTAACAGTGTGGACCGTTCACTCAATATGTACATATATGATCTTTATATATATATATATAGATATATCTCTGCTGTGTGAGCCCAACGATGCGGTGCGGGCGGTTGCCGTCGCGAAGCGACGTGAATAACAGCAATTTCGCCGTTTTTTCATGTTTTTCGTTCTTTTTTGAACTGCGTTGGTCCGCTATACATGGCTATCAAATTCTTCGCGTTTTTTTTTTCCGACAATCAGTACTTTCGGATGTTTTTGGTCTCAATGGCCGACATCATTGGCAGTTACGAGCGGTCGCGAAGGTGTGAGAACAACATCGTTCAAACCGTGGCGGCCGCACAGGGGTTCTTGTCGCGGAGCGACAATGGCTGACATCATTAACAGTGTGGACCGTTCACTCGATATACGATGCGGTGCGGGCGGTTGCCGTCGCGAAGCGACGTGAATAAATACAAATAACATTCACTGCTTGAGTTCCCACCTCGGAAAGGGAATCTGGAAGTACTCGATCAAAGTCAAGGCCCCAGTCCCGTCAGGATCCTGCCTGTGTGCAAAGTGTGTGATGATTGAACTGATTGAACTTTATGTTGATCCAATCAATTTCATTCCATCAGGATTTGGATATTTTTTCTCTTAGATTATCTTAGATTTCTTAGAGTATCTGACTTCATCTCTTCACCTGTTCTTCAGGACACAAATGCCGAGAGGCGGAGTCGTCTGCAGAGGAATTCGAAGGACCTTTACTTCTGCACCCTGGGTCAGATCTACAGGCAGAGGCAATGTTTCCGCCGCAACCGCCGCAACCGCCCCAACCGCTGCAACCGGCACAGCACTCTATGAACAAATGGAGTTGGTGCCTGGTTTCACCTTTGCTTCCACCTCTCTGAAACTATGAACACGTTGTACTGCCATCAGCTTGACTTTGTTGCTTTGATTCACAGGCAAGCCCAAGGCACCTTGGAGGGATCCCCTGCTAAGAGCAACTCCTTATGCAGCTTGTTTGGAAGTATTGGCAAGGGCAGTGAACGGCGTTGAAAGGGAGAAGATAGGAGAAGTACGTGCTTGGGCCTTTGATGCAGCATATCCACACCTCCACTCTCTCAGTGGGCTGAGTAGCTGCGATCCATACTTCTGTATATAACTGCAGAAATAGGCTAGCAGTATCTAGCAGTCCACTGGCAGTCCACCCAATACAAGCCAATCCTACAATCAAGCCAATCCCCTCTCATCACTCGTCTCATCACTCGCAGTCACAATTGTCTCCTTGGTCCTCATCTCGTCACCTCCAGGGACACCAAATTGTCTGAAGATTTGCCAGCCCTGAGCGAAAGATGCGAAAGACAGCGCATGCCTTGCGCATATGAATTGTTGTGGCTGGGTGCCTACACTGGGGTTTGCCAAACAAAATGGCAAACAAACCACCTTTTCCAATCCTTTTCAGGGATCACAAATGATGCGTGGCCTCTGGCAGCTTCATCTGCCAACCGCGCGGTGGGGGCTTTGCTTCGTCCTTTGCCTCCTGGGTTGCATGCTTAGAACCGGTCCAGCGTCCGGTGTTGCAAAACGAGTACAAGAGAGAGACCTGTACCTTTTGTACGAAAACGCGCCAGAGAGTTGTTTTGTTCACCTTTCACGAGAACTACGCGTGACATTTCCCGCCATGCCATGCTGGCCCCCATGGCTCCTCGGCAAAGGTTGGCAACGGCGACAGACCGAGTGAGGCGGCGAAGGAAGTAGCCACCTGTATTGTGTCCTCAAGATGACGGTATTGACGGTTGTGGAGGGAAGACTTCAACAAACACACGCAAGAATCAACCTAGCTTTGCAACCCAACAGCAGTAAGGGTTCCAGGGTCCCAAGGTTCCATTTCAGTTTGAGCGGTTTGGACGTGCCAGAGATTAGAACGCAGGAAACCGAACAAGCACTTCTGTTGGAAATTATAGCTCTGAGACGAGAGAGTTTGCGGTCATGATAAACACTTCTGTAGTGTGTGGCGCTGATCCGAAATGCACAACCAGTTCAGGATAATTGTCTGTATCACCCATGTGGCGCATAATACTTTCATAGGCAACAAGGTCATTTAAGATGCGTTCAAACTACTCATTCAAAGTTGCAGAGCACAAAACATGGGCCGTGCACAAAAGGAATATGTTCCTCAATGGCAAATTGTCTGCAGGGCTTGGAAACTGCCCATCACAAAATTCACACAACCACATGGCATGCGTTGTCCAAAGTGGTGTCGTCTTGTTTGAGCCGGATCAGAAAGGATCAAAACTGGAAAAGTGAACTTTCTGACACTCGGCTGCTCAGCTGATGGTCTAGCTGTCTGGTGATTCAAGCTTGTGGGCACCAAGGCACTCTTCTGCTGGAGAGCGAAGCAGCAGAGTCATCCTTAGTTTTGCAGAAAGGCTGCACACCACTACTGATCAGGCTAAACCAAACAAAGTATTACACATCATTGGGCCCTGGCAGCTCTAAGTTTGCCAACACTGAAGGCTGTGCTCTTGGGTGATCCTGCAGCATCAGTGGCAGTCTCTTCCGCAACTGAAGGCCAGTCCGGTTGATTCGAAACAGAAGCTTGTAAGATATTGAAAGGCTTCGGTTTCTGATTCGATCCGCAGATTTGGCAAGTCGAAAGCTTGTTTGGGGAGCAATTAACTTCTCCCAAAAAGATCCAAAAAGTGGTTAAAGGTCCGGGTACATTTGAAGGTACGGTATGTTCACTACCTACGTAGGTGGATCAACCTCTGTAGCATGGCAAGAAAATATGGTTGCAAAGAATTCAACTGCATGCGTCATGATCCCTTCCAACGCCTGAAAGTGCCGCTCTCAATGCGATGTAAATTGCACCAACGATCACCACCTCAAATGGCTGAGAGCTTCCCCTCTCCAAGGTTCCCAAAGTACAGCCAGCTGAGCCAAGTACTTGCCCCGGAATGACATGTTGGATATACTTGGCTGAGTATCGCGCTGTTGATCGTGATCTGTGACCAGCCATGGCTCAAAAGCGGTGTGCAAAATAAGTTAGTGAGCTGTTAATTGAGCTAGTACCTCTCCTTTGGTAGAACCTTTGTTGCATTGTTCATGTGGCTCTGAGGGTGATGCTAGAAATTGGAATGAAGCATGAAATGGGGTTGAAAATTGCATTGCATTGCTAGTGTGGAAATATACGTACACAGTTTATGTTCATTGAACATGTATACATGTGTTGCCCTTATCTCTAGAGACGCACCTTTAGCCCATGAAAGCAACCAAACGCAACGCAAGTGGTTTACAGTATAGATCAAGCTCGATCACAAGACGAATCTGGAGCAATTTTCAGAGTAAGCGTAGTAGGGATCCTAATCGTGATTGTGATAGTCAAACACACTTTGCCCCATGGCATGATCTGTTATCATTGATTCTACCTGGTTGTTTTGGATAGTCTGGTGCATACCCACATATGGAGTCTTTGTTGTCTAGCAGCGGATCCATTGAACAAAGAAAGCTGAAAGTCATCCAAAGACCGCCAACACATAGTGTTGACTTCCAAGACTATACTTCAATTTGGTGTCCAAACACAACTGCTCAGGTTTTGCTGCGAGGGACTCATGGTAAGCCAATGGTAGCCAGTGGTAGCCAGTGGTAGCCAGTGGCAGCCAGTGGCAGCCTGTTAGTCACTGTTAGACTGTTAGCCTGTGAAGTTTCAAAAAGGTTCCCTGACGGTGCCCAAAACGAAGCTCCATGCTCCGCCGGCTCCACCTGCTTGGCTTTGGCAAGTTCCTCTTCTGCCAACGCCAGCGCTGCTTCAGGCGACTGGCGAGGGGCATGGCATGTGGAGATGGGGAAGTTCGTAACTCACAGGTCGTCACATCATGGTGATTCTTCTCAGGAACATGGAAGTGTAGCAGTTTCAAGGACTGTTTTCCTTTCTCTTCAGAATGAAGCAAGTAGCAATAGGCAATAGGTCATTCAAAAGTCCTGTGCTTGTGAGCTGTTGATTGGGTCTGACTTCTGATTCGCCACGGAAAAACGGACATCCTCATCCCGATCCCAATGATCCCACGAGACCAGTCAGAACCAGATGAACCGAGGCATGTCATAGCATGTCATACAAATCACTGAGTTATCTCCACAGGCGGTTTGCAATGTGATGATGCATGCTGCTTTTCAGGCCTCTTTCGTCAGCTTTTCATCGACTTCTTTCCACAGACCTTCCTTTGGCTTTGCTTTCGTGACCTGCTGCACATCAAGGGACTCGTTTTTGAAGCAGTTTATGTAATCCACAGTTCTGCTCACTTGTGAGGTTTCAGATTTATGTTTCGGCTACATTTCATCAACTTTGTGCCTGATTCCTCCCTGACTTGCCGATTTGCAAAAAAAGGAAAGAACTCGTCTTCTGTGCTTGGTTCATTTTCTCCTATTGTTTGCGAATGAATCCACACATTTACTTGAATGCGAACTGTTTTCAAAACATCTCAAAACCACCTATCAACACCATCATTATAGAAAGGGATACGAATCCTCAACCGTGCCATCGTGTGACTTCAGTTCTCAATTTCCATCATTGAACCCACAAATTCATGGAGAGTCCTCAGTATTCCAACCACCAGCGCGTGCCTGCCCAGAAGGAAGTTTCAACGTCTCGGCCCTCAGACCGCAGTCAATTCGTATCCAAGTTTGCGACCATGAACCCATGGCCGCACCGCGGGGCGGGGGAGTACAGGAGCATTTCAGGAGCACCGAAAATCAAATAAATCATGGTAAAAAATGCAGATTCCTTACCACAAAAAAATGGGGGTGAGAGTACTTGGAATATCTTAGAACGGCATATGTACTATTTTTTTCACCATTTCAATTGATCTGTAGATGTATCTCAGAACACAATCACTTGATTTTCAACTATATAACCCTGCCCATCTTTGGGCATCGACATTGCTTGAAGGGCATCTTCAGGCTGCCGCCTGAACGAGTTGGAGATATGACTTGTGCAGGGAATGTTCCCATTTGTCCATTGTTTGCATGTTGGTTGGAGATTTTCATTGGCGTTGATCACGGTCCAGTTTTCGTGGACAAATGCAATGACAAAAACACGAACTGCTCGCCTCCATGGGTGCATGGAGAGGAGAAATGCCTCGGAATTCGGAACCAGTTGCATCTGATGAAATCCTGTTACAAATTTGAAAACAAAAAATCCATGAACTACCTTATATAAATTTGAAAGATGTTCTGTCGCACGATTGACACGATTCAACAAGTTAATTGACACTGTCATTCCAACCCAAACCCCCGGCCTCAAATCTATCGGTGGACGGCATGCCGGGCCCAACGCCTGGGTTTTTGTTGGCAGGATCGGGAACTACCACTGCTACATCAGCGTAATTTTCATGAAGTCTATCACAGAGCAAGTGTGGGGACAGCAAGGTTTCCAATTTTGCACGCATTTCACGTTTTGTTTTGAAAAAAAAACGTTTTTGATTTTCACAAACTACTACAGCCCAAATGCCCAACAGGGTTCCAACATTTTTTCATGTGTAATTAATTCGTTAAGGTTCGCACTGCCGGAAAGCCCAAGACCCTATGAGCCGCGGCCAGTGGTCGGACGAGCCGACCGCAGCCCCAACAGCTGCAAGCTACGAGCCCAGCGGCTCGTGGAAAGCATCAAGAACCGCACGCGCAGATGTTCTGCCATCCTTACATATTTATTTTTTTATTCATTTATTTATTTATTCATGAATTTATCTATCTATCTGTTTATTTGTATGTATATATATATATATGTGTGTGTGTGTGTTCTTCTGAAACCACGCCAAGCAGCAAGAAAGGTTTGTTTTGCAAACGCCTTTTTGTCAAATGCAACAACACAGTTACAAGTAAGATTTTTGGTTGTATATGAATAGAAAATTCAATGTCTCTTTTGTTGAAAATGTTTGTGATAATTTGTGCCCACACCAGGCAACGTTGTTATAAACCTTTGAAGTTTTTTGAACATCGCCGATTCCAAACAAATGTTTCAAACGTCAAACAACATTGACCATCGTCATTTTGCATGCAGACATGGTTGCCTTTTATTCTTGGATTTTCATGTTTATCCTAAGGTTTTTGGTAGTATGAAACAGCGGCCTTGGCTGCTTGCCATTTTTATGCACACAATCAGGGGGTGGGTTGAGCCTTTTTGATTGGCAGCGCCCTTTTGATCCTCGCACAAAAACGCCTACGGATTCATCCATAGTATATACATGAAATTGGACATGTATGACAACTGACATGACATGAAATGTTTCCATGCCAAACTGTACTGACATCAAATGATATGCATTTGTACTGCACATCCATGCTAGGTTCTATGGAGTGAAATTGTCTTCACCCCGCCTCAGTTGGATTCCTATGGATTTCAACTGAACTTTCGTTTCAAAATCCAATCAGGCTGTCATCGAAGCCTGTACAGCAAATGGGCATTGGATTTCCTGTCCATTTCATTTTCAAAAATTCTCTATGCAACATTTCCAAGACTCTAAGTCTCGTTGACGTCTGAGTACATCATTGCATGGGCCTCTCGAATTTGGCCTTCCAATTGGGCCATGAGCAAGCTATTGTTGTGAATCTGGGCATCATCCCATTCACATTCCAGTCTTTCGATCCTGGTTCTCAACACGCTATTGGTTTCTCTCATAGCTTGTAGCATTGCAGGTGGTAGAGCAGAAAGATGAACTGAAGGGTCATCAGACTGCAGAGACTCAGATTGTTCACCTTCTGGGTGATCATGCTCATCTTCAAGAGGTGGTCCATAGTGGATGTGACGCCAGAACTCGTCGTCTGAAACTTCACACATCTCACTGTCCAAGTAACGGCGACGTTTCTCTTGCAGGGTTTCAGCTTTTCCTTCATATATTCCCCAGCCCATTTTATACTCAAGTATATCCAAAACTTGATGCAACTTTTGGTCCATGCCTTTGGCGAAGGTCTCGCCTCTTGCAACTCCCAGTGCAAAGCGCAAGTAGAAGCAAACAGCCAATGCACCACAGAGCAGCGTAAGCAGGGTTGCAATCATCACATTCTTGTAGTCCATGAAGCTTGAGCTCGGGCTGAGGTCAGCTGAAATTGCATCAGTAGAGATTGCCATAGCCATTTCCGAAGGACTCAAGGCGAGAAGGAGGATTCTCAGAAGTTGTTTGGGGGCGCTATATCCTTGTTCTTTAAGAAGTCGAATACTGGCCTTCATGTTGTCCTGTTCTTGTATCTTGTCATAGGCATTCATGCCAACAAACTCAGAGGTGTCCATGTTGTATACTTTGCATAAACACATGAGGTATTCCATCCTATCCTTTGCTAACCGTTTGGTCCCCAAGTCTGCAGGGTTCTCACGGCTGGGAACTTTTGAAGGAACTAAACCTTTCTCTTTCACTCTTTGCTGCATCCACAAAACACGAACACTGACATGACGAATACGTCCTACTCCAGAACGTAAAAAGAAGGATCTGCCTGCTGAGTTGTCCATCTTGATGAAGGTGACCACTTTGTTCTCTCCTCCAACAATGAAACACAGGCAGTATTCCAACAGTGCACCATCGCAGCATGCGCTAGTTGCTGCATAAATTTCAGCTTCTGCTGAAGAGAGTGCTATCGCTTTCTGTGATCGTGAACTTGAATACAGTAAGTTCCCAAATAGGAATATGAATCCAGAAGAAACTGATTTCCTGGTTGAGCGGTGTTTCGCCCAGTCACTGTCTGAAAAGACTTCCAACGTGTAGTCCTCAGGGGTGTAGTGCAAAAGTCCATGGTGACCTTTGTAAGTCAAAATAAGACAGTTTTCCATGCATCCCAACAAGTACATACACAAGTGTCGCAAGCATGCAAACGAGTTCACTGTGGGCTTTGACATCGACTGCGACAACGCACGTATGCTGTATTGACATTCGATGTAGTCACTGGAGATATACAAAAGAATACCAATACATGATCTATATATCTTTGCATATTGGGCATCCAACTCTTTGGAGTTGTCGGGTTCATCCAACAGTGGGTGGCCAGGTGTCTTCTTTGGCATCAGGCTGCGTTTGATCTTCAAAAGCTCAAACAGTTTTTCAAGGTGTTTCGGGTGGCTTTGTATGGCTAGCTGGTTTGGGCTGACCATCACATGTTTCCTTTTCAAGAACGTAAGTTCATCACCCTCGTTGCAAACTACATCCAACGATATCTTGTACTTGGCACGCAAGGCTGGTACCAACGTGTTGTTCAGGTAGTTCTCTTTCACCAAGCAAAGAACATCATCGACATGCAGCAGCAAGACGCATTCTGAGTTTTCAGCTCGAAGTAGGCAGGGGTATGCATCACAAGGGGTGATCTTCAGCTCGTCACGCAAGAAACTGCTAAAAGCATCGTGCCACATCTGTGACCCATTCCTCTGGCCTGGAAGCACACGGCCGAGGACAAACTCCATGGTGGCACCTGAAGCATCAACGCATGTAACCTGTGTGAGTTCTTCTTGAGGAACCATTAGAAAAGCATCACCAACATCTATTGAGCATAGCACATAGCCATCAGTCTTCCACTTCATGAAGAGCGTAGGCAGTAACCTTGTTGTGATCACTGAAGATGCTGGTGAAAACAAATCTTGTCTATCTGGACTCAACCAAGCAAACTCACGTGCTACGTATCTCGATCGACGTAGCCAAACTCTTTGTCCATCTATATGTTTATCTCTCCAAGCTCTCACCATCCTTGTTGTCAGTCTTTTGGGTGCTTGACCTTTGTAGTCATAGCCGTCGGCAGGAAGTAAGACTCCCATTGATTTCAACCTGGAGATTTCAAGGTGATCGGCCATGGTGTCAATTCGAAGTAGTTCACTTTCACTAAGCTGAGGTTCAGCAGTGGAGTAAGGAAAGCAAAGTTGTTTCAACAAAGCAGCATCACTGACATCATCACTTTTGTTGTTCAGCTCTTCGTCCAACGAAAAGTCGTAGGCTTCCAACTCATCAACCTCACAATCATCAAATGTTGTGGGGTGCTCAGCATCCTCATGCTCAAAGATAGCTAGTATTCTAGCTTGTTTCGAAGGTCTCTCAGACTCTTCCGATGCAGTCTCAAGTGGGTGCACGACACCTGAAGAAGTGTCCATGCCTCTCGAAGGTGCTTCCAAAGCACTGCCTGCAGCATGTGTTGCTCCATCCAATGGAGTCGAAGGAACTTGCAGTCCAACTGCACTTGGAAGGGACCCCGCCTCAGCAGCTTGTCCCATAGTTTCATCCAACGCATCACCTTCCAAAGCTGGTACGCCAGAAACTGGAGCAGGCAAAACAACAGGTTTGTGTGGCGCCTCAACTGGAGTGGGCGGCAAATTTCGAACTGCTTCTGCATCTTCATCCCTGAGAGGAGCTGAAATAAAAGGGGCTGGTGTTGGTGGAGCAATCCTCTTGGACAAAATCAACTGAGAACCTAAAGAGGCATATGAAAATTGCCAAGGGCAGGTCTCCACCTGACTCATCATCTCACCATTCCACGCATTTGGAAACCTTCTGATACTACGTGTCACAAACAGTTGGTTGTTGCCAGGAACTGCAACGATGTTGACATCATTGTTGATTGTTTTCCCAAGCCAAATGCCTTTCGTCCATTGTGGGGCTCCTTTGGCTGACTGTCGTAGGTATCCTAAGACACATTCACCAAACATGGCTACTCGACCACTGTAGGTTCTATCTGCACAAAGCTCATAAGCAGTGTGTCCCTGTTTCACAACGTACCTGTTATGCAACCATGCCGCATGAAGAAGTGACCATGAATACAAAGGGTGTTGACATCCAATTGTACCTTCTGGGATTCCACAGCCACGTTCCAGTTGCTGTATCAGCAGATTGGCCTGACGTCGAAGTAGCTTCACTGTGACTTCGGCTGCTCCGTTTGAAGCATGGCTGCCAGGGGCAACAGTCTCAACAATTGTTTTGACTCCCAAGCACCTACATGTTTTCCTCACGGCCTTCAGCAAAGACAACGTCGAAGGTTCCTGATCGCATTTCAATGAAATTGTTTCATGACCAAGCCAAAGCACAAATCTGCAAAACTCCGTGCATAAGTGGTTGAGCCAACGTCCACCTTTCTGGGGTGTAGGCACCGTATGCATGGCACCAGTGTGCCTGTCATGCAAGAAAAGTGCACAAATTTTGTCATCATCATCGTTTCGTGCAGCATAGCCAAAGTCGAAAGAAATACAACTGTGGCCTGAGTCGACATGTGGTTGAGGTTCATGTCCATCTTGCCTGGCATGATTTGCAACACAGAGTTCACACCATGCAGCATATGGGTAGTGCACCAAATTGTGCTGGGCACGTTGCGTTTCCGTTGGTTCAGCAGGAACTGGTTGGCCTATAGCTGGTCTCATCTGTTCACCTTGCAAGTTGCGTTCTGCAGAGTGGGCTGCAATAAGTTCTTGAGCTTGCAAGTGTTCCCAAAGTCTTTGCAATAGTTTGACCTTGCCTCCTCCCTTCGAAAGTCCAAGGGCGTCGCATGCACCTCTCAAAGTGTTCAACGATGAGTTGCTGTCCAGCTTCACTCCATCTATCAAAACTTCTCTAACTTCTACACCAACTTCTCTATCAGCCACTGGCAGTTCTTGTTCATCAGCGGCAGCAGGAACAGGGTCAGGCGCTGCACTGGCATCAGCTGCAGGCCTGGGTGCAGATGAAGATGGAGCTGAACTGGATGAAGCTGAAGCACGAAAAGAACTTGAGAGTGCAGGTACAACCGCATCATCATAAACTGAAAAACCAAGGGCCTCAGGTGGAACAAACTCCGTGTGGGCAATCGTGATCACCTCCACAACTTTCTTTGCAGACTCAATTGGACTAACTCGTGAGTCCATTTCTGAAATATTTTCACAAAACTCATCCAAGTGCCATGTATCATCATCATGCTTGACCAATGTTGTACGCAACCATAATAGTGCATCACTCACGCAAAAAGTTGTATCAACATGTTGAGGTGATATACTACGCAGTGCATAAACATTTTCAGAAAGTTGAATCCAACCTCGACCAAGACTTGAAAGTGGTTCACTCAACGCAAGGGCTCTGACGTGTTCCTTGCACTCTTGGGCAGTGGGCGTTGAAGAATCGTCCACAACATTCAGCATCCTAATGCTACCATGTGCACAAAGTGAGTTTCGTTTGAAATGAACTGGTATGCTCCTGCCAGCTCTCACAAGTTTCATAGTACCACCATTGTTTTCCAAACACCATCCATCCTTCAACAGTCTACCCATTGAAATAAGTGGTGAAGTGACAGCAGCAATAATGAAACGCTCTTTGAAACGCACTGATCCTAGTTGGACTTCAGCAATCCTAGCTCCCCGCACATTTATTGGCTTACCTTGGGCATCAACATATGCAGAGTCCTTGTGAAAACTTTCATCGTGCAAACCAATGTGGGCATATTCAAGTGGTAAAACCGAGCCATCAGCACCAGAGTCCAGCACCACCTCCACAGGCGTAGGGCTGGTAGACCCAATTGCTCGAATACAGTCCACTTCATCAGAAATGCAAACATCACTGGAAAGCAGGTCAAAGCTGGGTGAATTGCAAACAGTCCATGAATCATCATCGTCGCTATATGAAATATCAAAGTGCACAAAACGCTCCATGTATGCTGTGTCGGCCATGCAAAGGTTGTCATCAAATGAAACTTCAGCATGTGAAACCATGTTGATGTTGCCACCATTGTCATAAACAGTGAGGTCGCGCAATTCAAAGTCAGAATCTTCACTGCAAAGCTCTTCAATCACAGGTGAGGCCATAGCGCTAAAGAGACGCACAGCACTAGCACTTGAAGGCAAAGAGGTCGAAGCTGTCGAAGGCGCAGCACTGCCAGCAACGCTCTGGGTCTCATCTGAGACTTGGTTCACTCTAGAAGCACCAGGTTTTCCATTCAACTTCCAACAGTCCCTTTTAAAGTGACCATACTTGCCGCAATGCAAACATTGATCATTCTGGGTTGCAACACGTTTTGAGGTATCTTTGCCAACACCTTTTCCTTTACCCTTATCATTCTTACCTTTGGACTTCCCTTTGGAGGTATCTTTTCCTTTGGACTTACCTTTTGACTTTCCCTTCTTGCCTCCTTTCTCAAAGCGATCTATCTCCATTGGAGCAACGCCAGTGTAAGAAGGCTGAACAGGATGTTGTTGTGGCAAAATGCCAAGCTCAGTGTGGATCTTTCCAGGGCTCCATGTTGTTGTAACGGTCTCATAGCTAAGCACCAGGTCTCTGATTTGGCTGTAAGTTGAATTCTCACTCATCTGCAGCTGGATGTGCTGTTGTATCCCTTTGGGAAGAGCTCGAACCAGCACACTCAACATTATGTTGTCATCCAAGTCAGTTCCAGAGGCACGCACATACTCAGAGCGTAAACGCTCAAGACCAAGAATCTGATCCAAAAGTGTCTTGTCCTTGGTGGTGAAGTTGGGGATGTTCATGAGGGCTGACAACAGCGATATGGACCTAGATTTCGTCTTGGGCAGGTACAACTGAATCAACTGTCTCCAAACTTCAAAGCCGTTTCGCTCTGACACCTGTCGAAGCAGTCGAAGAGGTTTTCCTCGAAGAAGACCTGTCAAGATACTGTACAATTGTTTGCATCGCTGTTGCACCTCATCAGGTTCACCAGAAACAGCAGGAATAGGATTTGCACCATGCAGCTCAGCTCTATGAAGATCTTGTTCAAACAAAGGGTTCCCATAGTACAACCAAGCTCGAAAATTCACTTGAAAGTCCTGCCATCGTGCCAAGTCGTCCTCATGGTTTTCACTACCAAAAGGTTCAGGGAGACGAACAACTTTTGATGCCTCCTGGAAGCTTGATCTCGAAGATTGTTGGGCCTTCAAGGCCTTTGTGGCTTCAGCTGCAGCATTTGCAGCTTCAGTGGCTGCCTGAATCAAGGCTCCCAAATCATCTGCAGAAACCGTAGTGCCAGCCATGGCAACAGGTGGCTAAAGAGCCAAGCAAAGACTGGCTAACGAGCCAAGTCTGAACGGTCCCGTGGATGCCCTAGGTCCTTTTGACCTTTAGGGCTCCGCTACCATGATTGGCAGCGCCCTTTTGATCCTCGCACAAAAACGCCTACGGATTCATCCATAGTATATACATGAAATTGGACATGTATGACAACTGACATGACATGAAATGTTTCCATGCCAAACTGTACTGACATCAAATGATATGCATTTGTACTGCACATCCATGCTAGGTTCTATGGAGTGAAATTGTCTTCACTTTTTGGTTTTTTTCCTCGGTCAGAAAATGCCTCGGATATATCCTGTACGTGGAACTGCGCATGAATGTCAAATTGGTTATGTTGTCATCTGACAGTGATATGAACTGGATTTGCAGGTGCAACGTTTGGATGTTTTTTGACAACTGCACTGCACATCAAGTGAACATGTATGCATGTGTACAAATCAAGTGAAACGACTGTATACACCTGGAATGACCCCGCCTGAATTTTTGCCCGCTGGCATCAAATTGCAAACTTAAAACTGCAAACTTTTGGAACATTCAGGGAATCCCTACAAGCTAAGCGCTCAAGGGTTTCACGTTCATTCCACTCAGGTGGTTTGGTAGCCCAAACTCTATGCACATACTAAGCTCACCAAACCAAGCAATGCAAGAGTGATAGTTGCCAGCAGCCATGCCAAGAAAAAAATCAGATGCTATAAAGCAAGTTCTGCGATCTCGGCCGCGATGTTTTCTATTTCAAGTACATCGTTCATCACAGCAGCACGCTCAAGTTTTCTTTGGCGTCTCCGCACCGGGGTTTTCATCATCTCGTGGTTTGCCGTGGTGAACATACCTCCAACATTCATCATCTGAAATTTCCTCCATGCTTGAGTGCATGTATCGCTCATGTCAGTTTCGCTCCCCGTCTGGGGATTTTTCATCTTCAGAACTGTGCACCGTGGGATCTTCTTTCTTTGCCCGCTCCTCTGACTGATCATTTAGTTTCTTGCACGCAGGCTACCACCTGCAACACGGAAGAATTTGAGAACATGCCCGAAATTGAAATTTACGTTCATTCGATGTAAGTGCTGCTGCAACAGAGAGCAATAGCGCGCAATAACCCACAGGAATCCAAGTGCCATGCAAAGGAGAGTGCAAGCAAAGGCCATCAGGAAGTTGAAGACATCAGAAGTCTCAACAGTAGATGGAAGTCAATGATCCATCTTCGAATCCATAGCCACGCCCAAGATCAAGGCGTTCAGCAAAAAAACGCATAGGATCTTTCGAGGTTGAACTATTCATGCACAGCTGCACAACGGCTTGAACATTTTGGTACCAACCCATGATCTGCTGTTCCTCGACTGTGTCGAGGCCGCAAGACTGGTGTCAAGCATGTTTGATTCAGCCATGTTGTAAACCTTGCACAAAAACATCAGGTATTCAGGTATTCCATGCGATCTCTGCTCAATCTCTTTGTCCCCAAGTCGGGCACATTTTGTTTGGTACTTACTTTTCCACCTATAATGAGACCTTCGTTGGCCCTGGCCTGAACTCCGAGAACATGCAAGCTAATGCGTCTGGTTCTCCCAACTCCACTTCGATGGAAGAAGGGATGTCCAGCAGCATTGCCCAAGTATCTTCGCCAACAACAAACTTGATGCAATGGAAAAGAAGCACTGCATCACTGCTGGTTTGATCAATTGCGCCAGT
This sequence comes from Cladocopium goreaui, assembly GCA_947184155.2. Taxonomy (NCBI): domain Eukaryota; class Dinophyceae; order Suessiales; family Symbiodiniaceae; genus Cladocopium; species Cladocopium goreaui. Next base: position 236,556 of record CAMXCT020000321.1, read on the forward strand.
TCTACTTAATGCACTTCCCTCACAGATCAAAAAGGCTATACTCAAGCAAGCTCTTTTTCCGGTGCTGTTGATTGATCTGTTTCAGGATGCCATTTCTGCATCCTTTCCAGCAACACAAGTTTTATAGATCGATTCGACCGATCCATCGAGATTTCAGAGTGAAATTAAAGCCCAATGTAAATCACAAGCGGTGAAGAATGAAAGCAACAGCTAGAGACGTAACTGACAGCTGAATATGTGATTCCAAGGGCTAGAAACTATTGGAGATGGCCATTTCGGACGCATTACAACTTTCATCAACTTTAAAAGACCATGGATTGCCAAGTGAGTTGGAAGCAAAAGCAGAACAACACCATGAAAACAATATGAAGAGTCAATGTATCACCGATGGTCTGAAAGTGCCGAGGTGAAAATGAAGCTGGTAGGCCCTCAATCCTCAAGACAAAATCATTTGTGAATTTCTCAAATGATGGTCAAGGAGGAAACAAATGAATGATAAATCCAGAATGAATGATAATCTAAGGTTGAGGGTGGGTGGGAAAAATTGTGATTTCCATAAGCAAATGATGTTGTGAGTGAAGCGCTTGAACCAGCGTTGCGGTGTTGATTAATTAAAACATCCATAAACAAGTACATGAAAAGTTCAATTTGTTTCTTGGGTCATGATCCACAGGAAGCAGGGCCTGCAGTTCTTGCATTTGTTTGACAGCGGCTTTGCCCATCTGTCTTGCTTCCTTCTCGCTCTGTATGAAGGTTGGATCAAACTTCAATTTCCATGTGTTTTGCTTGAAAAACTGAATCAAACCTTCGCGCGCAACTCTCGTTTTCTTGGTCCAAGCGTCGGACAAATTCCAGTCGCCAGAAATCCAAATTAATCTACAAAAGGATTCTGCCAGCTGTTCACGAACCTGGTACGCTTGCAATGCGCTCTTGGCATTGCTCAAACCTAACATCGGACCCTCACTCTTCGTGACAGCATCATATCCTCCTTTGCTGTCAGTCGGGATACTGCATCATGTAGCTGGCCCGCCGTAGGCGATCTCCAGGAGGTAGCGCGCGGCAGCTATTGGGAAACGAGTGCGAAAGTTGTGGTCCTCGCCCTCCAGAATGCACTGAATCTCGCCATCGTTGGTAGCGATTGCTTTGCGTTTCAGCTTCCAGGTTCTCTATGCCGCTAAGTTGACGACCAGCATTTCCTTCCCAAGTGTTGGAGACCAGCGACGAAGATCATCAGTCCACAGTAGATCCTCCTTGAGGTCTGTTGTTGTGGATCTGATCTGCCAAGGATCTTGCCAGTGTTGAACCTCTGGCATGTGCCAAAGCTTCAGGGTGATCGGATTGCTTCTAACCTCCTTAGTCAAGTCCTGAATCTCCTTAGCGACTTGAATTGTTTTGACCACGGTGAGCTCGGTCAGCAAAAGGTTAACTCTGACATAAATCTATACTTGAGTTTGGGTATGGCAAGGCACCCAGAGCAGCTCGGCAAGCTGACATCTCGTTGGAGTTGAGCTCGTTGTCGGGATCTCCTCGAAGGCGTTCAGCTGGAACACATAGATCAGGAATTCCCTCGGTGAAAAAAGTCCTGACAAAGTTCAACCCAACTTTCAGAACCTTTCTCAAAGACTTTTAAACTAATCCCAGTGTGTTTGATAGGGATAGGATTGTCTCTTCACAGTTCTCCAAGCGTTTGCTTGGTCAATCATGTTGCCAGCACGGTTGAAATCGTCCACATGGCCTCCCATGAAGCTAATGGTCTTAAAGGTGTCAGCCTGGTTACGAAGATTTGGGTTCTTTCGGACCCAAACTCAGAATCAAGAATCTCCAAGCAGGCGAATGCCATGCATAGACTTCAGGGTCTTGTTGATGTCCTCCCAAAGTCCGCGCGGTGCTGTAGCATTGCCATAGATGTTCTTGACGGTTTTCTTCTGTCGCCCGTAGGCCTTCTAAGACCATTTCTTTTGAGCTACTAGACACAGTGACAGATTCCTTTCAGCTGTGACTGTACTGGAGCAGTGTTGTTGAAGGTAGGATTGAGTAAGTCAGAACTCATCACCACTATGCGAACTTTTTCTTTCGGCGACCATCAGCAGAGTAAACTGACTCAGGCTGAAGTATTTTCTCTTGCTTTAGCACGATCCTCTTCTAGTATGACAAGGGAGGCCCCAACTCCGTCTCCAAAAATCATATCAGTTTCAGGTGCCAAAAAACGAACCCAAAACTAGCCCCTTGCCTTGTACCTGCTTGTCTTGATCATGACAATATTTCCTTTTCTCTTATGTTGATGAAAGAATCCAAAGCCTGCAAGCGAGCCGCTTCGAGGCTCCGCGAGGCCTGGCCGAGGCCACGCCTGGGACGCAAAACGTATTGGCACAAGGACAAAGCGAGGCTCACGGGTACTCGAAACTATAATACTATTGTTGAAGTCCCAGCAAGGCTGAACTTGAAGTAGTTGGTGACTTTGCTGCCTCGCTGGAATTTTAGCTGGCGCAAAGGAACGGCCTCCAGGCAAGCCTCGAGGCTTCAAGGTTATGGAAATTGCAGCAAAATTATAGGATGAAACACAATTGGAGGCAGGCCTCAATGCAAGTCTCGAACTCCAGTGTCGCGAGACCATGGAAATTAGAACAAAACACTTCAGGGCAGGCTTCGAGGCAGGCCCCGAGGCAGGCCTCGAAGGCCTCAAGGCCATGGAAATTTGATAATTAAAACAATACTGTTTCAACCTAGCACGCTGGATTAATGTATTTTGAAATCGTAGCATCACGCGGTAAGCAAATGGTGTCAAAAGAGGGGCTCAAAAATTGGCACCAATTTTGGGTCTCAATTTGTGTGTTTGAGGGACCCAATTTTGCCCCCCCAATTCCATTGAACCTTGTTTCGGAACGGCCACAGAAATGGCCCCCATAGGTTCCAAAAATGGGCCTGTGTGGCGGGCCTATTTTTGGTGCCACATTTTGTGAACAATTTGGCTTGATTATGACAAGCGCGGCGCGAACGAAAAGAAAGAAATTGCGCCCCAAAAAAATTGAAACTAGGGAGGCCCAAATGAACGCGACCAAAATATGAGCTGTTTTGAAGGGCTAGAAATGGGCCTCAACTTGGAGGTACTGAGGCCTGAGGTGGACGCGCTGTAAAGGCGGATTGGCAGCAGCAGCAATTTTCAACACTTGTGTCTTTTTGGGTTCTGCTATAGAATACTGTGCGCAGGAATGTTCACGCAGACCGCATAAGTCAAAGATTTTGGGGGAGAGTGGTACGGCGCCTACGCCCTTCACAGGCCACCCTAAAGCCCTAAGACCTTTAAAGTTCACACCTATACGCTCTTCAAACCCACTTGTCAGGAATGCAGCGACGACCCTTACAGCCCACCCTACCACCGAAAGCCGCTTTCCATAAGCGCAGCTGCAACCTTTACACACCGACCTACGACCCTTCAAGGTCACACCACGACTCTGCTACGACCCTCACAGGCCAACCGACGACCCTTACAACACCAGGACAAAAGTTCTTCCTCCTGACTAGGTACTAGGTACTCCAACCCTCTCCCCTTAGACCCCTGACAGGTTGCACACGAATGACATGGCGGATCGCGGAGCAGCTGGTTTGCTTTAAAAGAATTTTAATTTATCCCGACTTGAAATACGATCCGCCACGCAGGCCACGCGAAATGAGGATAATTGATCCGCGGCGGAGCATGATGCTATGTACAAAGCACCAAACGGGACAAAACATTCTTTCTTCCTCCCGATGAAAAGGGCACACCTACGATCTTCAAACCCGCTTGGCTCACCTACGACCTACGACCCTAAAAGGTCACACCTCCGACCCTCAAACCTGCTTGTCAGAAGCGCAGCTACGAGCCTCGCAGGCCACCCTAGGACCCGTAAAGGCCACATCTACGACCCTTAAACCCGCTTGTCAGCACAGCGCGAAGCGGTAGGAGTGAAAGCTGGAAACGTCAGACTTGCAAGCGCCATATCAAAGACAAAATTTTGGAAGAGACGCGCAGTCCAGAGACCCCATTTAGAAGACAGCCAGGATACAACGCTAATTAGGTAGACAAGACATCTTCAGAAAAATCCTCACACCCTCCAAAACATCACCTGACCCCCCCTGGTATATTATTATAATTCCCAAACGGGGTATGCGGTCCCGCTCCTATAAATTTACAACTAAAGTGGTCCCGCCGACGGCGGAACCGGTCCCGCCTGCAACCTGGAATCGTGGGAATTCCCACGTTTTGCGGTCCCGCTGCGGTCCCGCTGCGGTCCCGCCTAGAGGAATTGCGTACTTTCGCACACAAAAGCACTGTCAGGTTTACTGCAGCGTCCGACATGGAATCGTGGTAATCCCCACGTTTCGCTGTCCCCCCGCCGTGGTACCGCCTAGAGGAATTGCGTGGGTCCCCACACAGAAGCAACATCAGGTGTTTGCAGGGACATGGTGATCCAATCACCATGGACATGTAGGTGTCGAAGACATCAACTCAGATATTTCTAAAATCGAAAACCAGCTTCTCTCGCTCAACACCCGTCCAAATTCAATGCGCTCCAATAGATACCATTGTCAATGGCAACTCTCACACCATCGGGTCGAACAATGAATATGACACTCCCGACAAGCGCATCCATCGCACTCTGCCGAATATACACAACGATTGGCAACGCAATAGAATATACACAATCTTGCCCGAACAGCAGAGAATATACATAGATATGTGCATGGTAATCTGATCACCATGATCATGCAGGTGTCATATGCAAGAATCCGATACAAAATGAAGCGCGACCTCACAAAATACAAGTTCACCTTGCATCAAATGGTTCCTAACGCCAAACGACGCTCATCCTTATAATTCAATCACATTGACGCAATACGACACCCTCGCACAGACATATCAGGTATTTTCCACTGCGTATCAGCAGCGGAGCTTTTTGAACAACACGAGGCGCAATTTGGGATGTGGCTTTGACTTCTGCGTGGTTTCATGGGCCTGGAAATGGGGCTTGATTTAGGTTGGAAAAACGGTCTCGTCATGTGGGCCTCCCATGTATGACAAGAAGGGGCCCGTTTTTGGTCCTCAAAACGAAAGAAAAAGCAAGCTTTTTTTTCCGAGCCCGTTGCCTTTCGGCGGGTCTACGGTCTTGAGTCTTACTCGCGGACCAGCAGGGAATCGAACCACCACCGGCAGTCTGTCAGCGACACAAGAGTGCCGCGATACCAACTGCACCACGACGACGACTAAAAAATAACGAAAGAAAAAGCAAGCGCGCAAAAATGGGCCTCCCCAGTTCAAGATTCCAGCCGAACCAGCTTCAACTTGACATAAACGCTTCAACAGATTTGCCACAATGAAGGTGCCAAAAAGGGGACCAAAACTGGACCCTCCAGGTTTTTTTTTCTCAGCTTTCGCCAGGTCGATCAACACGCTCTTGCATGCTGCATATTGCCTATTAATTAGGGCAGAAATGAATGCAACCATCTTGAAAGGATGGTTCAAAAGAAGCCGTACCGTTGGAGGACCCATACACAGTCCTTGGTCATCACGTGCCGGCCCTCCAGGGGTGACCACTTTTGATTTCAAGGGGGTCCACTTTCTGACCTGGCTTTTGAGTCCACCCAACTACCGTCTTCAGCTGCGCTGTTCCAATGTAGAAACGCATCAACGACACACCGAGTGGCCTCGAACAGTTCAAGATTCCAGCCGCAGCTGTTGCTGGTCAAACCACCTTCAACCTGACACAAACGCTTCAATAGATTTGCCACCATGAAGGTGGCAAAAAGTGATTTTTTTTCCGTCCAACGCCTCATAGCTCTCGCCAGGTCGTTCATCATGCCCGTAAGCCAGCTGCAAATTGACAAATTCAATTAATTAATGCAAACAACGTCATCCATCTTCACAATGGCGGACTTCAAAAGTGAACTGAGGAAGGACCAGTACAAAGTCCTATTTGCTGTCACGATGCCAACAGAAAAAACACAAACAAGAAACAGAACCAAAATGAAGGTGGCAAAAAGGGAACCAAAACTGGACCCTCCAGGGGTGACCACTTTTGATTTCAAGGGGGTCCACTTTTCTGACCCCTTTTTGAAACACGTTTCCTTTGCACGGGGGTCCAAAACTAGAACATCAAGAGGTTGAATCCGGTGCCTCCTTGGAGGTCCGGTTTTGAGTCCACCCAACTACCGTCTTCAGCTGCGCTGTTCCAATATAGAAACGCATCAACGCACAAACCAAGACCGAGTTGGCAATAAGGGCCTCGAACCTCCATGTCCAAATTCATATGAGTTTCAGGTGCCAAAAAACGAACCCAAACTGGCCCTTTGACCCACTTGTCTTGATCAGGAGAATATCATAACATATTTCCCTTGCATGTTGATGAAAGAATCCAAAGCCTGCAAGCGAGGCGAGGCCTGGTCGAGGAAGGCTCGAACTCTAGTTGCAAGACCCTGGACATTAGAACAAAAAACACTTCAGGGCAGGTCTCGAGGCAGGTCTCGAAGATCTCAAGGCCATGGAAATTTGATCAAAACAATGATAAAGAAGGGACCCGTTTTTAATCCTTTTCCTTCGTTTTGAGCACCAAAAAAATCACATTGTTTTGATTCAATTTGCGCAGGCTTGAGACTCTCGAGGCACCTCGAAGCTGCCTCGAAGCTTGCTGAGGTGTTTTGTTCTAATCCAAGACTTACATTGTTTCATCTGAGAAGCTTTTTTTGCCGCAATTTCCACCAACTGGTCTGCCTCGAAGCCTGCCTGAAGTGTTTTTGCTCTAATTTCCATGGTCTCGCGACACTGGAGTTCGAGACTTGTATTGACGTGTCTCCAATTGTGTTTCATCCTCTAATTTTTCTGGGAAAATGTTACACTACAGAGGCCCGCACATGCGAAGCCTGATTTGAATTGACTTTCCGGCCCCAGAAATGGAACCTGAAAGCGCACATGTGGTATCAGCTGTCTCCGTTCCCTAGCTCCAATGTGGCGATTTGCGATGCAGCACCACCCAGGCAACATTCACCAATCCTTCGCTACTCCGCGCTACTCCGCTACTCCGTGACTCCGTGCTATGTTTTAATTCAAGTGCCCAATGTAATTGACACGATATCGAAACGATGGCGGAGTAAGAAAGCCTTCAATACTTCACTTTCCCACATCTTTTCCTAAGCAGATTCCTACTCCATCCCGTTTTGAATTTATAGTATTAATTAATTAATAACGGGATTGACTGAAAAAATCATGATTCATGTTCTTTCTGGGCTGAAAACTTCGGTAGGAGTCTAGAAAGGCAAGGGGGGCCAACAAGGGGCAGTAGAGTATTCAATACAATCATTTAAATGGAAGCCGGCCACCTGCGCGAAAACCCACAAACTCCGCAACAGCAAGAAACACCTCAAGCAATCACCTAAGGCTGCAAACGGCTGATGGGCCTTCTTTTAGCAACAAACAATCAAGCCACCAAACGAATCGAAATAATAAGAAGCTAACTTCAAGTGGGTTCAAGCAGCAACCGATATGCACCCCGCTTGCCCCAACAAGAAACAAAATCATCTTCAAAACAGTTTGCTCCGACGGACCCAATTCTGGGTCCGGAAAACTTTCTCAAAACCGACTTCGTTCAAAAGGGCCTCCCTAGTTGCCCTTCCAGTCGCCATAAGCCACAAAGTTTCATTGAAACCAAAACGTTGCGCTTCTGCAACCCTGAGACAAAAAACTTCAGAAAATGAACCTGAACACGGTCCCAAAAATGGTGCCGCCTGGCAGTCCCATTTTTGGGACCGCATGCACAGCTTAGTAAAAGAACAAAAGAAAAGCATTTTCACGGTCCCATTTTTGGAACCGTCAGGCGGCACCAAAAATGAGACCGCAAAATCGCAAAATCCACAGCCCGCACATGCGAAGCCTGATTTGAATTGACTTTCCGGCCCCAGAAATGGAACCTGAAAGCGCACATGTGGTATCAGCTGTCTCCGTTCCCTAGCTCCATTTTTTTTCCGTCCGACGCCTTCATGGCTTCCACCAGGTCGTTCACCATGTTTTGGTGCATGTTGCAGATTGGAATTAATTGATTAATTAAATCGTGCGTAGGCCGCCTGTGGTGGAAAAGCCTCAAAAGTAAACTGGTGGAGGACCGTTACATAGTCCTGTGTACTGTCACATGCATCACCAGGTCGAAGAGCGAAACAAAGCAACCAAAACACAAGAAAACCACCACACAGAAAACAACAAACCACACACAAAAACACACACAGAAACAAAACCAAGCAAACCAAAAACAAAAACCACAACAGAGGGGTGATGCGACAGGTACCAGTTAATGGGTGAAAAGGATAAATTCAGGCAAGAGGTGATAGCTTAGTATCATCTCAGTTCAAGCATGATGACAGCTTGTGTGCCATGGCAATAATGGCCCCAATCAAGTAACAAACACAATCTCCGTTCCCTAGCTCCAATGCGGCGATTGCAATGCAGCACCACCCAGGCAACATTCACCAATCCTTCGCTACTCCGCGCTACTCCGCTACTCCGTGGTATGTTTTAATTCAATTACCCAATGCAATGTAATTGACACGATATCGAAATTCATGTTCTTTCTGGGCTGAAAACTTCGGTAGGAGTCTAGAGGGGCAGGGAGGGCCAACAAGGGGCAGTAGAGTATTCAATACAATCATTTAAATGGAAGCCGGCCACCTGCGCGAAAACCCACATGGTCTTGCCAGCGCTGACAGACTGCCGGTGGTGGTTCGAATCCCTGCTAGTCCACTCGGGAGTCTCAAGTGCGACCCGCCGAAAGGCAACGGGCGCCGACCAAAAAAAAACCTGCGCGAAAACCCACAAATTCCGCAACAGCAAGAAACACCTCAAGCAATCACCTAAGGCTGCAAACGGCTGATGGGCCTTCTTTTAGCAACAAACAATCAAGCCACCAAACGAATCGAAATAATAAGAAGCTAACTTCAAGTGGGTTCAAGCATGGTCAGCACATCATCGCAATGTCCAATGACATGCTTGCCATAGCCGTAAACTCTTAAAACATGCACTGTCACGGGGCGCACAACCTGTGTAGTAGCTGCAGGATTGTTCAGGTGCTCCCAGAGCGTCTTCGTCTCAGCAAAGTACCTGCAGTGCATTGCAGCAAAGGGAGTAATCGATCAGATGACTGACCACCCGTCACGCGGACCATTGCGCAGCATTACAAAGCCAGCATGAAGTACTGCTGTTAGCAATAAGGGCGGAGAGCCACCTATACATGCTGCCCTCAAGAAAAGCTCAACATTGTCAGTCAGAAGCAGAAATCATGGCCTGCTTGTACCTGGTTGAAGAAATCTCTGTGGAACTTCTATCAAGCCGTGGCCTCACAAGGTAGTTATCCAAGGTGATATTCTTCCTGTCATCAAGTACTTCCAATTTGCAGGCCGCCTCCGAAGGCTGGACATGCACCAACCACTGGAGAGCATTCGCACGACTGCAAGTTTACACCTTCCCCATGGTCTTTTTTTATACCTGCCTCGAGTCGCAAACGGCATTGCGGACGACTTGGCGGAGCAAGCCTCTCAGTTTCTATTGGCCAGATATAGGAGTGACCCCGCTACCTTCAACCGGAACTCTGGGGGGGAATGTGTTGAACGACCTGGCGGAAGCCATGAAGGCGTTGGACGGAAAAAAAATCAACCGGAACTCTGGGCCGGTGTCCATCAAACCATCATTCCCAACAGCCCTTTTTCAAGTAGGAGGTTTCCACATTCAATGTTTTGAACAACCCTGGAGTCAGCCGACACTTACCCTTGTGGAGAGACCCAGCATTGACCACGGCCTCCTCCGCAGACACTTGACCCTCCACCCCCATCACCGCCAGCTGATCGAATCGTATCTGTCCCCCTGTCTACCGCAGAATAGCAGTATTGAAATTGGGACTCCCCCAAAGCTGCCGACAACCATGGGCGTAAGTATTGCTGCACCATAGGGGGCCAGAGACCACCGAGGGCTGCAAGACTCCCACTGTTCGGACGTAATCACTGCGAAAATTGACCTTAAAGGGTCTTTTTATGAACTTGTCCTAGGATTATTTTTTTTTCCTCGAGTGTGGCCGATGTCGCACTAATGGCTCGGTCCTTACATGTGAGTAAGCAGACAAAACTCTGTACAAGGACACAAAGTCCTTAGAATAAGCAAATCGATGTGACAACAAAACGGAAACCAAAAACACACCACAAACGACGACCCGCAAATCCCCCAGCCAGACTTGCGTTTCGCCAGCGGAAACAGCGAAGCAAACAGCAGAAAACAAACCCAAAACAAAAAACGGGGCCAGAGCCCAAACAAAAACACCTACTAATCGATTTGCAATAGGACGCAGTGGCAAATCCACTGCATCACTATCAAAAGCATGCAAAAAATGAATTATGTATCGCAGCTGCCCAGGCAGACATGAAGACCCTAGCGCTAAAGTTAACTCTAGCATGAGACAAGCTGTACACGAAAGCAGAGCTACTATGAAATCTCTCTCAGAGTCCTCTCAGGTCAGCTCGTCATGGGCCTTCATGGACGTAATAGTCATCCTCTTGACTGTCAGCTGCGATCACAAATCCAAAGTCAAATGAAGTCAGAACCCCCCTATGAAGGGGGGGCCAGTGAGGGCAATGAGGAAGCAAAGAAGGCCAGGGAGCGGCTTCCAAACATGCCATCGCCGACAACAAATCAAATGGGGGGGAGCACGCCCCTAGTTTCATAGGGGAGATGCAGCCATCCATTGTATGGTCTCAGTCAGCGACTCACTTGGTAGTATCCGCAAAGCTGAGCAACATGCAGAAAACGCTTCTGTCTTCAAAATGTCTTTGCAATTGCCACAGTACCAGTGCTGTCGTAGGCAGTGTAGCGTTCAAAAAGCAGGTTCGCAAGGGATACAAACTGCAGAACTGTTCAGGACATTGCAGGATGTCATCGTTCCTGAAGGACCCGCAGTGCGTTGCAGTACGTACCGGAGAGCATGGTAGCAAAACTGTGGCAGTGTAGACAGGCTGCAGAATTGCCACATCGTTCTGTCCAGTGACGAACCATGTTGGCAGTCTTGTGCTGCTTGCGGGCGCTCCAGGCTGTCCTACAGGGAGGAACACCGGAAAGCACCGGTGAAGCTCGCTGCAGCACAGGCTGGTCCATGGCATCGGCCGGCTAACTATCACCCCCCTCAGTTGGATTCAGCTACCGATAGAGTGCCCAGCCAGAAGACATACCAGGGGAACCCAACGAGAACAAACGAATTAAGGCAAATCAGCAAAGCAGCCCCTCAGAGAAAAGAAGTCTTGCCAGCACGAAAGGCAGAAGAAGAGGCGGCCTTTACGGACACTGGCAATACGGCTGTCCTGAGTCACCTTAGTGGATCACAAGAGTGCTGTGTCAGTGTCTTTCCATTCAGTGTAGAAAACAACGAAAAAACCATCCAGAACCCAAGTACGTACAGTCAAACAAATCTCCATTCATCGTGCCTGAGTGAGAGCAGGGGAGAATGAAACAAAAACAGAGGAAGCAAAGGAAGCACGCAAGGTCCACCAGAGACACAGACAAACAAAGGAAATCCCAGCAAAGCACAACCGGACAAAAAGACCAAGCGGCAACCAGACAGGAGGGGGCGCCGGGCAGGCAGAGGAGGACAGGGCGGAGAAGGCTGCACCAATCTAGGATTACTTTTAGCACCTGATCTAGTACCCCTCCCAACCATCGATGAACTTCGTGCGCAACTCCACCGCGATCTCAAAATCCAACAGGTAGAAGCCATTTGTCCCGACACTATCAAGCAACTCCCACTGAGGATTATCAATAGCTCTCTTGATGCTACATACCGATATCTAAGATCCCTTGAAGATGGCTCCCCCGGTGCTAGTGTAAGCGCGACCCTTCACCAACTCTGGTCCCCAAGTACTTTTTTTTTCCTCCGGTTTGGCCGTTCGCACTAGGCACGGTCCTTACAATTGAGTAAGCGGTGAAAAGCATTCAGAAAAAGGACACGTGTGGTCCCAAAACGCTGGCAAATCATCACATCAACACAAACCAAACAACAAAAAAAACGCAACCAAAAACGACCCGCAAATCCCCCAGCCAGATTTGCGTTTCGCCAAAAAGCAAAACAGCGAAGCAACAAAGAACGGGGCCGGGCCCAAACAAAAACCAAACCAAACATTCAGTGATGTGCCAAGGATACAGTGACGTAAGTCACTGTATCATCATCAAAAACATGCAAACTAATTAAGTGCTGCAGAGCGAAGAATATCGTGCACGATCACCCAGAATCTCATCGCCTATAATCCGTGGCTGTCGCTCCAGCTCTCTCATAGGTAGGCAAATCAGGAATAGTTGACAGTACAGCTCGTACCAGTTGCCAGTCTCATTATCACAGTTGGTCATATGATGAGAAGTGAAGTCGGAGTCCAATCTCTGTCGTGAGATACTGCCGCAGTGGTGATGTGACTTAATACCCCCCTCGCGGGGGTAGGGATTGACAGCCTGTAGGTCATGCAGGACAAAATGTGTAATTCACCACAGATGCTGTCAAATCGTAGGAGGCCAAGAGGACCTGAAAAGGTGCCAATGGTAAGCGATAGCCGCTAAAAAAAAGATTCTCTCCGTATGGTCTTTGCAGATGAATAAAATGCACTCATGCAGAGGGTAGGCTTAAGCAAGAAAGATTGCTACTAGCGAACTGTACACAATTGTGCCGCTCTCGCATGTCAGTCGTGCTCACGCCACAAACTTGAAGAGGTGACTAGGTTCGCTGTACCAGCACCAGATTGACAAGCAGGATTCACAAGGTGTCATCGTCCCTGCGAAAGAAAACTGCTGCAAATCAGATGTTCCAGAGGTTCGCAGTGCATCTCGCATAGGGCCACTCTCCCTAGAGTAAGCCAGTAGCAGAATCACAACGTCCCATCAGCGCACCGATCCATGTTGGCAGGCTTTGCTGCACGAGGGCGCTCCAGACTGAACAGCAGGAAGCCCCACTGGACAGCGCCAGTAGAGCTCACTGCAGTGCAGCCTGGTCCATGGCTCTACCGGGGATCTACCGCCCCTCCCGGAGAAAACGCAGAAACAAAACAGAAGGAGAAGGGCCCTCCCCAGACAGCCAACGAAAAAGCCACATGAATCAAAAAGCCTAACGCCACAAAAAGACCAAAAAGAGGTAAAACGGAGAGGGGGGGACGGTGACAGAAGTCTGCCCCACCGCAAACGAATTCATAGGAGCTAAAGCTACGACCAATGTAGTAGGGTGAAATAACAGAGCACTGATGTAGGGCGGTAACCTCAGTATCCAGGCAGCAGGTTAACCAGAAGACACCGCAAACGCCAAAGAGAACCCTGCCATCATGGGGGAAGCAAACCACACAAGGGGGAGAGGCCGAGACAAAGCACACACAACAACACCGGCCACACAGAAGGAACGAGGAGAGGAGCCAGGAGGCAGCAGAGGACAGAGGGAGAGGGACACACCCGCACCAGAAGGGGTACAAATGTGCCTTAGCGGAGTTCAAAGAAGGGGCCACGGATCATACAATGATGAATACCTCAGTGAGGGTGCACACAGCACTCCAACAACACGGGAAACATGGTGTAGAGGGAAAGGTCCCCACACAGGGCCAGAGGCCTTTAATGCCATGAGACACAATGAAGAGGAGAAATCAATGCACAACAATCACTCCAAGCACAGAGGCAAGGCAACAAGGCCGTCGCCGGAAGCAACGATACCCCGAGGGAGGGACCAGTAAAACCTGGACCAAGGCGCCAAGGAGGAACATCCGAGGGGGAGTGAGGGTCACGTCAGGCAGGGAACAGTCACCTCAAACAAGAAAAAGACAGAAAGAGGCACCAACAGCTAATGTAGCTCTGCAAATGGTAAAATCTAATGGAGGAGTCAGCTAATTCAAGCGCCTTAGTTGGTGGATAGGGTGGGGGAATGAGTGGTTCATCAAGACGACATCTGGAGACAACAAACGCATCTTTCCCATCAATGATTGTCAGGCACAGACTGCGAAAAGCGAGTGCGTGCACTAGGCTTTCATGGCAGAGGCAACCTTAGTACACGCTAAGCTCTCGGCGGGACAGCCCATTGAGAAACCAGGTATTAACGGAGCCATGGGCCCGATCTGTTATGCCTAAGCTGGCACTCGCACACAAAGCCAACTGTGGCTCACAACTGCTGGAGAGATCTGGGTTGGTTGGAGCCAGGCATGTGTCGCATGAGGAACCTAACAATTATAAATGGGGAAGCTGCGTCTCCGGCTGCATACCAGTGCACCTGTCACGTCCTTGGACAGACACACTGGGTATGAACAGCTAATTGAAGTGGATGTGACAAATGAACCTATTGGACACGAAAGTCATCTTTCACACCATGATTGATGAAACAAAAACCAGCTAATGGGTGAAAACCCGGAGTGAAACACAAAAGAGAGAAGAGGAGGGGATAGGGGGGGTGGACACACGGAGGAAAGTGTGACAGTAGGGGGTTGAGCTGGGGATCATGTCATACCTCTCGTGAAATGTTCAAGATGGTGTTTTTTGTCTGCTGTAATGGTATCATACCATGCATTGGTGAGCCCAAATGAAACTGGGTTCACTTCTTGCTGGGCAATAGCACGCTGATGAAGCGCTCTGAGCGCCCTTCGATGTTCGTCCAGATCCTCAGGAGGGACCCTCCTGCGGACTCGCCTATCAGGGAAATTTCGTTCCCGCAGGTTGGTTTGCAAGGCATGTTCCGCTATATAAACTGCTGGTTGCTGGAATAAAACTCGCTCCGCGAATCTGTCGAGATGGACTGTCCACTCAGCAAACATATGGTTGTGGGACAGTTGCTTCCTGAGACGCTTTGATGAAGGCTCCCATTCATATGCCACAATAGTAAAAGACTGTAATTGGAAGGCCAGTCAAGTGGGCACAGTGTGGCTGTTTCTTTCCATTTTTCGGGGGTAAGTCCTTCTGGAGAGGGAATGATCACTTCCAGAGTGGTACGATTCGATCCGAGGGGTTGGAGACCTCGCATCATACATGGTTCAACGAGCCCTGCGGTGTACCCATTGATGAGCTCCTGGAAGCTTCCAGCCATTTGAAAGTCTTCATCCACCCCCTGGTGAAAACCAGGCAAATTTTTAGCAACAAATTTGACTGCTTGGAGCAGCTGTTTTTCTCCTTCCACGGGAGTCTCGTCACAGGAACGTTTCGGGCACGTGAGGTTGATTTCTTGAGGTTTCTGTGCATTCTCAGGAGCATTCTCGAGGAGTTTGGGAGCAATTTTGCTGGCCCAACTAGCCGGAAACCCTGCCAAGAGGGCAGAGGCGCCACTCGTAAGGTCCACTAACCCAGTAGTGCGCCGATGCGGTCGATCTGTGACTAGGACTTTCACAGGGCCACTCGGCGCTCGACTCCGATTCACTTCAGAGCTCTCGCGCGCTGAGCCAATGAGTTCAGACAGGATGGGCCGAAACCAGTAAGTGGCATACAAAAGGCATTCAGTTTCTGGAGTCACCATGGATTCAGCCAATCTCATCAACGAGCTCATCGCCTGGGCGAGCTTCTCTGCCAATCGAATTGTGAGAGCCCTAGCTGTTTGATTAAGGACATCTTCCACCTCCTTGGCACCTTGCCCGCGCAACCACAGTTCACCCGCCACACTCAGCAAGACGCGCGCAAACTTTTCTTGGATGGCAATCAACGACAAGGTCAGTCTCGCCTGGAGCCACAGCGGCGGGAGAATGCCAAGGGTTTCTGGTATGCAGAATGGGGTTCCGTCAGGTTGGATATTGTCAATTAACATTGCCAGCTTATCAGCTGCGCTCCAGATCTCGTCCTCCGAGGGATCTTCAGCGGCTTCAGGTATGGGTGGACACCATGAGATGGTAGGATCTTCTGGATCACTTTCTCCATCGGTAGAGGCTGCTTCTTCATCCGAGGAGGGGTCGCTCACTGTGTCTCTTGCACCCTCCGGGCTTGCTAGTTTCATCGTGCCTGGATCAAATTGGCGATCTAGTGTGGCCAAAAGCTCCGGTTGCAACCGATGAGCATCAAAATAGTGGATACCAGGGATTACAACTAGCTGTCGATCCTGTATACCAACATGAAAGAAAACCTTGTGACCTCTATGTCGATGAACTAGGGCAGGTGACCCATTGTAAGCTGCACACAGCCAGAGGGGAGATTTGTAACCATCAGCAGCGTAACCATATAAGTATTCACGATCAATTGAGCAGGGGAAAAATCCACTGGTCGTCAACACATGGTCACGTGTGCGGGGCTCTAGCGCTGCAAGGACATTGGGGGGAAGCCGTAGCCTGTCTCTGCATGCCACTACCAGCCGATATCGTCTCCACACTCGTGTGCCATTGGTGGTCACTATCATGGCAATAGCAAGGGGCGGTTTATCTTGGGGAGTGAAGGGTACCGATAATCCCCAGTCCAGTATGGCACATCTGTCGCTAGGGTCGTTTGTAGGCCATGGTACTGAATATCACGGCCTTTCAGCGTGAAGTACCCGTAATGGTAGACCCCTAGGGTCTGGGCCATTCCAAGCATGCCTGCCATATCAAGAGGCGAGACAATATAGGTATGGTCAATGGCTCTTGTCAGCGCTACAGTTGCTCGTCCATAGCAGTCCTCGCGCTCGTCTGCTGTTGAACCTCTCCGTCCTCCACTGAGAAAACCTTCCCCTGTTTGAACAATGACAGCAATGCGTGCTGTCGCTCCTGCAGCAGAGGAGGTGGTGGAAACTCGCAGCCCACCGTACCACTCGGTCTGAAAGCCATGTTGCAGTAGCAACTTATGTACAGCCGTACGGTTGCACAAGACAAGCAGCTGCGAGGTCGCTCCCCGTTGCAAGTTACGATAATATTTCTTCAAGTAGGTACAAAAGGCGACCACATCCTCAACTGCAGACCTAAGATCCTTAGGTGCTTTCCACAATACTGTGCGGAAGCCTCCGACGGCTACAGTGGACTCATGTGGCACGAAATGGCCAATGTAGATGTGGTTGGACTCATGGAGGACTAGCTCCGGATATCGAACTGCAACTATCGCTTGGTAGGTCAGCATTGAAACTCGTGAGCTGTTAGGGAGAATGATGCCCCAGCGGTGAGGACCACAGAGTCCAGCTGCGACAAGGGTCGTGGTGCTCTCAGGTACGCCAAACTCCTCTGGTGCTGTGGCAATCATCAAGACTGCGAGCACCGCTGCAATGAGGCTGCTGTGTGCATCCAACTGGCACGAAATTCGGCAGTGGAACACCCGCCTGAGGGCAACAGGCAGCTCGTAATCCTGCGGAGTGGATGTCCATGGGCCACTGTGCGGCTTGTTGGCAAGTCTCAGCAGACTGAAGAGCTCTGACTCCGGATCTTGGCTTGCATCAGGCCACAGCTGAGCTACAAGAGCTGCCATTCGTGCTGGTGGAAAATAGTCGCCTGACCTATCAAGTGCTCGAAGCCCCAATGGCCGTTGCAACAGTTTACGTCGATTGACTGCCGCTGCTCGGCCTTTGGACAGCCCTCCTGGAGTTTGCCTGTGGTCTTTAATGAAGACAGTCAGCATTGGCTGTTGTATGGCAGCAAGAGCTGCAATCTCATGGTAATTGCCATACTGTTGACTTTCGTCCATGAAGGCAAGCCAGGTGCGAGAAATCCAATGGCCAAAAGTGGAGTAGCGCATCGCCATTTCCGCCGTAGCTGAGCCACCTGTTGCGACAAGGATATTCTTATGTGAGATGATTCGATTGCGGTCACTACATCGGACGTCAATTTTGGAGGCGTAAGCCTCTCCTTTACCCTCCTCCATGCGTCCAATTAGCCTGCCGAAATTCTCGATTGTCGGAGGCGCAAGATCACTCACTTGATCCGCCAGAGCTTTGGCAGCTACTGACCTATCAAGTGCTCGAAGCCCCAATGGCCGTTGCAACAGTTTACGTCGATTGACTGCCGCTGCTCGGCCTTTGGACAGCCCTCCTGGAGTTTGCCTGTGGTCTTTAATGAAGACAGTCAGCATTGGCTGTTGTATGGCAGCAAGAGCTGCAATCTCATGGTAATTGCCATACTGTTGACTTTCGTCCATGAAGGCAAGCCAGGTGCGAGAAATCCAATGGCCAAAAGTGGAGTAGCGCATCGCCATTTCCGCCGTAGCTGAGCCACCTGTTGCGACAAGGATATTCTTATGTGAGATGATTCGATTGCGGTCACTACATCGGACGTCAATTTTGGAGGCGTAAGCCTCTCCTTTACCCTCCTCCATGCGTCCAATTAGCCTGCCGAAATTCTCGATTGTCGGAGGCGCAAGATCACTCACTTGATCCGCCAGAGCTTTGGCAGCTACATTCTCTTTAGTGTAGACGATTGCAACAAAATCATTTAGTTCGCAGCTTAAGGCAATGAGCAGGACCGCCAGGGACCGCGTTTTGCCAGCACCAAAGACCCCGGCAATACATAAGTCAGATCTTCCAGTCATAATGGCCAGCAAGAGTGCAATTGAGACTGTCAAGACATGTCCCTCACCGTGTGCTGCTAGGGGAAGGAGATGTTCACGATAGTAGCTGTCATGGGCCCCATCCATCAAGATCGCGGCTGGTGTCAAAAAGCGGCACAGAATTCTGACTAACGCATCAGTCAGTTGCATTTTGCGCTCGCTAGCCATCCGGCGAACAGGTATATGCGGCTGCACGATGCCCATTGCCAATGGTAGGCGCGACTGGTTGGCTTGTGCAAACACTAAGAGTTCATGGCGGCTGCGTGTGTCTCCTAGAAAGGCCAGCTCTTCCCAAACGACGGCCATGGACGGGTGGTCTTCAATGGATTTCAGCCAGTCCTGTGCAGGATCAAAATAACTCATTGTTTTAAGATGCTGGTCCAAAAGTCGCCCACAAAAGGTCCGAGCAATAGGCAGAGAGACAATAACAAGCTCCAGCAACTTTGGAGCAATGCGCTTGAGCGCTCTTTGAACAAGGTTTTTGCTAGTTCCGCTCGACATCACCTTCTCATGTACCAATGCTATGACACAACGCTGCTGATTGTCTGGCAACTGGAATATGCCCAATAGTGCTCTGCCTGCCATCACGTTCGCTTCCAAGTTGCCTAGGTTCCCAGCTTCACAGAGAGCACGCGGCGACAGCGCTGGCACGTCGGAAGGTGCACTAAATAACAGGAGTGGAGCACTATCAGTGTAGGTGGACGACATGAAATCCGGCATACGCCTCATATTGATAGGTAACCTGAAGCCGTGTTCCAGTCTGTCCTCGCTTCTTCTGCCGAGCAAGTTCTACACTGACCCAAGGCTGGAGATGTTGGAGTTGTCGTCCCGCATGATAAGCGTCTAATTGCGGCAACACCATGTCCAGGAGGAAAATGAGGTGCGTAAGGAAAAACCACGCAGGAATTCCGCCAGTAGGTTGCGAACTAGCACACCTCCCTCAGCATGGGACCCTCCCGGTGTGGGAATCATCGCAATCAGAGCTGCTTGCAGGTCAGCTTCCGTTTCAGGCTGGCCATCCCGGATATCCCGTCCGTCAACGGGCACTGTGTGCAGTTCAGTGTTCCCTTCTCCAGCTGCTTCTAACAGAGAACTTAGAGTTGTCTTGAGGTGTTCCGGAAGGTCAAAACTAACCCATGAAAGTACACGCAGCAAACCCTCGCAACGTACCCCATGGGGAATGACTTGCGGGATAGTGATTTGTAGTCTTTGGATTTCATGAACCCCTTCGTCAAGATCAATGAAGAGCAAATGGCCATAGGAGTGTTTAGCACGTCCACTCCAAGTGGGGTGCCCTTCTATCAGGACAATCTGATAGTTGAATTCTGTCAGAGAGTCAGGTTTCCACACGCAAAGCCGGTCCTCCAGGCAGTGCACCAGTGTGACTGTGCGCTCGCCAGTGGCAAGTCGCAGCATCTCTGGCGGCGTCGCAATCGCAGCAACTTTGGTGAGGCCAGGGAACACAGCAAACGCACTCAGGATCTCGTGGACAGCAAGGCCTGTGTAGGACCCAGCCGAGAAACCATGCACGTTGACATCCCTGCCACCGCTTGTAGCCGCTGTGGGGACTAGCTGTGGAAAACATGACTTCAGAAATAAATGTTTGCCTTGCGGATGGTAGCAACGAAAGATTTGCATGATTGCTGTTGTCCAGGTCGGGTGTGGTGGCCTGACATGGACTGGCCTGATATTCGCAGCCTCAATTAGGCGAATCGCTCGCGTGAGCAGCAGCTGTTGATCCGCGAACTGTTCAGGGAGAAAATCTCGCCACGCTGTCCATCCTTCTGCCGTGGAGAGTAGCTGATAGATCACATACTCATGCACAGTTTTGGTAAGGCCAAGCTGGATAATATGGTCTTCCCAGTTATCAGTCATCGCAAGCGATGGGCCATACACCTTGGTTTGCGCAAGATTTTGCAGAAAAATATCATATTCATGCTCGCCACTAAGTAGGCCACCCCCTAGTCCACTGCAATGCACTTCAAGGGGTCGGTCTTGCATCGGGGCGTCATCTTGCTAGACGTCAGCGAGGGAAAATATCCAGGAGGCCCACTCTGCAGAGCCTGTGAGGGCTACGGGCAGCGCATCTGCGAGTTGCCCCCCAATGTAGTGTTGTTTGGACACTACCCCAATATCTATGGCCTGCTCGTTGACGGTGACTTCCCACTTAGCCATCTCTCTGAAGGGAAACGGAAGACCAAACGCGAGGGGAGTTGCCTGCTGTAGCGATGTACATGAAGGTGCGGATTGTTCCTTTCGGTGCCACAGGCCACACAACAATGTGAGTTGAGCTTGGGAGAGGGGAACAGGAGGCACTTTGGCATGCAGTCTCAGACCAACCACTGGAAGGAAATTGGGATGCAACCATTGGGGCTTCCATTCTTGTGTCCCAAAGAGAGCCGCAGCCAGCGGCAACCAGCCAAATTGGGCCAGCTCAGCGAGACTGCTGGGCATTCTTTTCTTGGCATTGGTGCCAAACCCATGCAGGATAACAGGCCGCATGTAATGTGGCTCAATCGTCATGGCTTGGTACATCTTGTCTCCAGGTAATACTCGTACGCTGACTTCACCCGGCAACAGGCTAAGGGTCGGAAGAGCTCCTTGCTCATATGCAGGCCGAGCCCATTTGTGGAAGTTGGGTTGTCTGCCTTGGTAGCCATCAAGGATTCTCCGTAGATGACCGTGGCGCGGCCAGACTCCAGAGGCTGGGACCGGAAAAGTGACTAAGCCCGACCACTGGCCCAACACACTCCACGCATGGCACCAATCTGCAGTGACCCGGGTGGACGTGCCAAGCAGAGGAGAGCCAAGTAATCCACTAGCGACTGCTTGCTCAACGTCAACAGGTGGATATGTAGTAGCAAGATAGGCTTCAACATGTCTATGATAGGCACGAGTAATATCATGGGCTATTTCATCAGAATCAGTATCCGAGTCCTCCAATACAGTGATGGGCACAGGGCTCTCATGACCTGACGCTAATACAATGACCAGGCCCGCATTAATTTCAGTGAATGCCTCGCTCACTAAGATGACTCCTTTGGGCCGACACTCAGCGGCAGTTTCATCCTCGGCTGCTTTGTCCTTCCGGGCAGGTTTGGTTGACCCAGCCGGTGAAGAGACATCGCTGCTGGACGACGCCCGACGAGACATGCGGGGACTCGGGTCTGGGGAACCCCCGTAGTCAACCTCATCTGCCAGATCGACACCATAGGTAAGTGGCGGAGCTCGTAGCGGGTCAGCTGCTCGGACTGCAATATGGTCAGCACTATGTGATCTGGACAGTTTCGATGGTGGGCCAGGTTGCTGCATATCCCTGCCCGTGTCCACAGAGCGCGCACGTTTGTGCGATGATGCAATGGGACTTGGCAGCTTGCTTTTTGCAACTTTGCTTGGCGTAGCTGGGAGGGTTGGGTCAGTGCTTACTAGCCAAAGTTCTCGTATCTCAAAGAGGGTCACCGGCACACAATCGCTGTCAATCAGTGCAAAGTTGATGGTCGGAAAGAGGAATACACAAGCATCAAGGATGTATGTCCCAGCCCATGTCGGGTGTACCTTGTGAAGACCAGTGTCAGCCGAAATGTGGACAAAGACAACTGTAGTGAGTTCGCCATATGAACCGACATATCGTAGCCGTTCTTTCCACCAAGCAGCGACCATTGGCCAATGGCTGAGCCCAGGCACAGACTTGACCTTGTCGGATTGCAGATCCCGATTGTCCGTCACCAGATATACCGTGTGGTAGAACAGAAATGCTGAGCTCTGACTAACCAACCATCGGTACAACTTGTGCCAATCAGGTCCAGGTAAGGTTTCACGCCCGTCGACCATGGCAATTTCATAGTCATGCCAATCCGGTGCAGCTGTCTTCTTATGGGGGTCTCCGAATCGCCAGTGCTGCTCAATCGATACATTTAGCCCGTATTCCGTCGAAATGCTTTTGTGCTGTTCAATTGCGTAGAGCAAGTCAAAGAAACTAATATTAGGGTTCTTTTCATGCCAAAACTTCGCCACCTGTTCTCTGAAGAGCAGAGACATCACACTGTGAATTCCTGGGCTACTGATTTGGCAGTGAAATTGAAGAGAGGGGGAGGGAGGGAGGTGTTGAGAATCCTGACACGTCCTTGGTCAGAAGACTCAAGCACACCAAGTGAAATACAAGGAAAACCGACAGGGAGGAACAAAAGAAGGACAAACAAAGCAGGCAGCAAAGGAAAAGGGTCAACAGCACAACAACGACGAACGAATCAAACAGGGGGGAAGAGGGGGGGCAAGTGTTGAAAAACCTGACACGTCTTTGGCCAGGCAGTTCAAGCACCCAGAGCACCAACTAAAAGGATCAAATCAAATAGTCAGGACAAAGAGCCTAGGAAGCAATGGCTACGCGAGGCAGAGCAAGCGTAGTGAGCGAAAGAGGTGAATCAGGAGGAGGGAGCAGGAAGAAGAAGCTGGAAGCCCTGACAGTCTTTAGTCAGAGAATCCAGGCACGAAGAGAGAAAAAAGAAGAAAGGGAGAAGAGATGAAAGGAGGCGCTGATAACCCTCGCACGTCTTAGGCCAGAGAAACCAGACGTTAAATGGAAGGAAACGAAAAGCAGGAAGAAGTGGAATGAGCAATGATGAGTACAATCGGAATGTGGTCACAATGCACGAGAGATCAATATGTACTTTGTGGAGTGAAGAGGAAACTATAGCAATACCCTTCGCCCAATAATCGGGAAGCTGGCAATTTCTATCCCGTAACGTAATGAGGAAGAACTGTATGGCCCTTTCCTGAAACTGAGCTAAGGTAGCAAGACTGTCTACGACTGTCTCTTGAGCCGATGGGATCGCAGAGAGCAGCATCTCTCTGTGACAGAGCACACGATGCTAGTACATTACACATATCATGATGCAAATGGAAAATGATGATGTGTACATTCTTTCGTGTGTATTAAGATAACAGGCAGGCCGGAATTCCTTTTTGTCTGATGCTCACATCCTACTGGGCAGATATTCAACTGGAGCTCACTATTAGTCGACTTGGTGTAGGAAAGTTTCTCCCTGGTTGAGCTCCGGGGGTGTCTGCAGCTCAGGGCGTAGTTGCACTGGTAAAGACAGGCCGTCGAGTATTTTGCGCCATCGATATGTGGTGAAATTCGTCTGTCGTGACTGTTGGTCAATGGTGTGGTGGTACTTCCACACTATTTGTTTCATGATAGCGATGGCCCTATCTGTCAACGCAGTGAGTTTGATTCGCACCTGAGAAGGTTGTTCACTTCTCACCACATCGGAGGAGCTACTGGCACGCTGTAACATGTCAATGACTGTGTCATCGTTGCTCTGCTCCGCAGCAGCTTGTACAGCGTTGAAAACTTCTTTACGGGCAGGATAACCATACCATTCCAGGGAATGGCAGAGCACTGAGGCTATCGTGATCTCCTGCCACGGGTCCGCTTGTGCGTCTAGGAGCAGCTGTACATTAGTCCTATGTCGATGGAGGACAGCAAGAAAAAGTGAGGGGAGCGCTCCTTTCACGGAAATCACCGAGGCACCAGCTTCAAGCAAAATTTGCACATGCTGCGAGCTGCCCAACTCAACTGCTAACTCCAACATGGTGGTAGGTTTTGTTTTGGGCGGAATGATATTGGGGTCAGCATGGGCTTGTAGCAGTAGGTAAGTTAGTGTGGCTCCATGTCGAGGGAAACAGTGGCCAGCATCAGGCTGGTAAGCATATGGATCAGCAGAATGGTCTCGAAGGATAGCTGAAGCTATTAAAGTGCTAATATGCCTTTCCTCCGTCGTCATGTCTATAAGGCCTACGCCCTTACCAAGGAGATAGCTTACATCAATCACATCCTTGTGACAAATGGCAGTGAGCAGGTCGCGGTATTGCTGCGCCGACCGGGACTTGTAACAACTGCATTATATAGCAGAATGTTGTCTCATTCGCATCTGTATCGAACTGAACAGCCCTCAAAGGCGATTGGATTACTGACGAGCTGGCTGCATATAGGACAATTTGAAAAGGTGAGTCCAACTCGAGCACCTTAGCCGTCTGTTTCATAATATCCCATCCGAGGGTTGTCCGTTCCACGACGTCCATCGTCAGGGCTGCTTCCCCACGGATTCCATGGCAGACACGGAGTCGCATACTTACCCCTGGAAATAAGTAAGCGGAGGCAACCCTGACAGTCTTTAGCCAGAGAGGCCACGCACTTATATTTGTAACCGCGAAGTTTAAAGATGCCTGAGTAGGGTGCAGAGGGGTGCATAAGGAAATGTAAAAAGGATAGCAACATGTCAGACCATCTGAATTTGAGCCGGTATTGCTTAGCAGATTACGAGAATTCTCAAGGGCATGCAAGCTGAAACAAAGAAAACAGAATAGCCAGTCAGAAGCAAACGGCCCGTGCTGTATAGCATGTCTAGGATCCCATAGTTCGAAAGATCGATCTAGTGGGTATGTGACTAGACTTGTATCAGGAGAGCCTCGGTGAGGGTCAGGAATCCGATACTGTTATTTGAACCAAAAAATGCTGCGGGCCTTCATTCAAGCAGCGTGACAAGGGGTCCCATGCAAAACAAAAAGCTCCTCTACTCAACTTCAACTTTTCTGTTGGCAAAGTTAGCAACTAGTGCACTTGCCCTCTTTTCATGTCCTGCATCCTCAGAATGAGGAAAAAGCCACAGTCTTCGCTGCAGTTCCTTCGGACTATAGTCAGCATGCAGATATCAAAGGTCTAATGTCACTCAGGTTTGACTTCCCTCTGTAGCTGGATCTGTGCACGATTCTGTCGGAGCAGCTGAAACAGCTTGAACCAACTCTTCTTCTTTAGCAGTGGCTTGTTCATGCTCGATCTGTACCAAATTGCCCACAACTTCCTCCATTTGAGTGGCTGCCTCTATTACGAAGGTTAATAGAGTGCGTGCATACGCCAGCTGTTTAGCGGCCCGGGCCCGACCCTCTGTTGCAGGTCCTAGCGGCGGTACCTCACCATGCCGCCACATTGTGACTTTGCTTGTTGTATGCACTGGCATGGAGGGTGATTGCGGTTCCGATCGACCAGCAAAGGTCGCATTGAGTTTCTGCAAGTCGCGTACACTGTAATTCCCAGTCGGGTCGAGCTGTTGGGTACTTGTCTGTCCCGTGGGGTCTGTGTACTTTCTTTTACCATGCAAGTTCTCCTCTCTTCGCGGCATAGACTTTATGGCACTTTTGTGTTCAAAGCCAGTCTTGAAAGTTTCGTGAGCTGCTGAACTACAGCGGGATTCTCTGTTCAGGGCAATCAGTTTGTCCATCACCTTGCCTGAGCTATTGGTCATTTCGGTGAAGGGCCAGCAGGGCGTGCGATTCGCCAGGATATTGTGCTCATGCATCCGGTCAACATAGAAATGATTCAATTTCTCATTGTGTCGGTGGTTCGTGATGACTGCAAATCTTCTGGGACTGACCCAGACCCATAAATCCTCCTGAAAGGACTCTGTGGCGTAGAAGGGCCAGATCTGCCGGCCTCCCATTTCCACAA
This sequence comes from Cladocopium goreaui, assembly GCA_947184155.2. NCBI lineage: Eukaryota > Dinophyceae > Suessiales > Symbiodiniaceae > Cladocopium > Cladocopium goreaui. Next base: position 262,547 of record CAMXCT020000321.1, read on the forward strand.
AAGAGAAATTGGTATAGACGTCATCACTGGCTTCGGTATCTATATGACAAAAGTCATGTGACAGCTTGGCGGAACTGGACACAGGATAAGTCCAGTCCAATGGGCTCTTCATGTCATCATTGAGAATAATGTTCCAACATTCGCCATTGATGCACATTCTATATTCGTAGAAAGACCATGCATGGAGCTGCTTGGCGTGCTCATAGCAGCCCTGCTGCTGATAGACCTGGATGCCGTCGTATTCCATAATGTAGGACTCTTTGTATTCAAGTCGCTGGTGTTCACTGTGAGCCTCAGTATCATTACTGCCACCAGCTGGTCCCGCTTGGTCAGGCCCAGTCAGTGGGCCTGCTTTTAGCGTGACCTTGTCACCGATCCACTGCGCCATGACTGCCGCCCAAGGTTGAAGAGGGGTATGGCAGAAGCAGGAGCGGTGTACAGGAAGAGAGAGGAGAGGAAGCAATCACAGGCGAGTGAGAGGGACGGACCAAAAGGTAGACACGAGAGGCCAACAATTAGGGACAGCAGCGGCGGTAGCAATAGGGGGCAGCCAAAGAGAGAGGGGAAGAAGATGACGGCAAAAGAGAGGGAAGGCAAAATAGAGAAAGGGTACTCCCCTGACACGTCCTTGGTCAGAGGAGTGGGAGCCCTGTACGTGGGACGGTAATTTGAGCCACACGTGTGCGATATGGTACATTCCAACTGATGCCGTATCTCTACCTGTAGACATGGAGCAAGGTGGGCACGTGTACTCATGAATGCACATGCTGATCATGCAAGCTGCCGAGGCGGAAAGACAACTCCTTTTTCCAGGAATTTCTGAGATGACGATATCACACCGAAGGATGGTAAGTATAGTCCCTGCTTCACGCCAGTTGATTCATCAAAAAGAAGCTAGACAGTGAGTAAGTTCAGTGTAACTGTGTTGTACAAAAGCTGTGGCTATGTACATTGTAGATGAATCTGTGAGGCCTATTCCTTCACGGGACAGCTGTTCAAGCAGCCCATCATCAAGGCGGTCCACCGTCTCTTCCTTGATCGAAAAAACGCAAGGAGTCCGATGCATGAGCCCATTGGATATGAGAAGATAGTCTTGAATTTGTTGCTCTTCAATTCGGATTACTGCGTGTGTAGCAGTGTGTGCGATCCAAGTCTCAGCATCAGGCATTCGTAGGTGCAAAATTAACAGTTCGATGTTGTCTCCTATCACTGCAGACGGAGGTCTTGCTTCGAGCGAGGTTGCTCCGATAACTCCATCCACAACGTCTAAGTGCTTCATTCCGTCACCATGGCAGTTCCGTATGCGCTGTCTGACTAGGTCTCCATGTCTAGAGTAATTGTTTGGAAACAGCTAGTGATCTCCACAGCTAAATACTAAGTAGTATTCGTTGAATTTGTGTTGTGGGGTATCAACTCTTGAGCAAACGATGGCTCACGTAGATAATGTGTGGAACAGTACCCATGCAAAATGCACCGAATTGTTATGCGGCAACTCTAAAATTCCAGCCATTTCAATTTTTGTTATAGGAGGACGAGCTCTGGCGCACTCAACTCTCTGTCGGGACTGCGGATAGCCGCAGTGGGCGGGTCCTGCACAAGAAGACTAAATCTTATGGCGGGAGCCATCATTCTGGCCACTTCCGCTAGGAGTGTGTTCGGTTGGAGTCTTTGCATTGTTGAATTAGTTTCAACTGCTGTGGTGGTCCAGATGCGGAGGTTCGGTGGCACCCCTGACCTTAATAGCATGAAAGCAACTTCCACTACTGTATCAACTGCTTGCCGCATGGTTCTGCGGTCCAGAAATCCGCCCAGGGTAGCAGTGATATGTATTGTCTGAATGATTAACCGAAAGGGTCGGGCATCTATTGGCACTGGGGAAAGTCCCGCCTGATCGGTCATGCCTCCATCAGCAGCTGGGACTAAGTATAGGTGGTTGACCCACACACCTCGTGTGGACAGGCGACTAAAACCTGCCACTCGTACTATGTCCTCGTAAGATGCTGCTAGTGCCGTCAAGAGATGCTGTGTGATGCGCTGTCCATCCACTTCAACTTGCTGGAGGTCAGCTTCTAATGTGTTATATATCAACTGCAGGCCATGTGCTTCTTCTGGAAAAAAGGTGACACATCCACTCTGCACTAGCCGTACTGTGCGCCTGAGGTCTCGTACAGCCACCATAAGGTCTTGCGCTGCTTCCAAGCTATATAGGATCATCTTTACTGGCATAGGGAACTGGTGTTCTTCTCCCCGGAGTCGCACATAATCCATGGCAGTACAGGTAAAGCGAGAGGAGGCCCACTACACACAAACATTACTGTCTTGCATTAGTCGTGAGAGTAAGAGTGAGATGGCAGTTAGCTGATGTTGTTGTCAGTCAGTTGCAATCCCGACACGTCCTTGGTCGGAAAGGCAACGTGACCTACATGGTTACTTTATTTATGGCAGGCATGCTGAATATTGGATCTTGTCGGTCATGCCTCAGTGATAACAATCTCTCTTAGGGTATCTCAGCCATTCGGATGGAGGAGATATTAGTTATGTGTATATCCCGTAATCACTGAAGTAACCCCATGTAATCTTCACACTTTTTGACTTGTGGAAGAGACTAGGACAGCAAGCAAGTAGCCAATTGTGCATGAGTTGATACCACTGAATAAGGATAGACAAGTTAAATGCGGGTTGGGGTCCATCCTTGAGCCCTTCGTGAACATTCATGATGTGCACAAACACAGGGCTGTCATATAACCCGCTAATAGGTGTGTAGGGGCTGTCGCTTGTTAAAAATACCAGCTTAGGAGGGATGAAGAACCTGTGAGCAAACACACGCGCATGTTCACAATGCAATCACAACCAAAAACGTCACAAGGATGAAAGTGCCCCTACAAAGTGAGCATGTGGTGCAGTTCCCTTAAAGGTTATTTGCGTGATCAGCGAGAAAAACCACCGGACGGGCTGACCCCTGAGTTCCTCTTTTGGATTTGCTGGCAATCAACTTCACAATTCTTCTGCTAAATCATTGGGCCTCAAAGGTCGGTGAAGATGGTTGCATAAGCTTCACTGAGGGCATACCAATTTTGCTGTAGTCGGTAAAGTGCTCGGTTAGCTTCTTGGACAAGGTTATTATGTTGCATTTGCAGCACTTGTATACTTTCACTGAGTTGGGAGATCCTATCCGCTTCATCTGCATGATTAGGAAACTGGCCTGCTATCGCAGCTTGGCACTCTTGCGAGAGCCGGAAATCAAAGCACGGTCGATCATCTTCATGGACAGCACTGTTGATTCGTGATTGCTCACTCAGTGCAATTCCTTCTGGGGTTGGCTGCAGTGTTTCAATGCGATTACCTAAGATATTGTAAGCATGCATAATTTCTGCAATAATAGCACATTGTTGGGCATTCTTTGCAACTATTGCAAAGCGTCTGGAGTTGGCCCAGCATGCATATCCGTTGTGTCGCACCTCTGCAGCGAAGGGATAGAAACCACCATATCCTGTGATATTCAACCAAGCCTGCAGGTAAATCTCGTCACACTCTCGAGGAATGACCTTATGGAATCCATGGGGCAGTGTAGCCCCCATCATTACTGTCGTCTCCTCCGGAAGCCATGACTCATCTTCAGCCCATAGGGATGTTCCATTTCTCACCATTGAGCCATGTGCATACTTCCATCAGGTTAAATGCCCTACATTCTATGTTGACATTGTGACATAGCCTATGGATAGGATACTTGCCGCGATGTAGATTTGTCAGCATATTTGGAGTGCTCTGAATGGTTTCGACGTTATAACCTTTCCAGTGGTAGTTCCTCAGAAATGTCATGAGCGCAGTCGACATGGCTACGAGGGTGGAGCGTTTGCCAGGTGCAGTCCCGACACGTCCTTGGTCGGAAAAGCACCGTGGCTTGGCAGCTGAGGGAAATCTGTACTATGCATGTCAGTGTCAGGCAACAAGGTAGCAACATTGAAGGTAGCAATCATTTGGTCAACTTGTGTTGTCTGAACTATGTCTGAGCCGATAGACTACATGTACTGGCAAGGTGTTGTGAAATTCGTTACCATGTATTAAAGTCCAGTAGCTGCCGGCATGTAAAGCTTTAGTGTAACATGTCACTCAAGCTGCATACACTCGTGTTCTTATTTTCTCGATAGCCGAACAAAATTGCGCTATACGTGGTATAACTACATTGGGGCTGGCCAGTCACTCCTAGCTCAGGCAAGGTGTATAACGGGAAGTTTGGAGGCACATCGTCATCTTGCTTCTTTGGTAGCGCTGGCACTTCTCAGCCTTTGGTATTACCATTGTTAAGGTGAGGGCGGGAAGCAGTTCTCCCTCACATCATGGAGTTCTTCGCCTACATCTGAACTGATCTCAATGCCATCGGGATACACCACTGGGACTAACAGCTCGTTTTGAGCGTATTCCATTTCACGTACAATGTGGGCTTTGTAGTCAGCGATCATGTGAAGTAAAGTGACTTGCGCTTGAATGTTCTCATCAAGCTTTTCTGGCATTGGTATGTCAACCCAGAATACTTCCTTGGCCTGTTGCTTCGCCTTGAGCAAATGGAAGTGGGCAGACTGCAAATTGTCCAATAAGGTACAGCAAGCTGTGTACTTATTGATGACTCGTTTAATATGTAGAAGTCGTTCATCACAGCTTGATGCATCCGATGTAGCATACGCCATGGCAGGCAATCCGGCAACTGAAATTGTGTAATCTCTTTTTAATTCAACATATTAGCACTGTTCAAGTGGGGGGGGAAGTGAGACCTTTGAATTCCGAGACCAATGGAGTCCAATGACTGTTTATGTGAGGGACCCCTGTCACGTCCTTGGACAGAAGTACCCTGTGCAATCTTAGTAAGTGAAAACGATATATACTTATGAAGGTCCATTGCATAGTTAGGGAGGAAATTACCCCATGGACGACTAAGGGAGAATTTAGCAAAAAATCATGAGGTAGACGGAAAATTCACAAGCATGGTCAGTTGCTGCACAATACCGTTACTGAGGAGCCGAACAGTGGGATATGCATAGAAGCCTCGACATTCAGTACCACCGATCAAATACGTAGTTAGAGTGTGGCTCATGGAACAAGGGAGCACAGACATGAATACGACAGGCACAATCGGAGTAAACCAGATAGAGAGAAACAACAGGAGGGAGGTCAATCTATAGAGTGCCAGGTATAATCTTGCTACCTAGTTTTGAAGCCAGAGAGGGAGAGAGGAGTAGTGCTCAACTGGCAAGAAAAACCACTCAGTCGACCAATCATTTTGTCTTCGCACTGATGACTCTTTTGTGGCACAAACACGATATGCAGTAATAAGTCAGCTCATTCATCCAACTTCCGCTTCACAGAACTCCGACTTTGTTGTCTGCCGTGCTTTTCTTGCCGCCGACTTGCCTCCCATCTCTGAAAGATTTTTGCTCGATCAATGGCAGTCAAAGATTTCCGGTCAGCCTGTTCTTCACACGATTCTCGTGTTGAGACTACGTGATTCCCTTCTTCGTTTGCCAGGAGCACTAGTGCTTGATCGAGCGCCCTTAATGCCAATTTCAGTTGATTGACAGCATTCTCAGTGCCCACACCGGCTAGGCTTGCATTGTCAGTCGCCTTCGCCAGATCTTTTCGTAACTGAGTGACTTGATGGGATAACAGGTTCGCTGAGCATGGCAGTGGTTTTTGTCTAGGTGTCTCGTTCTCCATGCCCATTGGCAGAGATATGGAATACAAAATTAACTGCCTGTGAGCAATAAAACTGCTCATGAACTGTACGATTATGCCTTGCCTC
>CAMXCT020000322.1:0-60000 GCA_947184155.2 Cladocopium goreaui
TCAACCATATGTGAACTTAAGATAACTTAAGCAGTTTGAATCTGTGAGTGCGTTCACCTACATCGTTTTTTTTGTTGATGCATATGGCCTTGATCCAAGCAGGTTTCTGATTCAACTCGTAGGATGGGAGTCAATTTCACTTGACACAAATTCCTGGAACACCTGAAATCTCCAATTGTTGGTTTCAATCTCATTGAAATATATACTTCGAGCCTCAAAACATGAGTTCTTCCATGTTCTTCCTGGGCATTTTCGGCGATTTTCCATCGCACTTGGCCGAGCTCGGCGCGGGGCGCAGTCGCAAGGTCCATCAAGGGATCAGATTGAAGATTTGTCCATGAATGGATAACAACAAAGATGGTGAATTTACAGGTGATTTATCTGTGACTGTCAAAGTGATTTATAGGTTTGAAGTAATCTTAAGGCTATGTAGTTGGGGTTAAACGGATACTATTTAACACCAAGCTTAACCAACCAGAATGAGGATATAATGAAATATTGAACCGGTTGGTTGTGCTCCCTAGTTAGCTAAGTTAACCAAAACTTGGAACTACAATCACTCGGTGTTATGGTGGTTAGAATTGCAGTTAGATGGGTAATAAACCCATCTTGTAGAAGTGAATGCCACTGAGGGCTTAACCACCCATTTTCATGGGATGTCATGGGTACTTGGAATATAACATGGGATAAGACCAACCAACTATATGATGTTTCGATGTGTCTGAACATCAGGTTCCACAGGTTTACATGGCCCATACCCGTGTCCCAAGCCCAAGAGACTTCCCGAGCACAGCAACACATGGGAACGGAACCTTCGGAACTTGAGCGACAGAGCCCGACAATAAACGGACTGCCATTTGTCGTGAGCTATCTAGATCCATGCTATCGTCGCGACAACGATTCCTTTGAAGATTGTAAGAAGTTAAGCATCATGATCTCACAGTTATGGCCCGAAATACCAGTTGAAATCAGTATATAAGTCACCTCATGGAGAGTGATAACCCCCTTTACAACCATGAAAATCACTGGTAATATGGGTCACCTCCCCATACCCGAAGCCCAGATATTGGCCCCAGAGTCACAAAGTGTTTGAAGTTGAATTGATGTTTTTTTAATGAAACCTTATCAAATTGTTGAAGTTTACACATATACAGTATACCATAATTTATTTATATATATATATATGTATACATATATATATATATATGTATACATATATGTATACACATATATATATATATATATACATGTATTTGCAGACATACCAACCAGATGCTTTTGCGGCTTCAGCTGTCGAACAGAAAGTCATATGGTGAAGCAGAAGATCGGCAAGGTCCTGAAGGCCGATCAAACGCGTTCAGTTCGACTCGTTGACAGTCCCAAGGACCCACATATCACCATCATATCCCCGGTGCCCCCAATGATGTTTGATGGGAAAGAAACATGTTTTATTCGTTCGATCTAACAGAAACCCATCACTTAGCCTATAAACCAACTTAGCTAACACAAATCACCTATGGATTCTAGATCACCATTTTTCTTGTTCGTACCACCATTTCAAATGCCTTGATCCCCAGTGATCCTCCATTTTTTTCCCTACGTGGGCCACTTCCCATGGCGGCGGTGGCGGCCATCGTAGCGGCGCGACATAATCGCCAGTCGGGCGGCCCGGTTGATGCGCCGCTTGAAGCCTCAGGTTACGGGTCAAACTAAAATCCATACCCAATCACACCCATATATCCGTGGTTTTACATGGTTGATGGTTATTGACATAGTGTGGGACCGTCCCCAATTCTGAAACCGTTTTTAGCCCATAAACCCCTCCATTTTCTATTCCGATATTTCTACCATGGAGCATAAACTAATCCCTAGTTATTGGACTTCCAAACGGGCCAACTTAGCGAACTGGGGCACCTTGAAGCTAGGAATGGTGATTTTTGTTGATGGATATCTCCTTGAAATATGGTGAAATGGGATGATGACTTGTGGGACGAAGCCTGCATAAACTTGATATTGGCCCAGAGATTTCATGGGGGTAGGATATGAGATATAGACTTGTACAGGATAGACACATATATATATACATATCCAATACTATGAGTATTGGATTAGAGGTAATTCTTTTTTTGGCCGTTTATTTAGCTATAGCAGAACAGTTCATCCAACCACTCGGTGGCTCGATGGGATTCTACGATGGCTGAGAAATGGATAATCGTCCAAGATGTTCGCCGGCATTGAATGGACGTAAAACGCAAAGGTTTGGTAACGATTGTGCCAAAGAAGATCATAATTATCATCTTAAGATTTTTCAAACATTGGATGATAACTATCAGATATCTATCAATAACTATCATGGATAATACCATTCCAACAATAAGATGATCATTTGGACAATGTACAGCGCGGCTTCACGTAGAGATTCGCCAGGAAAAAGGGTGCACCTAGCGGTGGGGATGCCCAGCCGGGGATCGATGGGATCGAGATACTCCAAAGTTGCTACTGTACATATATCATGATTTATCTATATGTATATAGTTACTATATATATATATCTATCTATATATGGATATAGTTACTAGAATAATTTGAATATATATATATAGTTCTATGGTTTCAAGTATCATATTCTTCGTTACAGTTTCCTGATCCAAACACTTCCGGCTGAATCGATAGGGTGCTGGAATGGTCTGGAATGAAGTAGACCGTTTATGATAAACCAAGTAAATCCACTAAACACATTCGATGCCCATTCAAAACATATCCAGTGTTGGTAAACTAACATAACTATGGAAAATCACCATTTATAGTTGATTTACCCATGAAAAATGGTGATTTTCCATAGGTTTTTATATGTCTACCAGAGGGTACACCCAATGCCATAAACCATCCCAAGAATGATGATCTCCGTGACCGACCGAAGAATATCCGGAATCATCGACAGCTCTATCTTTGATTCCTGTTCCTTAAAATGTTCATGAGATTAAAACAACAACTGCCATGATTTCCTTTTTCGCACATCCCCATTATTCTCCACTGAACACATCCCGACACTGGATCTCCCGAAAACGGTCAGGTTCGGAGGATGGCGTTGGAAAGCCCAATGATCTAGCTGGATCCAGCGCAGAACGTGTTGCCCATCCATATCCTCAATTAAACATGGCTGGGAAATCCCTGAAATTGGTCGCTTCATAGCTGGGAAACATGGCGGTTTACCAGAGGGTTAATCAACGATGATCAACTGCAACTTCAGCTGGCACAAAACCTAGTGTTTTGTGGCGATTATTTCAACTGTCTTGAATTTTGATCGGCAGAAAAATCAGCAGATAGACCTTGGAATAGAGAATAGACATTCTATCAACCTAAATTGGAATAGACATGACAGAGGGTAGTCCACTGGGAGTTTCTGAAATCATCCGATTTCGGATTTTGCTGTAAATTCGTTCATATTCTCCATTTCTTGGTTGTGCCCAGTACCGTTGTTGTGACAATCACATTACGTCGCGGACTTTTTGTTCTAATTGTTTCTTTTGTTTTCCTGACGTCACAATAAATCCTGATAGATTTCCCTCGAATCCTCTACGTTGTGAGGGTTCAACCAGTCAAGAATAGAAGTTTCTACGCTGCATTGTTTGGGGCATCAACTACACCGAAAAACACATGGCAAATGGCTTGTGATCGGGTGATCGAACGGTCTGCAACCGACCAACCAATGAATCCTATATGCTTCATTGGCAAGTGTATGAGTGAGTCAACCTTCGAGTTGCCTCTGAGAAAAGCAATGCAGTATGTAATTTTACTATTGTGGGGTAAGATGAGGGTGGGTTATAGAGCTTCTACCCATAAAACATACCCAGTTCTGTTTGGCCCATCCATACCCGGTGGGGTGTCCTTGCAAAACCGGCGACAGGTGTTGCAACCGGATGACCATGGCATGTACACGTATTGTTCTATGATGTTTTTTGGGATATCATCATTCAATACATATATATATATATTGAAATAACATTAAATAGCTACATATAAGTTATATATGTACATATATATATATATATAGAATGGGTATCACCTGCCTACTACCCTCTGCTAATCAACGTGGCAATGGAAAATCCCACATGAATGGAGGTTTTAATAAGGAAATCATCTACAAACGGAGGAGGATTGTCCATTGCCAGGTTTGACTACCGGACGGGAACAGGTTTGACTACGGGACGGGAACAGGTTTTATAGGAGGTGTCCTGGATCAGGTGCCCACCACAGGAATCAGATATTGGTTTACCAACTTTATCACTCAGCCGTAATTTAACATATCAAGCATGGCCAACTTTTGTTCAATGATAATATATATATACATATACACATGTATAATATACATGAATGTAGGATACAGATTAGTGTGGGGAGGCCACCCCCCTCCCCCCCTCAACAAATTTACTGTACACAATAGTTTGGAAATTACAAGGGACCGGGTACACAATAGTGTGGAATCAAAGAAAATTCATAGATTTCAATTGATTTCAATTTACTTTCAGTTGATTTCTTTTTTTCAATTTATTTCAAATTACTTTAAATTGATTTCAATTTACTTTGAATTGATTTCAATTTACTTTCAACTGATTTCAATTTACTTTGAATTGAATACAATTTACTTTGAACTGATTTCAATTTACTTTGAATTGATTTCAATTTACTTCCAATTGATTTCAATTTACTTTGAATTGGTTTCAATTTACTTTGAATTGAATACAATTTACTTTGAACTGATTTCAATTTACTTTCAATTGATTTCAATTTACTTTCAATTGATTTCAATTTACTTTCAATTGATTTCAATTTACTTTCAATTGATGTCAATTTACTTTCAATTGATTTCAATTTACTTTGAATAGTGTACCCCCCAAACACACCATACTATTGTGGATCAGGGTTGCTCATGGGCTACCCCCTTGAAAAATTGTTTGAGTGATGTTTTTCAATTGGGTTTTAATAAGGCATCAAATATTTTGGGAAATTGGGCATTTCTGAGGATTTCAATTGAAATAAACTAAAAAAGTAACTAATTAAAAGGAACACAATTAGCAAAGGAAAAGGTAAAGGAAATGATGATTGAAAACAAAATCAAAATCACCTCAAGAAGCAGCTGGACACAATAGTGTACCACCCAAACAAACCATACTATGTGGATCAGGGTTGCTCATGGACCACCACCTTGAAAAATTGTTTGAGTGATGTTTGTTAATTGGGTTTTAATAAGGCATCATATATTTGGGAAATTGGGCATTTCTGAGAATTTCAAATGAAAGAAACTAAGAAAGTAATTAGTTATGAGTTAAAAGGGAAAAAAACTTGAGCAAAGGAAACGGTAAAGGAAATGATGATTGAAAACAAAATCAAAATCACCTCAGGAAGCAGCTGGACACAATAGTGTACCCCCCCGAACAAAACATACTATTGTGGATCTGGTTTTAATTTTCTGTGAAAGGACATTTGGACTTTTCAAATGATCAAATGAGAAAAAAACTAAGAAAGTAAAAGAAAAAATAAAATGTTTGAAAACAAAAAAAGGAAGAAGCTGACACAAGACACAATAGTGTACCCTGACACAATAGTGTACCCTGACACAATAGTGAACCCAACCTTATATTATAGAAAAATATAAAATGGTATGTTTAAATTGTCAAATTAAAAATTGAATATATAAAGACAATGTAATGTTTAAATTGTTAGATTAAAAATTGAATATTAAAAAAACATGTAATGTTTAAATTGTTAAATTAAGAATTGAATATATAAAAATAATATGGTTTTAAACAAAAATGTAATTATCAAAATTATCAAATTAAACAAAAAAATAGAAAATAATTTAAAACAATTTAAAAATTAAAAAACAAAACAACTGAAAAAACTTACTCCAAAATCCTGTGGACACAATACTGTACCCCTCCATCATTTCCAAGGGTACACAATTATTTTGGAGTCTGTGAACACATTTGTGTATCCCCACACTAATCTGTATCCCAAATTAATATAATTATTATATATATATATGTGTATATATATATGAGATTTCAATTTTTCACACATGTTAAACCAGAGGATGATCCTCCAAGTTTTCAGGCCGAGCGGCGTCGGCGTTTCGCCCAGAAGTTGGCGGTGCCATGGCAGAGCTGGGTCACCAACGATTCTGTTTGTTTTTGTCACCCGCAAAAAACCATGGGTTTTGACACTAATTTGGGAATGGTATTCTCACCACCTATTTATGCGGTTATGGTAGATAGATATATATATATATATATTTACTGTTCATGGGGTTTACCCTCTGGTAAACTAACATAACTATGGAAAAAAACACCAGTTTTTTTATGGGTAAATCAACATTAAATGACCATTTTCAATAGCTATAATGTGGGTAAAACAATGTCATAAACCACCCATGACTGGGAATGGTTTATACCATCTATAAAAAATGGTGATGACTGGGGGATAGTTTATGATTGTTTTACCCGCATTATTGAAGATGATTAAAGATGATTTTTCAGCAGAACATAGATTTATAGATATAACATATTTTTAAATGGGATATTGCGAGATGATTTTCTGCCATTTTTGAGGTGAATACATTACTTGAAACATCGCTTTAGATAATTTATAGCAGTAAAACCATAACCATTAGCGGTTGCAATGTTCTGGTTCTGATCAACTAGGGTGGTGTAGCAAGCAACATGAAACTGGAGTCATTATCGTGAGCATTGCGGGCATCATCACAATCGTCCTAAGCGTGGGCCATATGTCACGCGCCGAGATCAAGATACATATATATATACATAGTTGACCATATAAAAGGATGGAGACGTGATCAGCTAACAGTTAACAAACATGTGCTGTAGATACTTCATGATACTTTGTGTTTCACCCCACTTAGTAAGGGGACTCTAGCCCCAACTACTGTCAAAGTAGGGTAAGTAGGGTTAGTCAACTTACTAACTGGTTATAGCCGCCACTTTCTAGCTGGAATGAACCACCAAGTATCACCAGGTGGTGCCCCATACTTGGCTAAGTTGCTTTATAATTAGTATAACTTTCGTTCATGGTAGAGATATATATATATATACAGAATGGGAAGCAAACATCACTGTGGGGGGGCACCACCTTGCACGATATCAAGGAATTTCCCTCCATCTTAAGTCAGTCATTCAGATCCCTTTAGTTAAAGCCCTTTACCATTGATTTTAACGGTTATATGTGGGGTTATCATAAGTGGTATTTTGGGCTTTAACTGCTTGGATATCATTGATATATATATATAATTATATATATATACATAATTATTGGGAATGTTGGAATATATATATATATTATGTATATGTATATTAGTTTGTATTTCAATTCCCTTGGGTCATCAGGCTCCACCTTAATGGTCGGTTAAAAAATCGAACCCCACAGATGGACCAACGCCGTGCGGCGGAGCTCTTCGACGAGTTGGACGAGCAGTGCCACGGAGCCCGTCGGATGCAGCGAGTTGGACGACCGTTGGAGGTAGCGAAACTGAGGGAAAGATGGTACAGTTATAGACCAAGCAACAGTTATAACTGAATGGGATTATAATGATTCGATATTTTTTGGCTTAGTTATAGAAGTTCGAATCCCATTTAGAAGTGTTCAGGGCTGTAATTGTAGTAAACTGGGGATAGAATCGGATAGATTTATACGAATTGATGCTAAGTGAACATAGGTGATAATTATTGATGATGAGCATCACCTAACATATTGGGTACCACCTACTAATGTGGATACTACCACCTAGCATAGATGATTTCTATTGATTTGTGTTAGCTTAGTTGGTGAATAAAGCCATAGGTTAGAGTTGAAACCCGAAATACCAGTTATGGTTGTCAGTATGTCATGCTGATCCCCCCCATGTTTTACCCATAAGTAAAACTGGTAAAATGGCTTTAAGTGTAGGTGAATGAGGTTAGCTAAGTTGGTGAGCAAACTTATTTAAGTGTATTTAATTGTTGGCTTTATGGGCAAATATCTGCGGAAAAAAAATGAGCTACTGAGTGGGTTACAATGTAAGAAAAAATTAAACATCAGGTATTGGCGCTTACTCCAGTTATAGATCATTGCAAAGTGACGGTGGTGCCCAGGATGATTTGCCATTCAGTTGGTTTCGAACTGGGTAAACTGCTGGGTTGATGGTAGGTATAGACATATATGTTTAATGGGTTTATAATCCCACAAACATAACTGGTGGGGCACCACCTGGTAGAAAACATCATGAAAGATTATAGGATTTTCAGCTGAAAACATGAAAATTCAATCAGTTGTTCTATTGAAAATTGTGAAATTGGACCATGAAAGATGGTGAAAACACCCGAGGGAATTGAAGTATAATAAAGAGGCGGGATGTTACCGTTCGAAATTGGCAATTCATTGCTTTGGCTCGTAAAACATATGTGAAACACATGTGTGTACCCGTAAGATTGAGTCTCACCTGCAGAAATAGCGGTTGAAGCAGGATGATTGATATTTGCTCGGCAAAAAAGGGGATTAAACCAATTAAATATGATGCTTCTTGAGCCAAACATGTGGCGATTGAACCAATCAGAAGATACAGTATTTGCCAATAAAAACATGCTGTTCAGCAAATGTTTATATGAGTACAGTAATTAAGATTTCCAGCAACTACAGTATATATATATATGTTTTTTCCCGGGCAGTCGGGGTTTTACCAATGGCCATTGGAAATTGGAAAACAAGTCTGGAGTCAAGCGAACATGAAATGTTCAAAAGCACAGATTGATTTATGATGATTTATGTATCTGTACCAGGCAAAAAAATGGGGTTGAACATGGTTGAACTAGTACAAGTTGGGCCCTGGCCGTATCTATTTGATTGAACCGAAAAACCAACCGAACACTTGTCCAACAGGGAGAATCAAGGATAAAAAGCCATGCGATCCTTCAGGATTACTGGAGACCATACTGGGGTTTCAACTACACACAACTGGGGTGAAGTAGCATTGGGCGCATTCATAATTCATAGTGTTGGGTTCATTTGGTCTATTCCAGTATTCCAGTATTGGGTTTATGCTTAATTTTGAATTGTACCCACATCAAATGTGGAAGCAGGTCCGGCACCCAACATTAGTGCGGTTTCTCTAACACACTTCGTACACCATTGGTGTGCGACAGAACGCGGGTCAGCGCGTTAGACCAGTGCTGTGGACTCAACTGACTCACTGCTCAGCTGAGGGTTTGTGCAACCTTCGTCAGACCCGGCAAACATGGACACCAGCAAAGTGGAAGGCAGCGGTCGACCGGTGGAAGAAAAGCAGAAAAGCAGATTGGTTCAAAACCAGTTCAAGCTCCGCGGTCATGGTGGTGATCGCCTTGCGCCGGCTGAGACGGTTCCCATCAAGGGAAGTCGGGGGCCAAAGCTTAGCATCTTGCACACCTACTGAAGAGATGATGCAGTACAGCCACTCATGGAGCTGGCAAAGGTGTTGTCAGCAGTGAGAAGAGGCACTTTCAAGCTTGACGTGACAAGATCAGGAAGGTTTGTGGAACTGCTGCAGCAGGACCGACAGGCTCCAGATGTGATGGGGCCACCAGTCATCACGATTGACGTGGAGCCCAAAGATGAGGAGAGATGTGAGATCACCAGTGAGGTGGTGCCATCATCTTCATCGAGCTCAAGTGAAGAGGATTTTCAAAACCAGAATGCAAGAGTGTTTCAGCCTCCAACCCCTCCAGAAGGGTATGTGTTTTGGCAACACAAGAAGCTGCGCACATTGCATGTGGCAATGCCCGATTACCGACGCAATTAACTGTTGGATGATTTCCACTGCCATTATTATGCGGGTCGGTTGCCTTTCTCACAAGTACTGAAAGATGAAGGAACGGTAGTAATTCATATGATGCATTATTTTGCTGAGTATCATACATTGCTCTGGGCCAAAACAATCATATTGATCAGTGAGTAGCACATCCGCCAGCACTTCACGGATACAGCCCGCTCGAGTGAAATGGTTGTTATATGTTCCCCATGAGCGAATGGTTTTTGAGCCTTTGTTCGAAAACCATTCAAATTTGTTGGATTTACTCATCATTCTTCCGAGCATTATTGCTATTGACCTTCCAATCTTGTGCCTTGAGAAATCCAAGTGTTGCTGTTTGTACATCCCATGTTTTTGGTTCACAATATGATTCAAGTTTAACGTGCGTTGTTTCTATCCCCCCGCTTAGATGTTGCTAGAGTTAGCTTGGTGGTTAGTTGGGTACAACCCCTTATGACTGGGATGTAGCAAGGGATATACCCAAAGTACGAACGAGGAATCACTAATTCCGACAACATCTACAAGTGCTTGATTGGTTCTCTGATGGTGATGTGACAATCACCTATACAAAGTGAACCCCTTGTTTTAAGTTGGTTTCTAATCCCATCTAACTAGTTCAATTATGTTCAATTATGTTCAATTAATATCTACCTCATAAACCATAGGTATATCAATATATATATTATATTATATATATTGGTTATAAAGCAACTTAGATGTCATGAATCAGCCTTTTAGTCCCATGCAACGCATCAAAACGAACTCGCCCGCAGCTCGGTGAAAAACACACAGCTGAGGTGATCACCAAGGCACAAGTGGAGGCAGCGTAAAACGCGGCATGGGAATTGCTGTTTTTTTTTCTGTAATCCATACATGAACGGTACAGTTGTAGCCAACTAACAGTTATAACTGAGATTATTTCATGATATATAGCCGCTATGTCATAGGAGTTATGACATAATCCAATTTATAACTGTTAAGGGCCATAGCTGTATGAATATGCTTTTACCAACCTTGGTCACTTGACATCACTCAATTTTGGGTAAGTTTATACATTAAAATGAGTATAGTTCCGTAAAAGTTTTGGAAGTCACGCATTTTGGAACAACGAATGCGTAGTCAAAGAATCTACAGGCCATTGATCGTCGGATTTTTTTAGAGGCAGACTGAGCATTTCACCTGACAGAGTTAACATTATTGTCTTTGTAGTCATTGAACGGAACCAAGACCACAATTAAATGAGAGCTCAGCTTGAAATAATTGAGTTTCAACTAGAAGCCACCAACTAACATTCTGTTTTGAACTTGCAACTCTATACCAGAACTTTGGGCACCCTCCAAAATCCAACCTGGCACTGCAAAAAATACCAGTTTAAGTTTATAACATGAATAGATTCTATAGCTGGTTGGTGGTTTGGAACATTTTCTATTTTTCCATATATTGGGAATAGTAACCCCATCTGACGAACTCATATTTTTCAGACGGGTAGGTCAACCACCAACCAGCATTTCCTCGATGTGCCAGTAGAAGCTGGGAATGCACGGCTTTCGTCATCTTTCGTCGCCTGCATGCAGGTGCTCTTGAGAAATATTGTGATTCGACATCACACTTTCAAGCAAGAGGCGACGCCGGGACGACGACAGTAGCCAAGTTATGGCCCTTTGATGCTATTTTTTTTGATGGAAACGTAAATCGGGGAAGTTCATTCCACTGTGGGGTCATATATAGTGAGTTATTTTTAGCTCTAAAAATTGATTCGTTATCTATGTCATTGGTTACCTTTTTGGTTTCCAATACTTGTGACATTTTGTGACCACGATCCAGCATTAGTGTTGCCAGTGGTGTATTCTTCCCAATACTTCTCATGGAATGATGGTCCAAACATATCCACCTTTATGGAATTATGCTGGGGATGGGTGCCACCAAGTGGACCAGCAACCGGCTCCAGTTGTGTTTTTGGTTCTTTTGGTTGACGGGAGATCGCTTCTAAATGCTGACTGGATAGTTGATTTTCCCCGGCAAACAGGAAGTTTGTGTATGAAACGGCACTATAGATTGCAGATTATGTTTCACAATGTTTTGCATATGCGAGCCACGCCAAGAATGACATGCATATTGTAAACCTAATAATATCCCTAATCATTTGATATCCGATTGTTTGGTTTATGTTACAAATGCATGATTGAACACATATAATAGTGAAGTGTATGTTATAAATGTGTGATGGTACAATATATGTATGATGATAGGTGTTTTTTTTGTTATACACAATCATATTTCCGAAAATATATTATTTATATCGATTATAATATTGTATAAAGATATGATTATATATATACACGGTTCGGCATATCTTGCAACTTATATACATTCCACTGCGCTGGTTGAGTCCTGCGAAGGCCCTTGATTACATGTGGACCTTGCTGGGTGCAGAGGAGGGTTCCGGGTTGTGGCTGCGGGTATATGATTTGATGACTAAAATCCAGCCTGTTCTGCAGTTAAAATAGTGCAAACCCTTTGCCAGTTGTACATGGTTATATATATATATATACATATATATATAGTTATGGTTTTAAATGGGGTTATCTTCTGTAGTGGGTGTTAGCTGACTTATAGCTGGTACAGGGTTTTATATGTGGCAATCCCAGGCTTAGGCGAGCAACCCACATGTGTCCGAAAATTGGGAATGCACCCCAACAGCGCAAAATGGCAATGTTCATGAGGCAAATGATGATAAACCAATGAATTTGAAATGAACAAGGGTATAGCGGATAGAGCTGCCGGGTATGCATTTTTGCGACTAAACGTGACCTCCATAGTTCCTGACAACCATGGGGAACCAGATGATTTTCTCAGATACATCCTGTGATTTGTTTATCACCAGGGCCGGGACGTGCTAAACAATGCAGTTGTTACACAAAAACAATCTGCAGATTTCACTGAAATGCCGTTTCTGCCTTTTATCATTAAAAACACAATATTGCTTGAACAATCAACATCATAGACCATAACTCCAATGTTTTGCCTTCGAAAGCCATAAACAAACAAGTCTGAGGAATTATTTGGGTTTGTCTGCGGGTACCTCCCATATTTACATGGACTTTCACGGGCGGGACAACATGTTAGGATTCTCTGTAGAGCCCATTCGTTACAGTTACGGCCACCAGTTATAAGTCATTCATAGCTGAAATGATCATCCCAGGCAGATGCGGAAGATGCGGAAGAATTGCTGCACCATGCAGTCGTCAAAGAACTAGCTACGAGCAAGACGTCTTTGTCTTAGCAGTGCAAAAAAAGACGGCCGTTTTCACACCTTGAATGGGCAATCGTTGTTTGTGTCAATGCCATTCAATGCCCAATCATAAAGGTGCCCCCTAAGATTTTCAACACCCCCTAAACGAAACTTTATGTTTCTGTTTCGGGAATTTCCACATTCCATTGGGACCATGATTTCCAGGTCAATGATTTCCAGGCTCCACGGATCCAAAGTCTCCACAGCTGGACTTTCGTGCATCGGAATCCTCAACGGCATGATAGTACATGGATCAACAAGCCATGGATAACACTGTATTGCCTAATTTTATCACATACATATACTTATAATTACCTATATATATATAAATATATAAATATATACATGTTATGGACATATCCCATAGATATCAGATATCTGGGTCCCAATATGTATAATATCATACGCTACGGCTTTTAGAAGCCGATTCTCAATGGGCAAAAGTGTCACCAGTCATAGCGAGGATCTCTAATCGGTCTCTCATGGATCTTCCCAAGCCGCAGGAGTTCAGAACTTCAAAAGCACCACAAGAGGCACTGTTCACTGTTGGTGTGTCTAAATATGGAGGATTAAAACCCGCATGATTAGTCCATGCCATTGAAATGGAATATGATAAACCACTCTGTTTTGGGGATTGTCATCATATTTTTAGGCAAAAGCCATATGGATGTGCTTCAGCCAAACTCCGCTTAAAGTGGCCGTTGTTCATGGGGAGTATGATGAGAAAGCAATGGATTTCAGGTGCATATCTTATTGTTGGATAAACCCAACTCTTGACATGTTTTTTTGGCAATTCCAACCCGCACGACACAACAAAGCGAAGTGTGACCCTCTGATAATCTAACCGCAACTTTCCAATTCTGAAAGTGAATGCAAACTGCATGGTTTCCATTGCGAGGGTCAACCCTCATAACTGGCTTATACTCCACTTACTTGGACAGTTCGAGTTACGGTGGGTTTGCGCCAGTTCGAGGCCAACGACTTGGCCTGACTTGCGCCCTTTGCCCAAAGGGAGTCCCACATCTCTCCCAGGCGAAAGACAAGGCAGCTGCAGCCGCCAAGGACGGAGACCCCATCCAGGAACGGTTGGAGCACCCCATGCTTTGTAGCTGGTGGGGCCCCTTAGCTAAGTTGGTTTGGTTCAGACTCATATTTCACAGGGGTGTTGTGCTATTGACTGCTATTGTAACATATTTTACTGTAACCATAGGCAGTGTAAAAATAACAAACTTATCACTGGGGGACCCAGCTTGCATGTCCAATATAGTCCAACAATTAGGGCTGGAGCACTTATGATTACCTGAATGTATGTGTAGTATTGTAGTTTGCATATAACATTTCATAATTTCATAGAATACACTGCATATCAATTGCATGTAAACTGCACAGAATCTACAGTCGTAATCTGAGCTTATATGCATGCTGTTGTGAGAGGAATTGAGACCTGTTTTCAACAAGTGTCCCAACTACTTGCTGTTCCTAAAGTTCTTCAGACCCTATTTCAAGACACTTGTTGAACTGTTGTTCTCCAACTATATTTGTTTGAATTGTGCTTCACAATGGTTGCATGGCAGTCAGAAGTTTCCCTGCGCCCTGCCCCCCCCCCCCCCGCGCGCCCCCCACCCCCACCCGCTTTTTAAAAAATTAATCCGACCCTCCCCTTGCTGGGAAGTCGACGACGACGACCACCACAACCACAACCACCACAACCACCATCACAAGCACAACCACAACCACAACCAGCACCACAACCGCCACAACCACAACAATTATTAAAAGATAGATAGATCGATAGACAGAGGAAAAACTGCGATAGAAATAGAACAACAACAGCAACAACAACAACAACAAAAACAAGAGCAATAACAAGAACAAGAACAAGAACATCAACAACAGCAGCAACAGCAACAACAACAGCAACAAAAACAACAACAACAAAAACAACAAGAACACCAAGAAGAACACGAAGAACAACAAGAACAACAAGAACAACAAAATCAACAAGAACAACAGTAACACCAGTAACACCAGTAACAACAGTAACAAAGAACAAAACAACAACAACAACCAACCAACCAACCAACCAACCAACCAACCAACCAACCAACCAACCAACCAACCAACCAACCAACCAACCAACCAACCACAACAACAACAACGACAACAACAACAACAACACCAACACCAAGTCCAAAATCATGCAAAAGAGGGAAAACTAATGAGTAGGACGGGAAAATCGATCAACAACGCTAGAAAAGCAACGACAAATATAGAAAAACATAGAAAAATAATGCAAAAGCGAAGAAAAAACAAGAAAAACGATCGACAAACTGAGGGAAACGCTAGATTTTTTTTGAAAACTATGGAAAACTGATGGAACCCGCTAGAAAATCATAGAGAACTATGGAAAATGGAGGAAAAACGCTGGAAAATTAGCGAAAACAATTGGAAAATTGATGAAAACTGTTAAAACAATGAAAAAGCAAGGAACCCAACCCCGAACCAAAAAATAAACACAAAATGCCACCCCAAAAAATGCCAACTTAATTCCGCGCCCATATGCAACCAATCAATGGCCATTTCAGGAAGTGACATGGTCAAAAGTGAGTTTATTTTCCCATAAAACCTGGATGGTCATGCATGCAAAAATCGACCATACATTATCGACCATGACCGTGCGATCCAGCCAATGTGAGTGACACAATAGTAATGGACATCATAGTTTGGTGAGAAACCTACTTGGGAAAGGGAAGGTACTTTATTCATATATATATATATTATATTATATTCGTGTGTATGAAGATCCCCACATGTTGGGCTGGCTATCCATCCAGGAGAGCTAACTGTAGTCCAGTAGGTTTGCTGACTCAGTGGTATAAGGTAATCCTTCCGTCCCAGAAATGAAGGATTTACAGGAAATCATATGACTTGATGATACCTTATTCCGGCTGACAGATTCCAGGGCCAACCCAAGAATCCAAGCAGTAACTTTGCAAGACATCGAAAAAAACAACCGTGCTCCGACACAGAACCGACACATGAGGAGACGCAGTCGTTGATTGACACCACCGATGAGGTGCAAATCGAAAAGATGACCCGTTGCACAGGATTGGATAACCTCTGGGTTTATGTCAGATACCGTATACCGAACTCTTGCTTCTTGGAAGGTGTATACATACATACATATTATATATATATGTGTGTTTTTTTGTTTTTTCCCTATGGATTCTTAGGAAGCGTTTGGGGTATGATTCGGGGGGTTACAGTAAGTACCTTCTCAGGAGGTGTTTGGATCCATAGGGTACACACATATTACTACTCATGGGGTTTACAAACCAACATATTATGTTCAGTACAAGGTGATGAGCTAGTTTACGAAATCGCTAAGTTGGTGCCAATAACTTAAATTGCACAGTGGTTTATGATAGTTACTGGTGGTTATAAACCAACATAAACCAACTTATAGCTGAGGGATCACCACCCAACATTCCACTGGGTGTACAAAACACAGTTTGCGAACTGGACAAGCACCTTTTTTTCGATGAGTAAACGAGATGGAAATGGGCTGTCCCGCATTTTACCCATGTTGAATATGTATCCGATGTATCCGATGTATCCGCAATCATTTTCCCAACAGTTCCCAGTTGCATCCAGCCTGGTTTTTCTGCATTGGATCACAACTTTCTACTATAGAATAGTACCGCCCCATGGCCGTCATGGCCTTGGTATAGCAATCATTACCGGATTTACCCGGAGAATGGGTGTGTGTTGTTTCTTTTGAATAAAAAATGGCTTGAACACACACAGGGAACTGGAAGATGATGACACTAGAATTAACTAATATTTTATAACTATATATTATTAACTGACAATTTCTTCTTTTGCATCAACACTAACAACTTAACTGTCTAAGTCATATTCCCCACTTAGCCATTATGTTATTATTATCAGTATTATTATTACGTGTCTATAGGTAGCAACTAATTCATACAGGTTAGGTAGATATTCAGCCCCAAGCTACCATCCTCCAACCACGGCGTATTCTACGTCGCTTCAGACCGATCCTACGGAGCCGTTGCCGATGGTGGAAGAGCGGCTCTTTTCGCGGGTCTTGGTGCGCGGCCCCGGTTGGGAGGCGGGACATGTCTTTTCGCATCATGGAAATAGGGATAATTTAAATGATAAGTTATAGAGGCAGAACATGGTTTAAACTTATCTAGTGACTTATTATCATTAAATTAGTTTTTGGACCATTTAAATTATGTGAAGTCACTAGATGAACTACCATATTATTGGTCCATGGTAGTTTATCTCGTGACTTCACATGATTGTTTTATGGTTTGAATAGGGATTCGACCATGATCCACAACTTGGATGGCGAAACCACGATAGTTTTTTTTGTTTAATACACAATGTCTTTGGTTTTATCAATATACAAGTGTAAATATATATACATGCCAGTGTCCATATATACACTGGTTGGTGGTTTGGAGCATGTTTTATTTTTCATAATATATGGGATAATCCTTCCCATTTACTTTCATATTTTTCAAGATGGTTGAAACCACCAACCAGATACATGAAGTTATATCATGATGTTCATCCCCATACTATCTTCATCCCACATTGGGATTACCAGTGGCAGATTTTCCATGCACGTTCCCGTTTTAGGTCTTGGATGTCGTCACCAAGATGCGTTCCTCGGATGGTGCAAGGAAGGAAGGGTACATTTTTGGTCCTACAAGGTGGTGCCCCAGTTCCTTAGCGTTCAGTTGGTGCCAGTAAACAAACATAGCTATTGAAAATTGCCATTTATTTATAGTGGATTTACCCATTAAAAATGGTGATTTTCCATAGTTATGTTAGTTTACCAGAGGGTAGATATAATATATCCATGCTTACTATAGTGTATAAACCAACTTATAACTGGAGGGGCACCACCTTGTAGGATTTATACCCTTTGGTGAACTAATAATGTGGGTAAAACATGGTAAAACAATATCATAAACCATCCCCAAAATCACCGTTTTTATAGGTGGAATTGAAACCATTCCCAGTCATGGGTGGTTTATGACATTGCTTTACCCACATTATAGCTATTGAAAATGGCCAATTGTAGTTTATTTACCCATTAGAAATGGTGATTTTCAATAGTTATGTTGGTTTACCAGAGGGTAAATCCCATGAATAGTATATATATATATTATATTATATTATATTATATTATATATTATATTATATATATATTATATTATATATATATATATATTATATTATATATATATCCACCAAAACCCCATAAACAGGTGGTATGGTTACCATTCCCAAGTTAATGTCAAAACCCATGGCTTTTTGCAGCTGGAAAAAGGACCCCAGAATCGTTGGAACCATGGGACTCACCTAGGCACATAAACTTATAAACATCAAGCTATGGCTAAGCTATGGCAAAGTAAATGGTGGTTTGAATTGTAGATCTTTACGGTATCGTCCAAAGTGGAATGGAACAAAACCAACATTTTCTCATAGATTAGTGGTGAATGGAATATGTGTTTCATCTTTTTGAGTGTTGCTATTAGAACTGTGTTAAACAGTCGCACAAGGACAAAACTAGTTTTTTTTGTTTTGAGAGTTACTGGCAAGTCAATGGGAAAGGAAACAAACGCAATAAACATATGGTTTGACTCCCCAAAATGCAGTGAACCAACTGCCGACATAGGCTTTGCCTAGTTTTTTTCCATAAATGGTACAAGGCCCAGGTATGCTTGTTGGTTTATAGGATTTTATTGTAAGATGTTTTCAAGCCATTAGCTGTTATATAAATATATACATATATTATATATATAACATATCTATCTAACATGCAGTGGAGCTTGGCCGCGTTGTCATTCCCTGGAACCGAACAAATCAAAGCTCGCCAAAAGAAGCGGACACTCTAAGCGCATCCGATCAGGACTCAAGGGAGCCGTCCCTGCATTGTCAGACCTCGATTCCTGGGGTGAAGCAGCTTTTTTAGATTCAAACCCGAATGGAGTGTGGAAAACATGATCAGTTGATGATCAGTTGTCATTTGTGTTCAAAATCCCAGGAAATGTTCATCCCCTCACCTGGCGGCTTGAGGTTACTACACATGCCTCTCAGCAGCAGGTTGTGCCGAACCGGGGGTGAGACAACCTTGGAAACATGATGTGGGACCCATAGTGATTGTCCTTATCATCAAAGAGAAACAGTATTTATGTAATTACTGCAAATATTGTATGCGTGTTGCATGTTCCTGTTTACAGTCTACGGTCAGATATTTGTACCCGATGTAGCTCATACGAAAATAGTAGACGTTGATGATTTTGTGCGTACAATGTGGTGCCCCGCAAATAAATGTTGGTTTATACACCCCTTAATGATGAGATACATAGATCTACCATAGATCCAATTGTTGACCTAGTTAGTTCAACCAAGTCGTTCGGTGACGAACTGGGGCACCACCTAGGTTCGTAGGTTCGCTTTTCCCTTTTGCTGCTCTAGGATCCTGGGCCCCTGGGCCCAAGGTTTTGGGGTCCGAAGGTGGAAAGGTTCCACTCCATTCTGAACGGTTTTGTCTTTTCAGTACCGCCAGAGGAATCTCATGTTTTTTCCCAGATTATACCCCCTGATTATACATACTGAAATTCAAGTAACATGACTTTGGCCTGATATATGTGTTGTAGGATATTCCCCTCGAGCATTTCGCTTGGAAGATCCCCATCAACGGGTGAAATTCCTCGAACATTGGAACGGCTGGTCCATTGCAATGCCACATGAATTCACAGGGCCAGAAAGCATCTGGCCATATCTGGCCCTCATATGAGCAGTGGCTGCGATTTCCTCTTGGGTTCATGATTAGTTCGGGGATTATACTAAGCAAGATTGGGAATGATCACAATCCATGAATGGGGAATCCCATTCTCAACCAACCACTATAACCAAAGGGGGTTTTGAACACTGCCCGGGCCCATCTGTTTGAATCACCATTTTTAATGGGGAAATCATCTTTGAGCGGCCACGTTCCATAGCTTTGTGAACCTACAAGTCGGTATGACTTCAGTCATATAGTTGGGCGGGCTCAGGTCATGCGCATGACGTAGACGTGATCTTCGAAAAGCACGGCGACCCAGAGAAGTCGGCAGAGAGATCTTGGCCACAGGGGGGGTTCACCAACAAGTATGTTGAGTGAACCAAGGAAATATGTGTGTTTAAGCAAAAATCAAGGAATTTAGCCAAGCATCATGCAAACTAGGCCCTTTTGAAAAGAGGAACAAACTAGGCAATGGAATTTGGAATCTCAGCAGTAGCAGTTGGGGGATTCTAGCAATATCAACATAGATCACAACAATGTGGAAAGCACAGCAAGCTATAGCAAGACACATCAGGATCGGTCCAGCCCTAAAAGTGAAAAAAAGCTCTCCCTGGCAAAAAGTCTGCATGAGGTGTTCCATCCCCATGATAAGAATGGTGGTACTTAATCTGGTTGGTGGTTTGGAACATGTTTTATTTTTCCATATATTGGGAATAATAATCCCAACTGACAAATATTTTTCAGAGGGGTTGAAACCACCAACCAGCAATATATGTGGGATATTATTTGGGTGCTTGTAAGCACCAATTCATTAACATGTAACTGTGCAAGGATTTGACCCCAAACCATGATACATAGATATCTCTACTGTTGTTTTTCCTTGATATCCTGTTGTTCGAGAATGAGCAAAAATGTGAGGGAGCATGTTACATTTCAAAACGCGTCTAACTATGGTAAAACACGTTGATTCCTGTCATATTTCCTGGATCTTCGGAAACTCGCCATTATGATACCTCCGGTACAGATAGGGAAATCAACTGTAAATGGCAAATCAAGAAACAAAATCGCCAGTGGATTTCAAAAAAAACATCTAGCTAGATCTACCTATAGTTGGATTGATTTACCAGTTGGAGATTGATTTACCAGTTAGGATTTCAATTACATCAAATTACATCTATTACTTGATTTCAATAACATCATCTCTAGTATCCCTGGTATCCCAATCCTTGGCTCCAGCATGCTCCAGCCATCCTGTCGGGTACACCAGGTTTGACCGGGACAAAGACAACTACTTAGACGCTGAGCTGCGGGGCCGATGTCCAAAATCATGGGGGTACCCCAGTCATCCAGCCGTCATGGAGGACCATGACTTAAGAAACTCCCAATATTTTTTGGGTATTTTTACCTAACCAGTCTTGCTCCCAATGAAAAGGTGTATTTGTTGTACCACGAGAGGTTGGTTTTGATACTTCGACTGGTGAATTTGCCCTGGATGAAGCAAGCCTTTTGGATGTTTGACTCAGCATTTTTTTCTTAGCAGAAATGTCAATGTGACCAGCAACGAGAATTTTCTATGAGGGTTTCACGATTTCACGGCTTCACCGTTACGACGCGGATACGCGGGAATGGATGGACTGTAGCCACTATGATTCGCGCGTCGTAGCATGTTTTGTTGGCTTGTATATGACCGTCGGAACCGGCATGGGCCACTAAAGGTTGTCAGCATACTTGGCGCACCATCTTTGATGGCTAGCCATCGGGGACGTCCCCCGACTCATATCCAACTTGATAGAGCCCATTTGAAAAGCTCAAAACTGGAACCTGATCTACCAAAATTGGTGGGACATCAGCGGCCAAATTCTGTGGAATGAGTCCAATAGTCTAATCTTCTCGTGCTCCCCATCGTCTTTTTGTGAAAATTATCTCGGAAGAACATGCTGGGGCGCCCTAATTACATCCCTTAAAATTTGTAAGAACCGTATTTCATGGGTTAGAACTTGGAACCCCTAATTCTACTCATCATTATAGAATTGGTGTAATGGAACATGTACCAAAACAAACAACCTTTATAATTTATAATTTGTTGCTTCAAAAAACAACGCCAACCAATCACTTAAAACTTGAAACCAAGCAGTTTAATACCTACCGAACACGTTACAAGCTCAATCACAGAAAACCCAACCCACCAGTACCTAGGACGCCAATGAGTTGCGCGAAGCGCTGCAATACATCGAGGACGAACCAAGGGAGTTTGAGAGTTATCGGTGGTTCGTATCTGATTATTGTCTGGTGTCATCAAGAGTGGCTAGCTGGAAAATAGTCGATCAATAGGGTTTTATTGCTTTTGCTGTTTTATTGAGACAATCGTGGAACCAAATGGGATTTGAATGGGAACATCCCCTATAAATGGACATTTACGTGGGATAACAATCGAAATAAATGTGTAATATTCCAACAAGACAGATTAATTAGCAGCAGATAACCATGGTACAATGGACAATGGCATCACCTATCAGCCATATCATATGACTGACAATGGTGCAATAAAGTGGTTATATATATAATATAGTATTGTATATATAATAATATGATAGGTACACATGGTAACCATTTACGTACCATAAACCTATAGTGTCCTACTTCGGCATAGGTTTCACATGTCACATGATACCATAAGTTTACTGAATTGTATGGTGAATACAGCCCAGAAACAATAGAGTTTGTGGCGGGATGGAACCAGATTGATTAGTGAAGCGCAATATGAACCGTCATGAAATGCTTCAGAGATGCTTCAGAGGCTTCCGGATCTAGCTGTTTATTCCTATAAATCGCCCAGAATTGGTCCCAAAGCAGATGCCACAGATTTTTTGTAGCGAGAAATGTGGCACTTCAAGGTGAAGGAATCCTTCAGGGATCTAAGAAAGAGGCCGACTGATCGCTTGGTCGCTCTCTATAGATTCTCTAGATCTTATGTCAGGTACTGCCCCTCTCTTCCGGTCCTCTCCTGATCCTCTCCTCTCCAGGGTCGTCTACTGGTGTAAGCGAAGTGAAAGCAGACTTGGCACTTTGTCTCGGGTGATTCTGGATTATAGCAGCCCTTGAACTGATGCCAAGAAGTGTGTTCAGGTTGATAGTTCTATGATTCACGTTCCCCCCATAATTTTCAGGTTTCCAACTTGTCTATCTATTTTCGGGGTCCTATATATTTAACTCTTAGAAATCCCAGCATATATGGTTTCTTTTTGTGTCTTGGATCACGCTTTCTACGAGTTGTGCTTGCACAGGACAAGGGTGGAAATCGAGAAAAGTGACTGGCACTTCAATGAGGCTTTGTGAACTTGGGTTTAATGTGGGTAAAACAATGTCATAAACCATCCCCCAAATCACTATTTTTATAGGTGGTATAAATTGTATAAACCATTCCCAAATGGGTGGTTTATCTTTGTTTTAATATACTGCTAATAATGGTTAATATATGGTTATTATATGGTTAATGATGGTTGGGGAAAAATGAAATAGATCGACCACTGATTTGGGATGTTCTCTTGCCGCGTTGGGTCGGACAGGGAGAGTTGTGAGTCATCAGTGAGGTTGTGCGCTGGGACTCGATTACTTTTGTTTGGTTTCAGTGGAAGTTTGATACACTCAGCTCAACCCATGATCAAATCACTGATTGATTAAAATTGAAAAAATAGTTCAGCAGTTGAGCTGTAGGTTTGCTGGGATTGAACGGTAGATATCGATAGACCTAGTTGATGTGAAATACCAAACCAACTAAGACAACCATTGTGATATATGTATATATATATATATATAATACAAATATAATTATATATATATATATACATGTTAGGGAACTCGCGGTTGATCTCAATTTACGGACATTTTTCCATATGCCATATACTGTATATTCCACAGTTCATTAACCAGCAAATCTTTCACTGGGAGGCTGGCATGGCATTCCAAGGTATGGCATCCTGATACCAGTGGTCGTTACCAGCGTGGCTTGGTAGTGTGGGGGGATCTCCGAGAAATTTGGGGCAAACTCAACTTGGATCAGTTGGTGTTTCAGCATGTGCTTGTGACAAAGTTGGTATGGATGTAGACCTGCTATACCATATTTTTCATGGATGGGCATCCATGTACCAGCTGTTGGATCAAGGCCATTTGACTTTGATCTTGAACAAATAGGTGTAAGTTGTTAGTTGGGTTCCTCTGACCTTTGGAAATAGTAGGGTATATAGTGGATATGTTTGTTTCCGCCTCGAGAAAGCAACCTCCCATCCCCCAATTGATACTTCAGTGATAAAGTTGCGATCATCTTCCATACATGTATATAGATATACCCATAAATACTTATATGAAGTTGGGATGACTTTCCACATTATATTATATTATCATGGTATACTTAGATAATCTTATATAATTATAATCATCCCACTTCATAAGTAGATTCAAACTATATGGAGGTTTCCTAAGTCATAGGGGTACCCCAGGTAACCCCAAACAAATATGGAAGTTATCGATGGCCATGACTTCGTATCAAAACAACCAAGGTGACTCGAGGATCCAAATCATGACTTTGGAGATTCCTTTAAATTCGGGAGATATGGATACCAGGCACATGTTTATTCTGAAGTGTTGAAGACCAGGAAGGGCTCCGGTTGTGGATAGATATATCACCGCCCCCCCCACTATATATATATATATAATATATATATATATAATATATATATATATATATATAATATATATATATGTTGCAGCAATCCACCTAGAATGGATAGAAAAGTTGGACAACCACATATAGATCATGAGATCCAAGACCCAAGATATCATTTGTCCAAACTCCTGGATCTTCTTGCCAACAAGGTGGTGCCCCCAAACGTTATGTTTGTTCTTTTAAACCCAATAAAAAAACAATTGATATATCTACACCATAAGCCCTATTATTCTAGCATTCTAGCTACCAACTTGGCTAACGACCGCACCACCGCGGAGTATCCCCAATATTTCCGTCGGAAATCCTGCAAATATTTTCACCATATCCCCAAAAGTCCCAACCTAAAAATAGCCTTGACATAGCCTTGAAATTGTTTAGAACATTTTAGAACCTGTATAAATATTATTTAAATCACCTATAAAAATAACCTTTGATGGAAGAAATGCCGCAGCACCTTGAATCCATCCAAGAAAAGAACATGGGATGGAAATACCACAAGAAACAACCGGTGCAGGGTGATACCTACCATCCATAGTATATCCTTAGTATATTTTAGTGGTGAAATACCTACCTGAACATCCTGAACCATCACGTACCCACCTGGGGCACAAAAAGATCACTAAGGAGGACGTTCGCTGGGTGCTGGCGCAGTGTGCGCACACGGTCTCCGGCCTCATCAACAGAGAGGAGGCAGGAGATTCCATTGCAAGTGATGGTAGAACCCAATTGAGCAGTGTTTAGCTGGTTGATGATTAGTTTGTCATTTAATAGGGTTGAGCGCGTTTGAACCATCAAAGATGACTTTAAGTATTTTTTTTAGTGGATATCACTATAACTGATAAATTCTGGTTGGTTGAGGATTAGTTTGAGGATCATCCAATAGGGGGATCCCGTTCTTAAACAACCGTTGTACACATAATGGAATGACAGCAATTGGTGGTTTCCGACAAATCATGGGGGTATCCCCAAATCATGACTTAGTCATTATACATGTTTTTTTTTCGTGTTGAAACCGATGGTTCAACCCATTCTAACTTGGGGATCCCCCATCACTTAAGAAACCCCCATTAATATAGTTGGGATAATGTTTTGTTGATATGGAAGATTGTGATATGTTTTGTCGTTGTCAACCAATAGCGATATTCAGGATTATCCCAAGAACAAATTTGGAGGAAGGCCATTTTTTTTTAACCAGTTTTTGTCTAGTGATAAAGTTGGGAATATCTTCCATTTATAGTTATTAACGTACTTAGAAGTCTAAGAAGTCATGGAGCTTTCCCAGGTCATGGGTTAGCCCACTCTCCAAGTCATAGATTGTCTTGATCCTCATTGTGAAACCGGGCCATGGTTCAGTTGGACTAGCCATAGCGGGGATGGTCATCACTGGTGCGTTTTACGTAGGGTTGCTGGATGGGTTGCTGGGGGTTGCTGAGATGATTTTTGATAGTTAATGAATGTGGATCATTCCCGAAAATTCCCGACGTTTAGCACAAGTAAGTCAATATTCATCAATTCATGTTCGTCAGGTTTTATGTACCCTTTGTAATCATTTCCACTATGTATGGGATGGATGACCAATAAAACAGCTATAAACCATCTACTATGTTTTGACCCCATGGCACATATGTTGTTTGATGTCGGGGGTAAACAGCTCTCATTAGGAATCACAACTTGGGAAGGATTTGTTGAAAATAAGTTCTTCATTCCAAACTGACTGATGAGTTCAAGTGGGGGAATATATCTTTGACCAACAAGTTTGGAAGATATGTTCCCCACCTGCCAGGTGAGGGTTGTTAGATTTTATCAGAGTTGTTCTCCTCTTCCTCGGCTAGCTGTCCTCCTCCTGGTCCTCCTCTTCCTCGCCTCCTCCTCCTCCGCCTCCTCCTCCTCTAGTTTCTCCTCGGCCATGTCTGCATCAACTTCCACCTCCACTTCCGCCTTGCCAACTCTTCGCCAAGCTCTTTGCCAACTCTCTTCGCCAAGCTCTTTTCCAACTTCCCAGCTCAGTGTGCACCGCAGGACCTCAACCTGGGACCTTCCCAGCTCAGTGCGCACTGCTGGACCTCAACCTGGGACCTTCCCAGCTCAGTGTGCACTGCTGGACCTCAACCTGGGACCTTCCCAGCTCAGTGTGCACCGCTGGACCTCAACTTGGGACCTCCCCAGCTCAGTGTGCACCGCTGGACCTCAACCTGGAACCTTCCCAGCTCAGTGTGCACCGCTGGACCTCAACGGCCAGATAGAATGCCAGAAGATATGCCAGATAGAGTGTTAGAAGATATGCCAGATAGAATGCCAGAAGATATGCCAGATAAAATGCCATGAGATATGCCAGATAGAATGCCAGAAGCTATGCCAGATAGAATGTTAGAAGATATGCCAGATAGAATGCCAGAAGGTATGCCAGAGAGAATGCCAGATAAAATGTCAGATAGATTGCCAGAAAATATGCCAGATAGAATGCCAGAAGGTATGCCAGAGAGAATGCCAGATAAAATGTCAGATAGAATGCCAGAAGATATGCCAGATAGAATGCCAGAAGATGTGCCAGATAAAATGTCAGAAGATATGCCAGATAGAATGCCGGAAGATGTGCCAGATAAAATGTCACAAGATATGCCAGATAGAATGCCAGAAGATATGCCACATAGATTGGCAGAAAGTGTGCCAGGTAGAATGCCAGAAGATATGCCAGATAGAATGCTAGAAGATATGTCTGATAGAATGCCAGAAGATTTGCCAGTAACAAAATGTATAAATGTCATGGTGGGGATCACACGAAGTAAAGTAATTTATTGTTTTTTTGACAAAATTTGGAACCAATTCCACGCCATGATTCTCATAATTTTCTCGATCATTGACATATCCCTTCTTTTGAGATGAAACCAGCTGGTTCGTACTAGTCACTTTGGTATGATATCTAATCCTACAATTCTTGGTTTACTACAACCAAGGGACAAATCCACGTTCAATTTTACGCCGTAAAAAATAGTTGTTCTAGGAATCAATGATAATCAATGATTACGGATGAGTACCCTCTGGTAATTGAACAGTTCGCTATTGAACATGGCCATAAAGATAGTTGATTTGCCCAGCTATAAAATGGTGATTTTCCATACAGTTATGGCCATTAACAGTTATAAATGGGTTTATAACTCCTGCAACTAAGGTTATATATAATTATAATCCCAGTTATAACTGTTAAGGGCCATAACTGTAGCTATGCAAATGTTTACCAGTATGGCTATAGTTCCTGCGGCAGGCCGTCGTTGCCATGGCTATCTGGCACCACTTGGCGGATGACAATTTCGCCCAGCAGCCACCCGGACGTTGAAAGATGGGAAAAAATTGTGGAATTCAGCTAGAAATATAGGAATTTCACCCAGGAAAAGCGGGGCCCCATAGGAAAACCATGGGAAAACCATAGGAAATGGTGATTTAATGGGATTTATATCTGATTTATGATAGTTAAGTTGGCTGAAACAACTCCCATTTCACTTGGATTTATGGTACTGTAGATTTATCGAACTAGCCATTTATAAACCAACACACAGAAACACCTCTTTAAGCACCACCAGCTGCTGCAAGAAATGGGGATTCCACAACGAAAAATGTATGAGACCTTGGCACCGTGGGGCTGGGATATCATGGAATTTCCATGAAATGTCCATGGAATCCACGCATTTTTTTCAATAGCGAGCTGGTAGTCATTACCAGAGGCTTTTTCGGAAAGGGGGAATATTGGGATGACTTTGGAAATTGGACGAAATCGGATGTTTTGAAAATGAGTGTTTCTTCCAAAACACCATGCATATATATAAATATGTGATATATATATATATATATATATACACACACACTGTATATATATATATATATACATATATATATATATAATCCCCCTGGGATATAGCTGTACAAAATCAGGGGGGTTGAGCTCCAAAAACAGGTTCATTTTATACAGGGGTTTCCCTCTGTGGTTGGGCTCCACTGGGGAGGGTTGTGATTCTATACAGGTCTCAGGGTGTCAAACTCGAGCTTGGAGGTCTACGTTTTATACTAGGGCTAGCTTGGTGCATATGGTGTTGGGGGTTCTTATTTTATATTGATTTCCATGTTATGCTAGACTCGAGGCAAGGCTTGGGGTTCAATCTTTGTACTATGCTAAAATACACCCTAAAATCAAGGCCTGGATCCTATTTTTCCACTGTGAGGCTTGGGGGTCTTGATTTTACACAGATGTATGCATATATAGAATAGTAAAGAATTATATATAATAGTTATTTAATTTCAAGAGGAATGAAAAGCATGTTTTCTGATGATTCAGCACGGGTAGGTACATATGACACTTTCTATGGGTACGGTACGGTGGGTACAGTGGGTACGGTACGGTGGGTACGGTGGGGTACGGTATACGGTGGGTACGGTGGGTACGGTACGGTGGGTACGGTGGGTACGGTACAGTAGGTACAGTGGGTACGGTACGGTGGGTACGGTGGGTACGGTACGATGGGTACGGTGGGTACGGTACGGTGCGTGCAGGTACGCACCCACCGTACCCACCGTACCGTACCCACTGTACCCACCGGGTACGGTACGGGGGTATACGGTGGGTGCGTATATACCTGCACCGTACCGTACCACGGTTACCCACCGTACCCACCCGTACCGTACCACCGTCCGTACCCACTGTACCGTACCCAGCGTACCCACTGTACCGTACCCACCGTACCCACCGTACCGTACCCACCGTACCCACCGTACCCACCGTACCGTACCCACTGTACCCACTGTACCCACCGTACCGTACCACCGTGCCCAACGTACCGCACCCTTCACCGTACCATCATTTTTGAGGACCGTACCCCCCCCCACAGAGCATTACTCTTGAAATTTGATAATATAATAGTTTAATATATTTTATTTTAATCATTTTTGATTTTTTTGGAATCTTATGGATTCTTATGGAATTTGCCGGATTTTTTTCAAAGAATATCATAGAAAAGCGCATTAAAAAAAAACACTTAAAAACAAACACTGACAGGGTCCTGTATACAATTAGGGTCTTGTGCAAAACAATATGATCAGGCAACCATTTGGTAATACTTGGTATCATTATATCATCAGGGTCTGTACCCCCCCAAAGTCACTAACCTCACCGACCCTAATTTTTGAGCTATAAAATCAGGGACTGCACCCCCTTCAAAAAACAAGATCAGGCTGTACAGACTTTGGGGTCTCAACTACATTGTCAGACAGAAGTGGGTTGGTTTTACTTAAATTTGCTTAAATTTCTGCTGTTTAAGCTTGGGGCTCTTGATTCTGTAGCCAACCCAGCCTACCCAATGTAGAATGTAGACCCTTTTTTTACTTAAAATTTCACACAAACTGAACCTTGGAGGCCTCGATTTTGTACAGTTGAATTCTTCTTGGGGGTCCTGATTATATATAGAAAAATGCATTTTTTTTCTTGGGGGTCCTGATTTTGTACCTATAGAATCAGACCTCAACCCTTTAGGTGAATTCCCAAGAGGATTATATATATATATATGTATAGTCATGTCTCTGTGTCACAAATACACAGAAACATACACAGACCATATACTCCTTCTGTCTTTTGGAGGGATCACAGCATGCGCAAGACATGCTTCATTCCGAGCTGCTCAGCATGGACATCATGGGACGTATTCTGAAATCATGTGCACATTAACATTACCCTCCAGTGACCCAGTGAACTAACATAGCTAAGGAAAATGGACCATTTATAGATAACTTTCCTACTAATAATGGCACGTTTCATCCATGTTCCATAGTTATGTTAGTTTGCTGGAGAGAATAAGAAGTTTCCATGTGCAAACCAAGTGGTTGCACCCACGAGGGTTTAATGCCGATATCGTGACGGCTTGGCAGAGCTAGTCACCTACAAAGAGCCGGACCGGAGTACATTCGAGACGGGCTACACGGCTACACCATGGCAACGGGCCAAAGATCTGCCTTCAAATCTGACACTTGAATGGAAAAGGATACATCTGTGGGCGGTTAAACCGAGAGTTTTAAGTATGATTTCCAAGTAACATCAGTAAAGCAAAAGGATTCACCAGTCAAAACGTTATCATTTTTATGGGTGGTTTATGACATTGCTTCGCTAACATTTAGTTGAATTGTAATACAGACATCATTAGCCACGTACCCAGCTATACCCAGCCAAATTTTCTGGGCAATAATGCGTCCTATCCTTCATTAGTTGTTTTACATTGTTTTACTAAGACTACCCAATTGGTTATGGCCGGAAATACAAGTTGTAAGTCAGTAAGTCACCCCATGAAAATGGTTCATGATAATCCCATAAAAAAAAAAAGCATATGCAAAAATAACCCGAAGAATAACTGGTAAAGGGAGGGTTTTTCCTACGGTTTTCCCATGGTTTTCCTATGTTTTCGAAAAGCCCTGGGATGTTTCACCCAGCTTCAGTTTCGTTCCCAGGTCACGGTGCTGCAGTGTCCAGTGAAGTGCGAGAACCGACCGGACCAGAACCCAGCAGTGGCTCAAATGACATGTGAATTAGGCAATTAAATAGAACATCATATGAATATAAAGCATATTTGAATGTGTATAATATATATGTATACACATATTACATGAATATACATATATACATAAGAATATATATAATATACATATCATATATATACATATTATATATACACATATCATACAATAATATACATATCATATACATATCATATCACATATTTATAAATATATTTATATATATATACATATACACGATGCTATATTTTTTTATATGTTAAAACATATTATATATATATGTGTGTGTGGTTTATTATACATTATATATCATATGTATAAATTATAAATTACAAATCATATATATTATACTATATATATTTTATAATATATATATATGTTATATGTATATAATTTAAATTATATATATGTTTTATTTGTGATACATATAAATGTGTTGTATTTTTGGTTATTCAGATTATTTCTATTCTTATATACGCTTTACATACGTGTATATATATATATGTTTTATATATAAATGTGTTATATATATATATACACTCTGCGTACAAATGTTATTTTTATATATATGGACACATATGGACACGCAACTATACTTGTATGTAGCAATCCACAATCTTCCTCATTTTCGAGTTAGCTCAAAACATGTAGCTGGCACAATTTCAGAAGGGGTCATGTGTTTGACTTTAATGTTGTGCTGCTGTCTAAGCAGATTTGGCCCAAAAAGTGGCTCCTAAATTTCTGGGCTGCAACAGAGGTACCATCTCTATTAAACGAATCATTTGGGACTGAACCTGGCAGTTGAACACATTGGGGAAAATGCAGGCTCGCTCAAGTGGAACGAGCTACCTCAGCAACACCGCGGTAGCTCAAACACATCGCTCTAGCTCGATGGCATCGAGCTGGCTCAATTTTTTTGAGCGAAAAAAACGAAAAAAAAAACACCTCAAAAAAATTGAGCCAGCTACGTCATGTTGAGCTGGCGAACGAATGTGAAAGCTCAAAAACGAATACATAGTATGTATTGGCCAGGATGATGACGGCACACCGAGCTGGCTCAAGGGCATGTAGCTGGCTCAATTTTTTTGCGTTTGCTTTTTTCTTCTGTTTTTTTCATTCAAAAAATTGAGCCAGCTACCAGGCGCTGAGCCAGCAACGATGCATTGAGCCAGCTACGTGGCACTGAGCCGGCAACGAGGGCATGGTGAATCTGTACTGTACGGGACCGACGGATTTTCCGATGCAGCCTTTGCAGTTCCAACAAATCAAATTATTGATTAGTTCTGGCACTATGTGAGATAAAATAGAAGACTGGCAGTCTATACATATATATGTAACCCCAACCGTAAAATTATGGTCAATCTGAGGCAACACCAGTTTCTTGAGGGAGACGCGTACCCTTGAGCTGGAAGGAGATTGGGAAAGGCAACTTTCGATATACACATCGAATTACATGATTGACTATGTCCACAACGATGCATGCGTATATTCTTGGGATGGTCTATCTCTATATTTGTCTGTAGGAATCCTCCCCATTCATGGTTTGGGTATATAGGCTGTTGGTCCAATGGTGCTCCAATCCCCTAGGCTTCCAGTCACACCTTCTCAGAAGATGATTTAGGTAGGTTTGGAGGCTCCAAAAACTTTCCCGTAAAGTCTGGAAGCCTAGGGATCAGTTTTTGTCGAGTGAAAACATGCTAGAACAAACCATGTTCTTGAGCATTGCTTAACGGGATGTTATTTTCTCACCGGAAATCCTGCTGGGCATTGCTTAAAGCGGAAATGCCATATGATTCGCATCCCTCAATCAGCAACTCCAAGATGTTCAAAGATTCCTCACGGATGGTCCTGGAACTCAAAAGATGTTGAAGAATCCTCAAGTAGATCCAAGTGCTGTGGGGTCCGATCCAAGATGCTCGTTGCTTTCCCACGACGCCCTCCGTGACCAAAGGCGGAGGGCGTTGTCTTCGCCGTTGTACACGTTATGGGTTTCACTGAGGCGTCAAGATGGCGCACTGGACATGGAGATCAGTGGCCCCACAGTGGACACGCATCAAGTAGCTGATTTGTTGTTCTCCAAACCGTTTCAAGGGATTGACATTTTGGTATGTTGACGGTATATATACATATATATATATGCAGATACATACATACATACATATATATATATATATATGTATAATATATATCTATATACATAATTATACATATATATTCCAAAATGATTTCTCATTTAGTCACACACCAGCTAACCAATTCCAGAGCCTATCGAAATGATTTCAGACTGATTCTTCCACATGGCGAAGCCAAGAACATCCAAAAACCATCAGCACAAAGGATGGTATAAACCTGCTCTTATTGGAGGTTTGTTATTGGGTTTGCCACAATACTTGAAATCAGTACCCCCCCACGGTGCGCCCACTGGAACGGACATTGAAAAACGATGTTTAGCACCAAACAAAACATTTGGACAGCAGTCGTACAAATAAGCAAACGTTAAAATCCTTTGGACTAAACATGCTCCGTCCAAACCCCACGTTCGCCCACACCCAAATAACACACCCAAAGAACATCATCTACTTGTCACTAGAGGATGAATGAAAACACTGACTATACGCAGCGATTTTGACTTTAGGTTTTTAGATTTTTTGAGGGGTTTAGGTTTTTCGGTTTTTGCGTTTTTTGGGTTTTAGGGTTTTAGGTGTTGGAAAGTAAAAATGCTAGCCCTATGCAGGGATTTAAGCATGTCAAAGGATATGCGGAATCCGATGCGGGCAAACGTGGGATTTGCAACAAACATGTTTAGTTGTTTGTTGTTTGATGCCCCCATCAGAATGTGAAGTTCAGGATGCAATGCCTTTGGGGCCGTGGGGTCATCGTTCCTCGCCGCACAACTGGGGGCCGTACCAGCAATGGCACGGCAACAGCACGGTGCATGTACCGGAAAAAAACGCAAGCCACCAGGGATCTAGCCATGCAGTTAAGGCCCTTTACCAGTTGTGGTTAGAAATCGGGTTATCATTCCATAAATCACTGACTTAGAACTGGTCTTAAGGATTATTTCGGATGATCCCTGGAGCATATAGTCACCTGGTGTTCCGGCCCCAAAAAACGGTACCTGGTTTTTGCTCACCGTGTTACATCAAAGCTATGGGGATGGCTCCACTGTTTTGGTATCCCATGTGACGGGGTATGCCACGACAGATTTCGAGGTTCTACCAGACTTAGTGACAATAGTAGGGCTACGTATATAGATTCAAACATGGAAACAGACACA
This sequence comes from Cladocopium goreaui, assembly GCA_947184155.2. Lineage (NCBI taxonomy): Eukaryota > Dinophyceae > Suessiales > Symbiodiniaceae > Cladocopium > Cladocopium goreaui. The sequence goes on from CAMXCT020000322.1 coordinate 34,506, forward strand.
CACAAGAGTTGGTGTGTACAAGAATCGGATACACTCCGAACAATGAAAAGGTTGGATATTCAGAAATAACCAACGAAATGATACAAAATGAGGGTTTTCTGACCATGCCAAGCAACGGTGCTGGCATGTAGTCGAGGGGATAATGCTGGGTTAAAACCTTGGGTGGCTACTATTATAGTATTTAATTTAATTAATACTTTGACGTTCCTGATATTCGTGGGGATGTCTAGTTGCCAACCAGCCATTCTCGCAGGATACCAGTATATCTAAGATTGGCAATGACAGCATATAGTACAAAGTTGTTCTTGGCCATTTCACTCATGGTAGAGATCTCCTTGGACTCCCCCTGAATATACCGGAAGCAATGATATGCGGCTCATCACCTACAGCACTATCTAACTGCTACGCGCAATTAAGTACTTGGATCATCTTTTGCGTTTGATCAATGATTGCAGTGATTGCCCCAAATACCAGGTGTGGATGCTATTACAAGTCACCCCCTCTATGGAATGAGGATCCATGATAATTTACAACCATAAAAATGCAGTGGTATTTCGGGCTTTAACTGGGCCTGGCATTTGGGTAATCCCTTGTAGTTAGGAAGTGATAACCAGTGCGTTCCCCAACATGTCCTCCTGGGAAGCGTTGGCCATTGCAGCCTTTTGCTGATCAGCCTCACCTCAGTCTAAACTTTGAACAAACATGAGTTTATTACATTGTTGGATTTACGTGGGTTTACCACATTCGTTGCAAGTTTCAAATACTGTGCAGGTGTCTTGAGTTAAAAAGAGGTAGCAATGCTGTGATGCCTCCGAAGATCGGGAAGACCCGGACACGTTGCTGCCTAGTCCCTAACTTTGTTGTATATATATATATATACACCTATGTTGGGTATCAAACTGGGTCTGCCAGATGTTTTGTTGTTTTGCTGTCACCGAAGAACATGTTTGAACATGTGCTACAATATGAATGTCGCACCTCACATGCTGTGCCGATCGCTGACGACTGGAGCTGTTTGCGCCACAAGAAGCCGGGGGACATCACCAGCGTCTAAGTGGGATCAGTAGGGCTGGTGCTTCGTTGCTTACGTTGTAGAAGGTTATCTGGTTGGTGGTTTGGAACATGTTTTATTTTTCCATATATCGGGAATAATCATCCCAACTGACTAATATTTTTCAGAGGGGTTGAAACCACCAATCAGTTGTTGTACTTGAGGCATAACCTACTAGTAGTCCCTTTGGTTCCAAGAAGAAGAGAGGTTTCAAAAAGTTCCCGCTTTTTAAGGTGCTAGCAAGTTCCCTGAGCTTGCCTTGGTGTGGCTAGTGACTGGAGCCCCCCAGAAAATTTGCCACAATCATTGTTGAAGTGATCAAAATGTGTGTTTCCTGGGCGATGTTTGTCCTATTTAAAATATGTTCTATAGAAAACTAATTGACAAAATCATCTAAAATCTATTCCCTAACAAAAAATCATCTACTGTGATCTACTACTGTGATCTACAGTGCAAATGGTCCCCAAGGTGCTACCGTTTCGACCGCGGCGGCCGCGCATCAAAGCTGCGCGGAACGGTGGAGACGCCGGAGGGCAGGTCACATCCGCGTCTTGATGCGCAGGATGTCCTGCGATTTTTTCTTCGCGATAGGGTTAATCAGCTGAAATGATTAGTTTTAGTGAATTTTAAATAGTTTTATAACATGTGTTTAGCTTTAAGCAACAAGAATAATGGTTGATAGCACACCAGAAACTTTTTATGTAGCCATGGTTCAAGCAAAATTAAAGTGGGGGGTTGATCAAAATTGGCATCCTGATGTCACACCAATTTAATTTTCTCCTGTAGTATCGCACACGACTATGCAACGTGTTTTTTTGCATGTGTTTCGTCTTGGTCTTGGATCCCAAACGACTCCGTTTTCCTCCACCTCGACCATGGAAAGCCAACCTTGAATCTGCTGCCGATGACCCCTGCAGTTTCAGGCACTCGCGACTCACGGCAACACGTGTTTCATGATGTTCTGCCAAATCTTGAATGTGGAACGGATTTCTTCCACCGACCCTCTCAGGAATACCATCTGTTGTGGTCCCCCGGGTTCGCTTGGAGGACAGGGGCGACGGCGACCATGGCATGACATAAGCCGCAAGAATCCCCATCCTTGGTGAAGCCCTCCGAGGATCGATTTGTTTGTTGTCATTCATGGGCGCTGTGTTTTCCACCGTTAAAAGACATGGGCGCTTCACATGTTTTGCAAGTAATCATTGACCCAATGGTAGCCACATTAAATACCAGTCACATCGCCATGTTTCTTTCTTTGCAAAGCCGGTTGCCTGGTTGGTGATTGAGGCAATTGCGGATGGTTTATACATCGCATTCCTAGTAGACGTTTGGGTACCAGTCGAGGACCTTTGGGACCTTTGCTTTCTTCCTGACGTTGCACCTGGCGCACGGCCACGCCATCCGTTGGCCACGCTACGCCAGCAGCTGCTGGGACGTGCCTCGGCTCGAAGGGATCATGGCCCTACGTGTGAAATCCCCAGCAGGTAACCCCAATAGCTGGATGGTTTATAGTGGAAAATCCATCTGTAAATGGATGATGCAAGGGGGTACTCCGTTTTGAGGAAACCTCCACATGGCTATTGATTCTACAAACGCATGCAGCATGGAAACATGAATAGTATACACTTATCAAGTTATATGAACACCCGACTCTTTAAAGGCATGTGTTTACAGAATTGTATCTGTTTATCTCTTTTTCATGTTTGGCACATCTCGCTTAGAGGGGTGATTTCCACCTGTTTCACAAGCAAACCCACCACCCCAAATCAAATCCTAGTTATCCATAGGGTTAGGGGATCTTGCATGGTTTTAATCACATGCAAATGTAAGTATATGTAAGTCTAAGATAGTCTAAGTGAGTATACATGTGTGTGTGTGCACGTTGTGCATACAAATACGCGTATGTGATATATATATATATATGTATACATATACAATATATATATATATATATATAGAGAGAGAGAACACACACATATATATATATACTATATATATATATGTTTTATTATTCTCATGATCATGTTTATTTATATAGTTGTTTATTGATTTATTTGTTTCTTGTCTGAATTTTGCCACAGCCCCAATTTCACATGTTTTTAACGGGGGGCCACCTCAGGTTCTTGGCCCACTGATGGCATCTGCCTGCTGCGCGCTGCAGCTGGTGATGAATCTGTTGAATGCCGGCTGCGCCAAGTTCAACACGATCCTTGGCCCCTGGAGGCCTTTCTTTCTGGGAGCCTTGGCGGCCTAAACATGTTCGCCCCAACCCGGACGTTGCTCCACACTTACAATCGTCATGATCATGATCCTCATCATCATCATCATCATCATCATCACACCATCACACCATGATCATCATCACATAAACATTCGCCACCCCCTCTGAACAATATGTTGACTGGGGTAGTAACATCAACTTTATCTTCATGAGGGATCAAAAATTTGCCACCCCCTATGAACAATATGTTGACTGGGGTAATAACATCAACTTTATCTTCACAAGGGATCAAAATTCGCCACCCCCTCTGCACACTATGTTGATTGGGGTAATAACATCAACTTTGTCTTCATAGCCACCTGAAGTCAGACGCGGCGCAACGTCAGGGTTGCAGCGAACATGTTTCAGTCTAAAGATGACCCTGAAATCTGAATATGGCGTCATTTGGTGTCTCAAAATTCTGCCCCAGACCTTCACGAGAACAGGTGATCTGTCCATTTTCGGGCGCTCAGGATGTCTTCTGGTCACCTCTCTCCACTCCTCGCCCTTGCTGCGATGCAGTCAGTTGTGGCCAGGCGTTGAGTGATGCCGTCGCTTGGGATGGTCATGGATGGTTAGAGGGGCGATGGACCCATGGAATTACTGGCTGCTTCACCGCAGTGGGTCACAAATTGCGCCAGTCATCATCAGGGTAGGCAGGGTTACCACCACCTGGGGTGAACCACTAAGAGGTCAACTTCTTTGTAAACGGCCGAAGAATGCCGAAAACTAAACGGGTATATTAATTGGGTGATAGTGGGAAGCCAGCTACCAGGAATCCAAAGAATCCCTTTCCCTAATCAAGATACAGAACATGTCACTTCAGGGGTTCTTTGGGTGTTTGTTCTGTTACGCGCAGAGGGATACTTTGCTTGAAGGTCTACGACTACGGACCATGAGTTCAAACGTTGGGTTCTATCAACTACAAAAAGATGCGAAGTTGGATGTACAAGGGAAAAACCTGACATTTTGCTGAGATGAACATAATAAGATAAACTATAATTATCCCAATCGGTGTTCCTGTCAAGTACTTCCGTCAACCCAGCAGCCCTACTTGGTTCCCGGGTGGTGCTCTTTTTGACTTTTTTTTTTCATTGCCATTGTTGCCATCTTGCCCGCTTTCATTGTTGCCATTTTGCCCGCTGACTCTGTGGCAGTTGCGGATGATGAAAGGGCCGGGGATGTGATAAGAATTTGGATTATACAAGCTTGAGATAGTCCAGTTGGATACCAAACTAGAGCTGGAAACCGAACTAGAGAGCGATGGCAGTGTTTGACACTAGGCTGACAAGTTGGAACGCTTTCCATTTAGTCTTGGCCCTGCGACCTATGCGTCCCATGGCTGTGTGCGCAGCGTCATGGCTTCCAGAAGGTCCAGTTTCAAAGGCACGTGATTTGCAAGAGCTGCAGGTCTGTGCTGAAGGATTTGAAATCTAAGGCAGGCCAGAATAAGCAATTGCAACATAACACGCCCAACTCTGCTGACACAAGTCTAGAGGCTGCTGCAAGCAGGAAGAAGTTAGGATCCGTTCTTTCCTCAGCACTTCTTTCACCAAGCATTAGGCCAAAACAAGCTTCGTTGACTCAGGCGCGGACCACCCAGGGCCCTCAGCGTCACAGCTGATTGCTGTCGATATGACACAGCAGTTCTGCCCGCATCATTTGGATCATTTCATGAGAGTGCCGCGTGTAGGTGTTGCATGTGGCCAACTCCCCACTGCTTGCAGTTTCTTGAGCAGTTTGTGCCAGGCCTTGGCCCTTTCTTATTTGCCATTGAAGTTCACGACCAAAATTTGCAGCGAATCAGACGCAGACGTCCGTGAACTTCTTCGCTGCATCCATGATGTTAATATGGTAACCAGGCCTTTGATTGAGGGAACCGATCTCTACATCGGAACCAGCCCTTGTCAAGATTTCAGTTCAGCTGGCACTGGCAGAGGCCATGTGGTCATATGCTTTTCCGCTCTGGAAGACCCATCGTGAATTTCTGCCAACTGACAGGAACAAAGGGCCAGAACGGACAGCTCTGGCACAAGCAGTGCGACAAAATTGTTTCCGAAAGACCCCGGGTCGGTCCCTTAGAGTTTTGATTGATGAAGTCGTGGCTTGGAAGCCACGAAACCACTAGTGTGGCCAAGGCGTTTGTCATAGAGAACGTCGAAGGCATAACAAAGGGTCACCACAAAAAAGGTTGAGACTCCGCCTTATCCATCTTGGGAGAGGCCGGATATGCCAGACACTTAGTTGCAGCATTGTCTGGCAACTGCAATGCATTTTTCACCTTGTTAGTGCCACAAGGTTGTTTTGCACAAGCTCATGCTGACAGCTCAGCACGGGTTGCTGCAAAAACATGTCCGCCTATTCTTGTTTGGGGTCCGTGTTGGCTCCATCATTCCAGCAGTTTGGAGCATGTTTGGCCGCAGCCATTGCTGCATGATGCCGGGGCCTCACACCTTGAGAAGATCGATCGGCTTAAATCCGTTGATGGGCATATGCAGTTTCAATCTGCCATTGCTCACCTTTCAGGGACTCCGCGCAGTGAGGTCAACTTGAGAATGATTTTGGCCGAAAAGCCTCGGCAGGATGCTGTCACTGTTGTTGAGGAGGAGCAGCGCAAGACCTTTAAAGATAATTTGCAGTATGTTCCAAACTTGGCCGTCATGGTTTCTTTGTCGTTTGGTTCCATTCTGTGCCAATGTTTTCATAGCCGAGGCCCGCCAAGTCTCATGTCGAAATTACTGTCAGATTGCTAGAAAAGAATGCCAGAGTGTTTACTGCATATCAGAATGTATGTAAAGCAGAGCGTTGGAAATTATGCCAGATCAAGATGCCGGGAAATTTTGCATGATGGGGATAAGTCGACGCTAAGGATGTAATTTCTAGTGGTGATCGCTTGATTCAGAAGTTGCAATGAATCTGCACCGTGCCCGTTTTCATCATCAGGAAAAGGCACTTGCAAGTCAGGTGTTCGGGTGGATTTTGCAAGCCTGATGCTGGCCTTGCTGGGGCCTTTTTTCACGCCAGCTCTTGCGTAGGTCCTTGAAACCGACGGTCGACATCCTTGTGCTTTCCCGGTCAGCAAGTGCTCGGTGTGGGTAGTGACATCCTGCTGCATCAATACAGAGATCACTGTTCCACCTTGTGTGACACAGAAAATGGGTTTTGGCTACAAGATCTGTTTGCAGCCTCAGCTACAGTCCTTGCCTGTGGAGACATCCCACCAATAATTGGTCCCAAGCTCCAAGTTGCGCATTGCATGCGCCTTGTTCAAAAAGGATCGCCGAAAAAAAGCTGACAGAAAAAATCGCCTGTGGTTTGCCCGCACTGTGGCAAAGAGGCGCGGCCGGCTTCTGGAGTCTAGCCGAAGTTGAAACCAGTCCAGCTACCTGACCCCACCTGACTCTACCAAATCAGATCCCGAAAGCAAAACGACAGAAAGCCGCTGCTGTTCCAGGGCCCCTTTGATGACAAGCGAGAAATTGGAACCAATATTTAGTACTCAAATTCCTTTGCTTCGACTCAAATGCCTCCTTCTGAGGTCGTGAGACGTCTTGGAGGATTGGTTGGCTCCGGCTTCATGCAGCCATGAATGTTCGCACTTGGTTTCGATGCCCTGTCAGATTTCTCCTTTTTGGGATTCTTCAATTCTTGCCAGGTTCATCCATGGAATGTTTTGAGAACGCGGGCATGTTGCTCGTTTCTAGCCAGAGTCAGAGTCCCTATCAAAAAACGAAAAGGTTAACAAGATGATGGTGGAAGTTTCACAGCCTTCAAACTTCAAACCTTGATCTACAATCTACAATGAAGTATGCAACTGTGATGCCCTGGGCCTTTGTGATGACCTTTGATCTATGATCTATTTTGAGAAAATGTGCGACTTTGATAGCGATGCAGCATTCCAATTTTGACTTGAGCTGAAAACAGTGCATGTGTGCGTGGTCGGCCTGCATGCCAGAATGGATGATATTGCAAGCTGTAGTGATGACGGTAGTAGCATATTTGATTGCAGTTGGACAATGCCAGGTCATGCGAGAAGCCGCGCATGAGAATCACCTGTATTCACTTTATGGCGAGAACAGAAAAGCTGAGAAATGATGGGGGTGGTGGCGGAATACAAAAAATAGACTTTGTTTTTTCCCCCTTGAAAACTCAGCAACCCAGAAGAAGACCAATATGTTTCCTTGCATGTTCTTAGTTCGTCCCAGAAATACAAAGCACCGCCATGGAGAATGCAAAAAAATGTCCAATTCCGATCAGCCTTCTGCTTTCCTGCTATGGCACTTTTGTTGGTCAAAATATGTGTTTTTGTTTTGCTGGACATTCTGCATTTGCCTTGAAGAACTCCATGATTTCGCCCGTTATATTGGCAAGATCAGCGTCTACGAAGCGTCCCCAGGGCAAGATCAGCGTCTACGAAGCGTCCCCAGGACCCAAAAATAGCCAGGGATTGCACTAGCTCTGAGTAGAATATACTAATACTAATCCAAACAGCTCCCAACTCAAACGCGCATCTCCTAAGATCTCCTGACTATCCGACATGGTTTTAGATGCTATATATAGTTGATACAAGTTGATACATAGCTGATATTCCAATCTCATCCCATCCCATCATCCTAAAACTCTTTATATATATAATATATATATATATATATATATTTAAATTTAGGTATATGATATATGTAAAATATAAATATATAAATAAATAAATAAATTTATAAATAAATAAATAAATAAATATATATATATATATATATTCATCTTAAATATGTAAACAAATCCAACCTCAAATATCTCCATCCCATCATCCCTTCATTGCACCCGAGGTTTCTAGCCTTCCTCCCGGAGCTTCTCCACCTCCGCAGCCAACGTCTCCGGCGCAAGGGGCGCCACGGGCGCAGCTCGCAGCGCGGCATGTTGGAACTGCGGGTGCCGGGGATGGGCTGCGTGGCGTGCATCGACAAGGCCGGAGCTGCCGGCGATCCTTAAGGGAACAGCTGGGAAAAGAATAGGAATATGGTGATTGAATGAAGATTTCATGGGAATTTCCATAGGAATTGTATAGGAAACTGAATACTTGGAGAATCATCCCAAGGATCATAATTGGTGAGTGTTCGTGGGGTTGGTTCACTCACTTTTAAATGGGATAAGCCTACTTGGGGGACTTACTAGCCTAGGTTACCAATTGCTAAGTTGGATGATCCTCTATGAGTAAGGGGAGAACCTATGGAAAAGCTACGAATGATGAAGGGACATGAAGGTTTGGTGTGATTTGTTTGTGATTTGTTTTGAATGTGTCTTAGGACAAAAATGATGAAAATTGACATGGTCAAAACGTGTTATGAGACTCTAGTATATCAGTCAAAGTGCATTCTGATTCAGTAGTAGGTTCAAATTTTACCCATAAAATTGGACTAGTTATGCCTGGGGTTAGTTCAGCCCTTGGAACTGCTGAGGGGTTAGTACAGTAAGGTGTTCATTTCACATGTTCCAACCGTGGCTGTTGGGCACCAGGGTTGCTACTAGCTTCATTTTTGCAGCATCGACTGAACCAAATTCAACAGTTTTTTTCACTATTCACAAGGTTTACGGAACCATCCATGTTAGTCGATGTCATGTTCACCACTTACAGGAAACCATCAAACAAAAACATGGCTATTATTAGCCATCCTTGTTGTTCTCAATTCCGTGCCATATGCGCTGTGATCTCTAGACTTCGTCTCAGGAAAGCACATTGCAACAAACTCCCATTTTCCGATAAATCCAGATTCCTCTATAGCTTGTTTGGTTGACTCCTCAGTGTTTTTTTGACAAATAAACATATTTCAATGGTGAAATCTTCATGTTCATGTTCATGTTTAAGTTGTTCCACCTTCCAGATCCTTTCAGTGGCTTAGTATCTTCATTTTTCTTGGTGAATTCCTCATGTTTCGATTGTCGAAATCGGCAGGTGACCACCACCCTCCAAACCCTGCCCGAAGTCCTCCACTGCGATGCCTGGTTGGAAGAAGAGGGCGGCCGTGCCCGGGTCAGGTGTGGGAACGGGAGGAAAGGATGGGCTCGGGTGGTGGGGTTCAAGAGTTGCACTAAAGCCTTCAAAATTGCTATAAATTGAGATTTAATGAAATTTAACCAGGACAAAAGGCGACCCTCCCAACAATCAGGGCCTATTAAGGGTTTGTCAACCAGCAACAATGGTTTTTATATGCGCTTCATTATAGGAGGAGTGTCACCTCTGGATTTCTTTTAGATCCCTGTGGCCCATTTAAGTTGACGCGCCCTGGTACCGTCGGAACCCTACGCCGCCAGTCCTTGTATCCAGGTGCCGCTGTTGTTTTCAACATAGATCCTATAGGAATATCACATGGAATATAGGTATTGGTTTAAGGGAAAATGTCAATGAACCCCCTTCACTTTGTAGAAACCATGGCTTCCTGTAAATGGCCCGCCGATCCCGTGGATGCTGGGATCGATGGCCAGCCCCCTGTGCTGTGAACATGACGTGATCTACCAATGAGCCGAAATCATTCAGATATGACCCTGTCATTTGGGCACCATGGAGTTCAAATCTTCACCCTAAACGCCCTTTGCCAGTTATCTTTATCAATTTGATTATATAGATGATGCTATCATTCCATAAACGGGGATAACTGGTACAACTCGAGCACTCTACCCCTGGCCCGTCGCCGTAGCATGCCGTCGCCATCTTCAGGCTTAGTGCAGGCGCTTCTACGGCGACCAACGAACGCCTGGTGCGAGTGCTGCAAAGCGCCGGCTTTCAAGCGGAGCTGGAGGTCGCACCATGAGAAAATTTGAGTGTAAGCAACAAAATAGAGTTTTTTTGCTGGACTTGAGCAGCAGTTGTTTAATATGGCTGTTTCATGGTTGAAGTCCCATCCATAAGGATTACGTGATTTTTGGGATGATGAGTTGAAATTGGGTTTACCACATCGTTGTCGAATAGAGGTTCTGCATGGGGGATAGAAACTATCACCATATTTACAACGTTTCCAATCCATTTGAAATGATGACAGGTGCCACCACTTTGCCAAGAGGATTGAAACAGGGTGGTTTGGATGAGGGTATACTGTAGCCCAAGATACTTAGATACTCCGAACAGATCTTTTGGAAAAAGGGCCGTTAAAAACGTGTCTGGACGTGAGCTGCGCTGCCACACTCCGCTCCACAATGCCTTAACCAACATATTTGACAGGCAGTCGGCACCAGATTTGCTCATCCGATAGCCAACTGTCCATGCGTTTACGTATCAAGTCTGGGCACTTGACTATTTTCCACAACAGCTGTGTGACTCTCCAAAGATCCTTGAACCGTGAGAAGCGCCCAGCAATGAAAGTGGATGTGCTTAAAGACTCGACAAATTAATCGACGGAAGTTTAGAAGTCAAGCCAAGCTTCCGACAATATGGACAGATGGAAAAGAAGAGTCAGAGAAGAGAAGAGCAGAAGAGAGAAGATCAGAGCAGAGAAAGAGTGAGAAGAAAGAAGATGCAGGTGCGCGAAAAGGAGCAAAGTCGCGAAACACTGTTTTATCCCAATGTTTTGTGGCTCTGGAGTCTCTGGAGGGTCGAAAAGTAGGCTCGCTAAAGCGGCGGGTGCGGAGCCATGTGGCCAGCGGCCAGCAGATGAGAGATTAAAAATTGCACGCCGTTAGCACATGTGGAAGTCAACATGTACAAAGCACACCAAGCTCGGACCCTTTTGGAAGTTGAGATCTCGAAAAAGTGCACGCTGTGGCGCGAAGCATATGCCGAAATCAAAATGTACAAAGCACACCATGCTCGGACCACTTTTGGAAGTTGAGATGTCGAAAAAGTGCACGCCGTTGTGGCGCGAAGCACATTTGCAAGTCAACATGTACAAAACAAAGTTGAGATGTCGAAAAAGTGCACGCGGTTGTGGCGCGAAGCACATTTCCAAGTCAAAATGTTCAAGACACCACATGTTCGGACCACTTTTGGACGTTCAGATGTCGTTTCGCATGGCAGGCGCAAGTGATTGTGCACCGTGTCAAAAGTGAGCAAAACCATCGGATTTTGTAGCATGTCCACAAACGATGGCAGGCGTGGGACATGTGAAGAGGATCTGCAAAGATGCATTTTCCGTGGCAGGCCCAGTACAAGAGATATGTTCATCAGATATGTTAAGAGATCCGGGCGCTGATTTCCTGAGAGAGGTTGCATTTTCGATCATCAGATCGTCAGGTTTCCAAATATCCGGGTGGCTTGAGCAACAATAGTTTGGGGACTTGTGTGGAGACTGTTCATGTGAATGCAGAGGCAGATGCAAGAAACGTCGTGAGCGGGAGGCAAACACCTCCCACATGTCAGTGGCGATCAGGTGTGTTTTTTTCTGACCGCCGTGCTTGCCGTGTTGGTGCCGTGCAGTGAAGTGCGGTGTCTGTCTTTTCTGACGTCACGGAATATATGGTGCTTGAATATGCCAGTTCTGGATGTTTGCTCGCCATTTTCGTGCTTGTCTTTTCTGACGGTACGAAGTCACGGACGGTGCTCGTTGCGTGCACAAGCAGAAGGGAAGAAAGGTCGAGTTGTGCACCAAAGGGATCGTGGTAGAGCGATTTCTCACATTATTTAAGTTTTAGAAGTTACAGTTACAGCACAACTAAAACCCGGTTCTGTTCGCACTGTTTGGTTTCTGTGCGACTGTCTAACAGATCTAGACGGAAAGATAAAGAACCAGGTAGATGGATGGGTGAAATGCTTCGGTACTGAAATGGATTGAATGGACAGCTGGATGGGCGGATAGACAACTAGATAGATGGATAGCCTACGTGGAAAGACGACAGATAGACAAGAAAATGGATAGATCTCGACTCGACAGAGAAAAATAGAAAGACATATAGATAGACAGATAGACACGTAGACAGGCAGTTTGATCGGTAGACGGCTGCATAGACAGATAGAGAGCTAAGCAGATAGATGGAAAGACAGATAGATGGATAGATAGATAGACAGATAAAAGATAAGTAGACAGACAACTTGAAGGATAGGTATATAGATAGATAGATAGATAGATAGATAGATAGATAGATAGATAGATAGATAGATAGATAGATAGTTAGTTAGATAGATAGATAGATAGGTAGGTAGGTAGGTACATTAGATTCGATTGGATTGGATTGGATTGGATTAGATTAGATTAGATTAGATAGATAGGTAGATAGATAGACTAGATAGGTAGATAGTGGTAGATAGATAGATGGATAGATGGACAATAGATGGATAGAGAAAGAGATAAATAGACAGATTGGCAGATAGACAGGCAAATGGATGGATAGATATATGGCTCGACATTCCAACCACCTTTCGGTCCATCAGTGGATTCGTTCTGCCATCCGTGATTCACAACAACTCGCCTCTCCTATAGGTTTCCTATTTTTTGAAACTTCCGACACCGCCTTGTGCAGTACTACTGGTACATATTATGGAATCTCGGTTCCTGCCAGCAGTGTTTTCAGTTTTTTTTCTGAGTAAAGTGGCGGTATTTTAGAGTCACTGATGCATAAACGTGGTCTAGTCGCGTTAAAATGGATTATTACAGAATATCATAGATGTATACAGAAAATCCCTAGATTTGGGTGAACAAAGAAAATCCCCAACAGGCTTTCTCTGAAGATATATCCAATGGTCCAAAAACTCACTTTCCAGGAGATCTCCAGGATATCCCCCCATGAGTTGGGCGGTTCAATCCCCTCAGATCTCCTTGGTTCTTGCAGCTCAAATCCACACGTTCTTCTTACTTAATTTTGGTTCGTTTTTTAGTATGTTGATTCTCAGTTTATCTAATTTTCATTGCCATTTGAATTTGAGTCTAAGTTTGTTTTTTTTTAATATTTTGGTTCCAATTTTCTTTAATTTTTCATTGCCATTTGTGTTACATTTGTTTACCCACAGTTGTGGCCCGAAATACCAGTTGCAAGATGTTGTAAGTCAGTAAGTCACCCCATTGCTGGAATGATAACCCTATAACCATGCATAACTGGTAAAGGACTTTACCTGCATGATATAACTGCATGATAATTCTCCCTATGTTGGCAATTTAGCAATTTAGATTCCCATATCGGCCATGCCCGGGTAAGCGACAGGTGACGCGCGGCTGATGACGCGCGGCTGGTGGGAGAAAAAGGAACGGCAAACAAACTTCTGGTGGGGATTGAGGGTACACTGCGGGCTCTCTTTAGGAAAACATGTTTTGTGACCACATCTAGATACATCAAGTATGAATATATATATATATATATAGTATACATATAAACCAAAAACAAACATCCTATAGTGATTTGGAGGTATGAACCAGTGTACCACTTTGTTTATATATATATTATATTCTTGATTAATGCGATGACTTTGATTCTAGTCACAGTATTCAACAAATCCTTTGAGCAAGTACCGCCAACTCACCAGCCAACTCGATTACAAATGATGGTTGGTAGCGGCAAACATAGATGGTCTATGTTGGTCTTGGGACAGATATTTTACGCTGCGTGGTTTTGAAAGGATCGGGATGTTTTGGGTGCGCGCGTTTGTGTATCATCATATATATAATATATTTATATATGTGTGTGTGCGTAGTGCGTGTGTTGCTATGTTGTTTCTGTATTTTTCTGTTGTTTTCTTTACTTTGCAAGACCTTGGGTATCTGATTTTATTCTGGGCTCCTTGTTCCCAAACTTCCAAACAGGATATAGACAACCCCCCACCATTTCATGGGTTTGTTTCCTTTTCTGGCCATTTTGTTGCCTCTCCACTTGGTACCTGCAAGAAGGGGGACCTTGTTACGTATCTGTTGGCTTCCACATGGGATAACTTGGATTTATGACGGATATATCGAAATTTAGAGTTGGGTGTATCACCCAATTGAAAAACCATATTCAACGGCGACATTGACAGTTTATAGTTTATGATGATTATCATATATTCTGCCCTATGGATCCAAGTGCTTTCTTAGAAAGTACTTTTGGTATGATTTAGGGGTCCAGCACCTTCTCAGACAGTGTTTGGATCCATAGGGCTGTGTTTTTTCTTCGCCATGTTTCTTAATACCATCACTTGCATCGGGTTTCGCCCTTCGGCCAGGTTCATCACGCGGCCAAATTTTCAGTGCCAGCCAGCCTGGGAACTGTGGTCTGGGCAAGGTCCATCGTGCCTTTATAGGGACAAGTTGGTTTATACAAGGTGGTGCCCCCGCAGGTGATCTTTGTTGGTTTATAAACCATATATCCATAAGTATACATATATTTAAAAAAAAAACACAAAACATAGTGACATTGGACTTACAAAGCAACTTAGCAAAGTATTGGATCACCGCCTTGTAGTTCCCATTAACCACAGTTACATTATGCATTATGCTATATTCCGAATATTCCACATAGGCCCAAGTGAAATGTTATAGCTATAAACAAACTTAGCGATTCCACACTAGGGCACCACCTTGTATCTATTCATCGCAATAAAGATGTACTGTACAATGTGTATACTATCATTTATATATACTATAGTGTATATTATATATATAACATGGTTACTGTTGTGTTTCCAGGTTAATGCTAATCTACGATGCATGGCCCCCCAGTTTACAAATAGGGGAGGGTGCCCCAATGTTCGAAGTAATTTACGACTGTTTTTGGGATAATCCCGCGAATAGTCGGTGTTATCAAAATCCAGGGTCGACATTGCAACACCAACCAGAAGATTGTGATTATTAGTTGGTTGGTGGTTTCAAACATTTGTTATTTTCCATAGTATATGGGATAACCCTTCCCATTGACTAATATTTTTCAAGATGGTTAAAACCACCAACCAGTCATGGTGGGCCTCCAAACTGGACCAATGGAACTTCCAGTCTCGGTTCAGGGCCGCTTTGAGCACCCCTGATCTTTTTTTCTTGGCTGGAATCTTCAAACCTTGGGAGTGGCACATCAGACGCGACTTGTCCACATTCCAAGTGGATCCAAACCCGTGATGGCCGTTTAAAACTCACAGTGCAACTGGATATATACGGTGGCGGACACCCCTATAGAAGTTCTATAAGAATACCTATATAGATTATATATTTTTTTATTATATACACATACCCCTAATACAAAAGCAATGACCAACGATCATCCTGGTAACATGAACTGCCGCGCCCTCGAGCACAGCTGGATCGTCCCGGGAACAGCCGGATTCATCCTGGTCGCCAGTTGCCAAG
Source organism: Cladocopium goreaui (assembly GCA_947184155.2). Classification (NCBI taxonomy): domain Eukaryota; class Dinophyceae; order Suessiales; family Symbiodiniaceae; genus Cladocopium; species Cladocopium goreaui. The sequence goes on from CAMXCT020000322.1 coordinate 50,041, forward strand.
ATACCGTACTGCGGCAATTCCAGGGTAATTAGGCACAACTTTTTCGAAAGGCGGCTGAGGATGTTTGTTTCACACTGATATGATTGTTTCAGTTGCGATCACTGAAAATTATATGAAATGCACATAGTCCAGAAGCGTCCTGACCATGCCTCCAGTCACGGCGGGAAGCATGTGCACAATGTTAAATTCCATGAAAGTCGGCCTGGACAAGATCTAAAAAATTCTTCACACTCATCTCAAAAAGTCATGCAGAAAATCCGTGAGCCTTAGGCATCTCATGAAAAACAACAACAACAGCAACAACAACGTAGACTGCAGTTATGGCCCCCAAAAAAAGTTATAAATGGGGATGAGCCAACTCCTATAAGTTAGGTTATATATCATTATAATCCCAGCTATAACTGTTAAGGGCTATAACTGTGGTCCCCGAAAAAACATCTGGTGGCGCCAATTTGTCGCCGACCTTGACCTGAATGGTTCGGAGTCCTGGACGCGAACTGCCGGATGGTTGAAGCATTTGCAATACATGGGATACACAGATGTATTATATAACTATATTTTTAATTATTTGTATGATTATATTACCTTATATTTCCCCACATTGACGTGTGGGGTTTTTGTTTTTAGTTTTGTATCCGCTCCTCCTTCCTTCCTTCCTTCCTTCCTTCGTTCCCGCCTGTCTTCCCATTCCCAACAAAATCCTCACACACATCATCAATCACACACACACACATCACTGACACACACACACACATCCCACAAACCATCACACACACACACACACTCACGTACTCACATCACTCACTCACACACATATCATTTACTCACACACGCATCCCACAAACCATCACGCGCACACACACACACATTCCACACATTCCACACATTCCACACACCATCACTCACTCACTCACTCACTCACTCACTCACTCACTCACTCACTCACTCACTCACTCACGCACGCGCGCACGCACGCACGCACGCAAGCACGCACGCACGCACTCACTCACGCACTCAGTCACTCAGTCACTCAGTCACTCACTCACCCACCCACTCACCCACTCACCCACTCACCCACTCACCCACTCACCCACTCACCCACTCACCCACTCACCCACTCACCCACTCACCCACCCACCCACTCACTCACTCACTCACTCACTCACTCACTCACTCACTGCACTGCCAAGGGGTCGGATGTACGCCCCGGTGTCCCTCTGGCGTCCCTTGGTCTCCGCCGCTCTGCCGGTGGCTCTGCCAAGGGGTCGGATGTACGCCTTCATAGCAAAACATCACTTGACGCGTCATAACTTCACGTCACATGCAAGAAGATCAGTATATTTACGTTTTCATACTTTTACATTACTACCACCCAACCTCGCATCACACGAAAGTAATATCACCTCACACACACACACATACACATACGTATAACATCCGCATGTGCATCACATATAGTACAGACTGCCTCTTACACCCGGTACACATATCGTGAACACACTACCAAAGTGACACGCCTGTACATGCACTTACATACATGCACACAAACTCACCCACCATCACCCCTCCATCACTCTCATACTTCCTCTTCCCTTGTTACTTTTCTGTGCTCAGTCTAAGTCTGGAGAAGTTGTTAACGTGTGGGGTTATCCGGTCCTATAATTATAATTTTATAGTTATACATAATCTGGCATATATATATATATTTATATACGGCATATATATATATATACAACTGTACATATATATATATCTATATATATATATATGTAATTATAGGCATGGCATACCTTCAAATGAACATACCATAACTATATATTAACTATATATATATACAGATTATGCACGTACATGAACGGTATAATATGATCATATGAAGGTATATGAGACACGCATGTATAATATATTCATACAGTCCACAAACAAATAAGCCAGTGTTGGCGTTGAGAGTATCTATGATTATGGCAAGGCTTAAGGCAGTTTTAGTTCGGCAATAATTACAATAGTGACATCAAACATAGAAGATGTGCACCATATGTTTCTGGATGCCTTTGACTATGTTGGGTTACCGAGTGTCACTTCATGAACAGGCCTCGCCTCTTCGGGGTACACGGGTCAACGTGTGTTGCTTTCTCAAGCGATATATTGTTTCTATGATGTGGACATCCACAGATATTTCATACCCAGTTCGATAGCCCTAGTTATATGCTTATTTTTTTTATATATATATATATATATTTTTATTTATTTATTGTCATATTACACTGCTAATATTTTAGTTTATCATATTATATGATATTAAGTTGTCTTTTATTATATTATATTATATTATTTTTTAAAAAATATCATTATATATGTCATTATATTATATGCTTTTCTTTTCTATTCTACTATATTATAGCCTATTATATCATATTTTATTTTGTTTTATTTTTTGAATTGAATTAAATCTTATTATATTAATGTTGTCGACTGATTAGTGGGCGGGCCCCCCCCCCCTCAAACAATTTTAGTCTACTCAATAACTGACCATTTTTTTGCGCCCCCCCACCCTCAACAATTTTTTTGAATTGATTTCAATTTACTTTTAATTGAAATCAATTTATTTTCAATTGATTTCAATTTACTTTCAATTGATTTCAGTTTACTTTCAATTGATTTTCAATTTACTTTTAATTGAATTCAATTTACGTTCAATTGACTTTCAATTGATTTCAATTTACTTTCAAGGGTTTTGTTTTTTTTTTTCGACCCCAAAAGTTGCTTGGCACAATAGAGTACCATCCAAACATTCATATTATTGAGTAACTGAGCCACTCATGAGGTACCCCCTTGAAAAATTGTCTGGATGCTGTTTTTTAATAAGGGTTTAATAAGGCATCTAATTATCTGGAAAACCTTGCATTTTAAAGATTTTACACAAATATGGCTTTCTAAAGTAAATGGGCCAGCTTTACTCAAAGAAAGGTGGAGAAGGTTTTTGATTTTTTTCAACCCCAAAAGTTGCTTGGCACAATAGAGTACCATCCAAACATTCATATTATTGAGTAACTGAGCCACTCATGAGGTACCCCCTTGAAAAATTGTCTGGATGCTGTTTTTTAATAAGGGTTTAATAAGGCATCTAATTATTTGGAAAACCTTGCATTTTAAAGATTTAACACAAATATGGTTTTCTAAAGTAAATGGACCAGCTTTACTCAAAGAAAGGTGGAGAAAGGGTTTTGATTTTTTTTCAACCCCAAAAGTTGCTTGGCACAATAGAGTACCATCCAAACATTCATATTATTGAGTAACTGAGCCACTCATGGGGTACCACCTTGAAAAATTGTTTGGATGCTGTTTTTTTAAAAGGGTTTAATAAGGCATCTAATTATTTGGAAAACCTTGCATTTTAAAGATTTTACACAAATATCGCTTTGTAAAGTAAATGGACCAGCTTTACTCAAAGAAAGGTGGAGAAGGTTTTTGATTTTTTTCAATCCCAAAAGTTGCTTGGCACAATAGAGTACCATCCAAACATTCATATTGTTGAGTAACTGAGCCACTCATGAGGTACCCCCTTGAAAAATTGTCTGGATGCTGTTTTTTAATAAGGGTTTAATAAGGCATCTAATTATTTGGAAAACCTTGCATTTTAAAGATTTAACACAAATATGGCTTTCTAAAGTAAATGGACCAGCTTTACTCAAAGAAAGGTGGAGAAGGTTTTTGTTTTTTTTCAACCCCAAAAGTTGCTTGGCACAATAGAGTACCATCCAAACATTCATATTATTGAGTAACTGAGCCACTCATGGGGTAACACCTTGAAAAATTGTTTGGATGCTGTTTTTTAATAAGGGTTTCATAAGGCATCTAATTATTTGGAAAACCTTGCATTTTGAAGATTTTGCACAAATATGGCTTTCTAAAGTAAATGGACCAGCTTTACTCAAAGAAAGGTGGAGAAGGTTTTTGATTTTTTTCAATCCCAAAAGTTACTTGGCACAATAGAGTACCATCCAAATATTCATATTATTGAGTAACTGAGCCACTCATGAGGTACCCCCTTGAAAAATTGTCTGGATGCTGTTTTTTAATAAGGGTTTAATAAGGCATCTAATTATTTGGAAAACCTTGCATTTGAAAGCTTTAATACAAATATGGTTTCCTAAAGTAAATGGACCAGCTCTACTCAAAGAAAGGTGGAGAAGGTTTTCGATTTTTTTCCAACCCCAAAAGTTGCTTGGCACAATAGAGTACCATCCAAACATTCATATTATTGAGTAACTGAGCCACTCATGAGGTACCCCCTTTAAAAAATTGTCTGGATGCTGTTTTTAATAAGGGTTTAATAAGGCATCTAATTATTTGGAAAACCTTGCATCTTGAAGATTTTGCACAAATATGGCTTTCTAAAGTAAATGGACCAGCTTTACTCAAAGAAAGGTGGAGAAGGTTTTTGATTTTTTTTCAATCCCAAAAGTTGCTTGGCACAATAGAGTACCGTCCAAACATTCATATTATTGAGTAACTGAGCCACTCATGAGGTACCCCCTTGAAAAATTGTCTGGATGCTGTTTTTTTTAATAAGGGTTTAATAAGGCATCTAATTATTTGGAAAACCTTGCATTTGAAAGCTTTAATTTAAAAAAATGAAAAACAGAAAAAACATTTTTCAGTAACCAATTTAAAAAAATCAAAAAAATAATTAATTAGGAACAATTTAAAAAAAATCTGGAAAACATTTGCCACAATAGAGGCCCCCCCCACCAAACAGCAGGTTACTGAATAAGGAGGAAAAAGTTTGCCACAATAGAGTACCATGCTACTAATCAGGTGCCAACATTACAATATATCATATTTTATTATCATATATTATATTATACATTATTATAGTATATTGTATTATATTATGTTTTATTCTATTATAGTATATTGTGTTATATTATATATATAAATATTATACATTAAAAATATGGTAAACCCTTCTCCAAGGTACCATATATCAATCCATTGCCTCCATGTTTCATGGGAAGTTCCATGGTTTCCTGTAGATTTTCCCTTAAGCCAATCCATTGAGTATACCTGTATATATAATCATATATAATGAGTATATACATAATTACATATATATATATAATTTACAGATGGTTCATCAATGCTCAATATAAGTGGTTAGTGACTCATATCCACAAAGTCTGAGGCACCGGAGTCAGCCAATGCCCAGGTGGGAAAGTCGGTGTGTATCTTTTTTAAATCCACCAGACGTGGAGAATCGTGTCCAGCACGGAAAATGTATGAAATATAAACATATGATACATATGGTTCACTTGTTTCATAATATCTTAATACTTTGCATCATATATGTATGTTGTTTTCCTTTAGGGCACCATTTTGGGCAAATCCAAGTAGGGATGTTAGAAGTCAGTACCCAACCCCCTAATATCAAATATATCCCAAAAAAGGTTTTGAATTGGATCCTGTCATTTTGGGACCCTTGTAGGGGGTATTCAATTTCTAGGGGATGGGAGTATATCAGTGGGTCCTAAGAGTACAGAGTGTACCAGTGTACCAACAATAATGATATGAACATTGAGGAAAGCCGACAACACCTAATACGGTTTAGGGATGTTGAGGGTACATAGGCAGAGATAACCAACCAATTGCAAAGCTTGGAGCCGTTTACTATATGAAGGATGCATTTCATGAATGACCGATAAAGTTGATGAATCACTTATATACTTGAAAAAATGGATTCAGCATTGTTGATGGTTCAAAAAATCAACTGCTCATTGTTTGTGCATGCAATCGTCTTTAAATCTACAGTTTGTCAATTCCAGGTAACTTAGATATAACTGATTTACCACTTTCAAAAGAATAGAAAACAATAGATTTTTCAGCCATTTTCTCTATATCCAAGTTATCCTACAAGGTGGTGCCCCATACATTGCTAAGTTGGTGCCAGTAACTCCAATGACTATGGTTTATGGTAGATATATCTATAGTTAATGGGGTTTATAAATCATCACTTGGGGGGGTGCACCACCTTGAAAACATCCATACGCGAAAACGTCCATCGCCAGGATGCTCGACTGGCCTCATCCGTTGAGGCAGAAATGGGGCCATGGCCGTTGGGAGAATGAACGACTTCCACTGGTGAGAACACGACATTTTTTTCTGGCTGGTGGTTTGGAACCTTTTGTATTTTCCCCATAGTTGGGATGATGATCCAGTCTGATTATTTTTTTAAAAGGGGTTGACACCACCAACCAGTTTTTGTATGTTGGAATTGTGACCAAGGATAAGACGGGAATTTGATCAACAAGCAATCGGTGTGCATTGGTGATAAGAAAAACACGTCACAAGTTCGGTGAGTACTGTTTAATTCATGCTATCTCACCAGTTTATTGGTTGAAACAACTGGATTGACGGGTCTTTTAGATGGCAGTCCATTTTTTTAACCAAGTAGAGCACCCCATATATGAATGTCTTAATGAACCAACTATTTTATGGGAATATAATGGAAATATAATGGAAATTTACAACTATTTTATGGGAATATAATAGGGATAGAATGGGAATTTACAACTATCGTATATACGGGGATAAAATGGAGATAGAATGGGAATTTGCAACTATTTTATGGGAATATAATGGAGATAAAATGGGGATTTACAACTATTGTATGGAATATAATGGAAATAGAATGGGAATTTACATACTATATCAAACTAATGTACATTACAATCGGATTACGGTTTGGCCATGGAGTAGCCCATTGGCCATGGAGTTTGAAAATTGTTAGCAGACAACTTGGTCATACTTAATATACCCAGTCAGTTAATTATCAATAGCATTGAACAACCCCCCAAAAGATAGGATCTAGAACCTACAAATGATGGATTGACCATATTTTATAGTGAGTTAATGCGTCCATAGTCCCAGTTATCTTCCCATTATAATGGAATAAATCCCATTATATCCCTATTAGTTTCTATAGTCTAATATGGGTAAATTCCCATCATGTCCCCATGATATTAACACAACATATCCCAGTATCATTAATTTATATGGTTTCCAATAATCACCATTATTTATATTCCAGCAATCCCATGGTTTTATGATGGTTTATCAAAACAAAACATTAGGTCCTGGTACTTAGTGGATGGTTTTGGCTTAGGAAAGTTATAAGTAAGTTGTATCACTTTAAGCACTTGCACTACTTATAAGTTAACTTGGATAACCTAGCAACCTATGATTTTTTTTTAATTTTAATGCTAAGTTCCCTAAGTTTAACTTGCAAAACTTACAAGTTCTCTAAGTGTTTGTTGCTTCAGAAAGTATTATGTTTTGAGCTTATTTTTGAAACAGTGTCGAAAACAAAACATTTCGTGTTTCTCCAAAAAAGCCTTGAATTGGCTAGTGTGCGGTTCCATGAACCGCACCAAAGAGGAATTTTATGATGCTGCAAGGCAATCTTTAAGGACAGTTATTACTGGTCCTAATTTGTATAAAAGCGGCTCAATGAGCCGCTGCGGTTGTGGTAAAACCGGGCCATGATTTGACAACATCAGCAGCAGTGTGACCTGTGGACACTTTTCAGTCTGCTTGGCGTGCCCAAAAAAAAGTGTGGTTTTGGGGGACGTGCATCCCCTTCGATTTGAATCACTGCGGCCCATCGTGCCGCACCTGCCAAAATTTGAATCCCAGATTATAACATTTTTGATTTCAACAATCGCGGCCCATGGCGCCGCATTTTTTTGGTCAAACAAACGCCAAACAGACTATGGACTTTCAAAAACCTTTGCCCCAAAACCTGCGAAAAAGATGGAATGTATAGGAATGTATAGGAATGTATCACTCCATGTTTTTTCGAGTTATACATGTATAACTCCAATTTTTTCGGGCTATACATGTATAACTCCATTTTTTCGAGTTATACATGTATAACTCCATTTTTTCGAGTTATACATGTATAACTCCGTTTTTTTGTCCGATACATTCCGATACATTTCTATACATTCTACATTTTCCCTGTTTCTCAACCTTCCTTTGGGTAAACGTTTGCATTTTTCACCATTCCATGGATGAGTTTTGAACTGATTTTTTTTTCAGGCACCGCTTGTTTGAAATCAAAACTGTAATTTTGGAAAACCAGCCGACAGCCTACTTGCCGTTCTTGTTCTTCTTCCTGCTGCCCTTGTGGCCCATCTGGAACTTCTTTCCATCATTGCCGTGCTGGTCATCATTTTTGGCCTGATCCTCCATACTCTTCATTGGCTTCAAGATTTTGTAAGACGAAGAGCTAGATGTGGTCATAGCCGCAGCCTCAAGGGGATCTCATCCAGATGTGGTCCAATGAGCCGCAGTGTTTCAAAGCAATTCTTTGCCAAGAAATAGCTTTCCAACAGATTTTTTCACATGCATTCCAAAAACATCCTGTTAACAAAACAATCAAAAAAAAGGAAAAATTGACTAAGTTTCGAACATGCAAACAAGTTAAGTTTGCTAAGTTAGTTGTAAGTTCCACAACTATATTGTTTCGAAAAGTTAACAAAATAGTTATAAAAACATACAAATGACCAACTCCTATAAGTAACTTGTATGTGCCATAAGAAAACTTCAAAACTTAGCTAACTTAGGGATGTTACAATAGCTTATAACCTCGTTGTAACAGTACTTGCAAGTGCTTACAAGTAGTCTAAGCCAAAACCATCCACTAAGTATTTGTTTCTCACTTCGACCCTGAACATCACTAAAAATCACTACAATGATCAGTGGACATTTACTCATCAAATGAACAGGTCGACCCTGAACATCATCAACAGTTTATAACAACCACCATATATTAAGCATATAATAACCATGTATTAACCATATATTAACCATATAATAACCATATATTAACCATTATTAACAGTATATTCACCACATAGTAACAGTATATTCACCACATAGTAACCATCATGGGATTTCGCTCATCTACCGGCGACGGGTCGTCATGTTTTCACTGGATCCCATGGATCCGATCGGTCCGATCTCCTGCAGGTAATGCCCAAAGGGCACGGCCTTGGAAACGGAGCTCCCGCGCGGGAAGAGGTGCCGCCTTTTTGGGGGAGTTCACAGGAAAATGTTGGAAAAACTTATGGGATTTTAGTACTCAAAGGAACCTAAAATAGGAAATATCTGGCTGTTCGGTCCTCTTTTTTTGGGGATTTTAGAACACAAATGTTCCGGAAGTTGTTTTGTTTTGTTGGCCTGATTTGATGAAATTTTGAGCAGATGTGATCGTTTTCATGGGCGGGGGTGTTGTGGGATTGTGTGTAGTTGCCAAAAAACGGCGGGGGCTGTGACAGTTTTGAATGGCTTTGATGTAGATTTCAGGGATTTAAGCGACCTGAAATGAGATTGAAGCTAGAAAAAAATGGCAAGGGGAACACATTGGGGATCTGAAGAAGCACGACATGTGGGTCGAAGCAGCCCCAGAGGATTGAAGCAATTTTGAGCGAAAACAAAAATCCCAGCTTAGTTCCTGCACCCCAAGCTTAGATAATGTTTGATTGGTGAAGATGATTATTGTTAAGTCATTTTTTATTTAATGCTTATTATTATTGTTACTGTATATATGTATGTATTATATATGGATCTCCCTTACCATTTCCACTACTAAAAGGGTGAACACGTGCTTGATACCCTTCCCTGTTTCGTGGAGAATTCATGCAAAGAAATGGAGTCGTGCACGGGTTTTTGTAGTAAGAGGGCGTGCGCTGCATCTTGTAGCGGCGTTTCATTTAGCACTTGAAAATCGGAAATGCATTTTGTAGTGATTTATTTTGGGATGCGTTGGGTTATACAGGAAACCCTATAGCCCTCTTTTGCCAGTCATGCTCGGTCACATTAACATATGGCTTGGACCCTTAGACCCTTTTTGGCTCTTGACTCACGATCATTTCGTGGTAAGATGGGCCCAAAAATTGG
>CAMXCT020000322.1:62500-131558 GCA_947184155.2 Cladocopium goreaui
GACCAATATTTTTTGTAAGGCTGTACTTAAGCAAATCACCTCACAGCATATGGGGGTCCGTAGCCCCCCTCCCGTGTGAGGTCCTGAGCGCTCAGGACCTTGTACCACCTCGAGGTGACTATCTTAACTACAGATGAAACAAAATCCAACTAAGGAGTTACAAGGTCAAACGGCCTGCCCCAATCTACGCTGGGGTGAGGAGGTGCAAGGTCCTGAGCGCTCAGGACCTCACAGGGGATGGGGGTTGGTAGCCCCCCTCCTGTGCAAGGTGATTTGCTTAAGTACAGGTGGAAAATTAAAAATATTCAGGATGGGAATTCGGTTTCCTTTTCAGTAGTAGGCTTGTACCACGTACCCATTTGAAACTTTGGGGTCATCTCCGCACAAACAGAATCAGCAGCCAGCATTCCTTTCCCCAAATCCCAAGGTTCGCTCAGTGGGCAATCACCACTGCCAAGGCTAATCAAATGTAGGTCAAAGCTAATCTCATTGCTGCTCCCCACCCTCTTCCTGGATCTTCTCTTCTTCCAAAACCATTTCCTCTTCATTCTGAATATCCCTCACAAAAAGATCATCGCAATCACAATCGTTTGAGGTGCAGTTCAATGCTGATCTGTCTCGCCTCATGTAAAGGCAAGTCATGGCATATACTTAAAATGATTGGTGATTCAACATAATATAATCAGAACTAAATAATGACTAAGCCATTTCAAAGTTACCGATTCAGAAACTTCTTCCAGTAGCACAGGTAATGGAACCGAACTTCCTCTTTGTTGATGCTAGCATGGAAGGCTCAAACATTGCATAATACCATTTGACTATCTTAACTGCAGGCCAGAAACGTATCCCGTTCTACTAGATTCCTGCTCTTCTTGTCCAATAGTCAAGTTTCACCCAAGTTCTAAGAGTCCATGCTCAGAGTTCCTTTCGCCCACAAAGCACAGATTCGATGCATGAAAACCGAAGTTCTGGATGACTTTTCAATTATGAGGATGAGGTCACTATTTGGTAGGTGACTATTTGGGCTGGGCCTGCGAAGGTGGAAAAATAAGAAAAAATAAGAAAAAATACGAAAAAATAAGAACAAATAAGAAAAAATAGAAAAATAAAAACAAATAATTACACATAAAAACAACTAAAAACACATAAATAAAAATAAAAACAAATAAGGAAAAAAATAAGAAACATATAAAAACAAATAAGAAAAATAAAAAAATAAGAAAAAATGAAAAAAAAAGAAAACATAGGAACAAATATTAGAAAAATATTAAAAATAAAAATAAAAATAAAAAAACATATTTTTTTCGGGCTCTCCAAGGAATTTTTTATTTATTTTTTATTTGTTTTTATTTGTTTTAAATTGTTTTTGTTGGTTGCCCTCCCAGTTGGTGCCCTACTAGATAGCGCGCTGGTTCTCACATAAGAACTTTTGTCACGCACTGCATTTTGTAGTAACAAAGCGTGCACAACCCTTTGTAGAACCTACTCCGTCCCCCTCCAGGTAAGCCCCAAAAAGTTCGAAAAACATGCTTTTTATGTAGAGACTTCAAGCAGGAACAGTGGGACAGATTTGGTTTCAAAACCGATCAATTGAATTTGAAGTTGTGCGCTTAGATCGTTGTTGCTGCCCCATAGCTCTGACGATTGCAGTTCAAAATCTCTGCGCCGTGCTTTTGTCACACCTATTTTGGCGATTACATGCCATTACCAATCATAATCTAAACGTATCCCATTCTACTAGATTCCTGCTCTTTTTGTCCAATAGTCAAGTTTCACCTGAGTTCAAAGAATCTATGTTCAGAGTTTCTTTCACCCACAAAGCACAGATTCGATGCGTGATGTCCTAGTTTCTCGATGATTTTTGTCACGCACGGCATTTTGTAGTAACACACGCGTGCACAACCTGTTGTAGAACCCACTGCGTCCCCCACCAGGTAAGCCCCAAGAAGTTCGAAAAACATGCTTTTTATGTCGAGACTTCAAGAAGGAACAGTGGGACAGATTTGGTTTCAAAACCGATCAATTGAATTTGAAGTTGTGCGCTTAGATCGTTGTTGCTGCCCCATAGCTCGGACGATTGCAGTTCAAAATCTCTGCGCCGTGCTTTTGTCACACCTATTTTGGCGATTACATGCGATTACCAATCATAATCTAAACGTATCCCTTTCTACCAGGTTCCTGCTCTTTTTGTCCAATAGTCAAGTTTCACCCAAGTTCAAAGAATCCATGCTCAGAGTTCCTTTCACCCACAAAGCACAGATTCGATGCGTGATGTCCTAGTTTCTGGATGGCTTTTGTCACGCACTGCATTTTAAGTGACACACGCGTGCACAACCTGTTGTAGAACCCACTGCGTCCCCCCTCCAGATAAGCCCCAAGAAGTTCGAAAAACATGCTTTTTATGTAGAGACTTTAAGAAGGAAAAATGGGACACATTTGGTTTCAAAACCGACCAATTGAATTTGAAGTTGTGCGCTTAGATCGTTGTTGCTGCCCCATAGCTCTGACGATTGCAGTTCAAAATCTCTGCGCCGTGCTTCTGTCACACCTATTTTGGCGATTACATGCCATTGCCAATCATAATCTAAACGTATCGCATTCTACTAGATTCCTGTTTTTTTTGTCCAATAGTCAATTTTCACCCAAGTTCAAAGAATCCATGTTCAGAGTTTCTTTCACCCACAAAGCACAGATTCGATGCGTGATGTCCTAGTTTCTCGATGATTTTTGTCATGCACTGCTATTTTGTAGCAATAACGCCTGCACAACCCTTTGTAGAACCTACTGTGTCCCCCTCCAGATAAGCCCCAAGAAGTTCGAAAAACATGCTTTTTATGTCGAGACTTCAAGAAGGAACAGTGGGACAGATTTGGTTTCAAAACCGATCAATTGAATTTGAAGTTGTGCGCTTAGATCGTTGTTGCTGCCCCATAGCTCTGACGATTGCAGTTCCAAATCCTTTGTCACATCTATTTTGGCGATTACATGCGATTACCAGTCATAATCTAAATGTATCCCATTCTACTAGATTCCTGCTCTTTTTGTCCAATAGTCAAGTTTCACCCAAGTTCAAAGATTCCATGCTCAGAGCTCCTTTCACCCACAAAGCACAGATTCGATGCGTGATCTCCTGGTTTTTGAATGGCTTTTGTAATGCACTGCATTTTGTAGTGACACACGCCTGCACAACCCTTTGTAGAACCTACTCCGTCCCCCTCCAGGTAAGCCCCAAAAAGTTCGAAAAACATGCTTTTTATGTAGAGACTTCAAGAAGGAACAATGGCACAGATTTGGTTTCAAAACCGATCAATTGAATTTGAAGTTGTGCGCTTAGATCGTTGTTGCTGCCCCATAGCTCGGACGATTGCAGTTCAAAATCTCTGCGCCGTGCTTTTGTCACACCTATTTTGGCGATTACATGCGATTACCAATCATAATCTAAATGTATCCCATTCTACTAGGTTCCTGCACTTTTTGTCCAATAGTCAAGTTTCACCCAAGTTCAAAGATTCCATGCTCAGAGCTCCTTTCACCCACAAAGCACAGAGTCGATGCGTGAGTGATGTCCTAGTTTCTGGATGGCTTTTGTCATGCACTGCATTTTGTAGTGACACACGCGTGCACAACCTGTTGTAGAACCTACTGTGTCCCCCTCCAGATAAGCCCCAAGAAGTTCGAAAAACATGCTTTTTATGTAGAGACTTTAAGAAGGAAAAATGGGACAGATTTGGTTTCAAAACCGGTCAATTGAATTTGAAGTTGTGCGCTTAGATCGTTGTTGCTGCCCCACAGCTCTGACGATTGCAGTTCAAAATCTCTGCGCCGTGCTTTTGTCACACCTATTTTGGCGATTACATGCGATTACCAGTCATAATCTAAATGTATCCCATTCTACTAGGTTCCTGCTCTTTTTGTCCAATAGTCAAGTTTCACCCAAGTTTAAAGAATCCATGTTCAGAGTTTCTTTCACCCACAAAGCACAGATTCGATGCGTGATGTCCTAGTTTCTCGATGATTTTTGTCATGCACGGTATTAGAACCCACTGCGTCCCCCTTCAGAGAAGCCCCAAAAAGTTCGAAAAACATGCCTTTTATGTAGAGATTTTAAGACTTTAAAACAAAAATGGGACAGATTTGGTCTTCAAAAACTAATCAATTGAATTTGAAGTTGTGCGCTTAGATCGTTGTTGTTGCCCCATAGCTCTGACGATTGCAGTTCAAAATCTCTGCGCCGTGCTTTGGTCACACCCACTTTGGCGATTACATGCGATTACCAATCATAATCTAAACGTATCCCATTCTACTAGATTCCTGCTCTTTTTGTCCAATAGTCAAGTTTCACCTAAGTTCAAAGAATCTATGTTTAGAGTTTCTTTCGCCCACAAAGCACAGATTCGACGCGTGATGTCCTAGTTTCTCGATGATTTTTGTCATGCAGGGAATAGAATGGGCTAGCGCCCTGGTGCCGCCGACCCCCCTATTGGGAATGTGGCCAGCGATGTCAAGACAGGGCAAATAAACCATCGAACGGTCTGTGGGAACCAGTTTTCTGTGAGGGACGGCGTTGTGAAGGAGAAAGCGTATGTTTACATTTGCCCCGCTTGCAAAGGGAATGTGGCCAGTGACGTGAAGACAGGGCAAGTAGACCATCGAAGGGTCTGTGGGAAGCAGTTTTCTGTCAAGGACGGCGTTGTCAAAGAGAAAGGTGGTAAACGGCAAGCTGGAACGCCGAGAAGAAGCTATTGATCTGGCTTTGGGGTATCATTTGAATTGTGTAAGTGCTGGCAAACGGCAACCTTGGACGCCTAAGAGAATTGATGTGTGGCTTTGGGGTGATGAGTCACCGTTTTAAGGGTTTTAAGCGTTTTAAGTTGTAAGCGTGGTCAATGATTTGAACTGCTACTACAGGAATGCGGGAACGGCTGCTTTGGGCTTGAAAGACAAAACCTTCAGACAAAACCTTCCGGAGTAAAACTTACTTGCCCAAAGCATGTAATTTTCATGTCCAAATGCCTGGACGTCTTAACTGGAGGACGAAGCATGCCAGGAAAATGTTTACGCGATGTGGCCTTGCGCCGGCTGGCTGGCTGCGAGATGGGTTGGACCTAGGAAAGCGAAGAAGGAGCCTTGAAAGACAAAACCTTCAGACAAAACCTTCCGGAGGAAAACTTACTTGCCCAAAGCATGTAATTTTCATGTCCAAATGCCTGGAAGTCTTAACTGGAGGACGAAGCATGTAATTTTCATGTCCAAATGCCTGGAAGTCTTAACTGGAGGACGAAGCATGCCAGGAAAATGTTTACGCGAGGTGCCGGTTGGCTGCAGGATGAAGCATGCCAAGGGATTGGTTAAGCGGCCCATAAGAAGCCATTGATGTGTGGCCTCGGGGTGGCTGTTGGCCGCAGGATGAAGCATGCCAAGTCAGCGTTTTAAGGGTTTTAAGGTTTTTAAGCGTTTGGAGGGTTTAGAGAGTTTGGAGGGTTTTAAGGGTTCAAGGGCTGGCAAACGGCAGGCTTGGACGCCCATAAGAAGCCATTGATGTGTGGCCTTGGGGTGCCTGTTGGCTGCAGGATGAAGCATGCCAAGGGATTGTTTAAGCGGCCCATAAGAAGCCATTGATGTGTGGCCTTGGGGTGCCTGTTCATGCCAAGTCAGCGTTTTAAGGGTTTTAAGGTTTTTAAGGGTTTGGAGGGTTTGGAGGGTTGTAAGGGTTTAAGGGCTGGCAAACGGCAGGCTTGGACGCCCATAAGAAGCCATTGATGTGTGGCCTTGGGGTGCCTGTTGGCTGCAGGATGAAGCATGCCAAGGGATTGTTTAAGCGGCCCAGAAGAAGCCATTGATGTGTGGCCTCGGGGTGGCTGTTGGCTGCAGGATGAAGCATGCCAAGTCAGCGTTTTAAGGGTTTTAAGGTTTTTAAGCGTTTGGAGGGTTTGGAGGGTTTTAAGGGTTTAAGGGCTGGCAAACGGCAGGCTTGGACGCCCATAAGAAGCCATTGATGTGTGGCCTTGGGGTGCCTGTTGGCTGCAGGATGAAGCATGCCAAAGGGATTGTTTAAGCGGCCCATAAGAAGCCATTGATGTGTGGCCTCGGGGTGGCTGTTGGCTGCAGGATGAAGCATGCCAAGTCAGCGTTTTAAGGGTTTTAAGGTTTTTAAGGGTTTGGAGGGTTTGGAGGGTTTTAAGGGTTGAAGGGCTGGCAAACGGCAGGCTTGGACGCCCATAAGAAGCCATTGATGTGTGGCCTTGGGGTGCCTGTTGGCTGCAGGATGAAGCATGCCAAGGGATTGTTTAAGCGGCCCAGAAGAAGCCATTGATGTGTGGCCTCGGGGTGGCTGTTGCCAAGTCAGCGTTGAAGGGTTTTAAGGTTTTTAAGGGTTTGGAGGGTTTGGAGGGTTTTAAGAAGGGCTGGCAAACGGCAGGCTTGGACGCCCATAAGAAGCCATTGATGTGTGGCCTTGGGGTGCCTGTTGGCTGCAGGATGAAGCATGCCAAGGGATTATTTAAGCGGCCCAGAAGAAGCCATTGATGTGTGGCCTCGGGGTGGCTGTTGGCTGCAGGATGAAGCATGCCAAGTCAGCGTTTTAAGGGTTTTAAAATTTTTAAGGGTGTGGAGGGTTTGGAGGGTTTGGAGGGTTTTAAGGGTTTAAGGGCTGGCAAACGGCAGGCTTGGACGCCCATAAGAAGCCATTGATGTGTGGCCTTGGGGTGCCTGTTGGCTGCAGGATGAAGCATGCCAAGGGATTGTTAAGCGGCCCAGAAGAAGCCATTGATGTGTGGCCTCGGGGTGGCTGTTGGCTGCAGGATGAAGCATGCCAAGTCAGCGTTTTAAGGGTTTTAAGGTTTTTAAGCGTTTGGAGGGTTTGGAGGGTTTTAAGGGTTTAAGGGCTGGCAAATGGCAGGCTTGGACGCCCATAAGAAGCCGTTGATGTGTGGCCTTGGGGTGCCTGTTGGCTGCAGCATGAAGCATGCCAAGGGATTGTTTAAGCGGCCCAGAAGAAGCCATTGATGTGTGGCCTTGGGGTGCCTGTTCATGCCAAGTCAGCGTTTGAAGGGTTTTAAGGTTTTTAAGGGTTTGGAGGGTTTGGAGGGTTTTAAGGGTTGAAGGGCTGGCAAACGGCAGGCTTGGACGCCCATAAGAAGCCATTGATGTGTGGCCTTGGGGTGCCTGTTGGCTGCAAGATGAAGCATGCCAAGGGATTGTTTAAGCGGCCCAGAAGAAGCCATTGATGTGTGGCCTCGGGGTGGCTGTTGGCTGCAGGATGAAGCATGCCAAGTCAGCGTTTTAAGGGTTTTAATGTTTTTAAGCGTTTGGAGGGTTTTAAGGGTTTAAGGGCTGGCAAACGGCAGGCTTGGACGCCCATAAGAAGCCATTAATGTGTGGCCTTGGGGTGCCTGTTGGCTGCAGGATGAAGCATGCCAAGGGATTGTTTAAGCGGCCCATAAGAAGCGATTGATGTGTGGCCTTGGGGTGCCTGTGCATGCCAGGAAAATGTTTACGCGATGTGGCCTTGGGGCAGCTTGCTGGTTGTTTAAGCGGCCCATAAGAAGCCATTGATGTGTGGCCTCGGGGTGGCTGTTGACTGCAGGATGAAGCATGCCAAGGCAGCGTTTTAAGGGTTTTAAGGGTTTGGAGGGTTTGGGGGGTTTTAAGGGTTTAAGGGCTGGCAAACGGCAGGCTTGGACGCCCATAAGAAGCAATTGATGTGTGGCCTTGGTGCCTGTTGGCTGCAGGATGAAGCATGCCAAGGGATTGTTAAGCGGCCCATAAGAAGCCATTGATGTGTGGGCTTGGGGTGCCTGTTCATGCCAAGTCAGCGTTTTAAGGTTTTTAAGGGTTTGGAGGGTTTGGAGGGTTTTAAGGGTTGAAGGGCTGGCAAACGGCAGGCTTGGACGCCCATAAGAAGCCATTGATGTGTGGCCTTGGGGTGCCTGTTGGCTGCAGGATGAAGCATGCCGAGGGATTGCTTAAGCGGCCCAGAAGAAGCCGTTGATGTGTGGCCTCGGGGTGGCTGTTGGCTGCAGGATGAAGCATGCCAAGTCAGCGTTTTAAGGGTTTTAAGGTTTTTAAGCGTTTGGAGGGTTTGGAGGGTTTTAAGGGTTTAAGGGCTGGCAAACGGCAGGCTTGGACGCCCGTAAGAAGCCATTGATGTGTGGCCTTGGGGTGCCTGTTGGCTGCAGGATGAAGCATGCCAAGGGATTGTTTAAGCGGCCCATAAGAAGCCATTGATGTGTGGCCTTGGGGTGCCTGTTCATTCCAAGTCAGCGTTTGAAGGGTTTTAAGGTTTTTAAGGGTTTAGAGAGTTTGGAGGGTTTGGAGGGTTTTAAGGGTTGAAGGGCTGGCAAACGGCAGGCTTGGACGCCCATAAGAAGCCATTGATGTGTGGCCTTGGGGTGCCTGGTGGCTGCAGGATGAAGCATGCCAAGGGATTGTTTAAGCGGCCCAGAAGAAGCCATTGATGTGTGGCCTCGGGGTGGCTGTTGGCTGCAGGATGAAGCATGCCAAGTCAGCGTTTTAAGGGTTTTAAGGTTTTTAAGCGTTTGAAGGGTTTGGAGGGTTTGGAGGGTTTTAAGGGTTTAAGGGCTGGCAAACGGCAGGCTTGGACGCCCATAAGAAGCATTGATGGTTGGCCTTGGGGTGCCTGTTGGCTGCAGGATGAAGCATGCCAAGGGATTGTTGAAGCAGCCCAGAAGAAGCCATTGATGTGTGGCCTCGGGGTGGCTGTTGGCTGCAGGATGAAGCATGCCAAGTCAGCGTTTTAAGGGTTTTCAGGTTTTTAAGGGTTTGGAGGGTTTGGAGGGTTTGGAGGGTTTAAGGGCTGGCAAACGGCAGGCTTGGACGCCCATAAGAAGCCATTGATGTGTGGCCTTGGGGTGCTTGTTGGCTGCAGGATGAAGCATGCCAAAGGATTGTTTAAGCGGCCCATAAGAAGCCATTGATGTGTGGCCTCGGGGTGGCTGTTGGCTGCAGGATGAAGCATGCCAAGCCAGCGTTTTAAGGGTTTTAAGGTTTTTAAGGGTTTGGAGGGTTTGGAGGGTTTTAAGGGTTTAAGGGCTGGCAAACGGCAGGCTTGGACGCCCATAAGAAGCCATTGATGTGTGGCCTTGGGGTGCCTGTTGGCTGCAGGATGAAGCATGCCAAGGGATTGTTTAGGCGGCCCATAAGAAGCCATTGATGTGTGGCCTCGGGGTGGCTGTTGGCTGCAGGATGAAGCATGCCAAGTCAGCGTTTTAAGGGTTTTAAGGTTTTTAAGGAGGGTTTTAAGGGTTTAAGGGCTGGCAAACGGAAGGCTTGGACGCCCATAAGAAGCCATTGATGAAGCCATTGATGTGTGGCCTCGGGGTGGCTGTTGGCTGCAGGATGAAGCATGCCAAGTCAGCGTTTTAAGGGTTTTAAGGTTTTTAAGGGTTTGGAGGGTTTGGAGGGTTTGGAGGGTTTAAGGGCTGGCAAACGGCAGGCTTGGACGCCCATAAGAAGCCATTGATGTGTGGCCTTGGGGTGCCTGTTGGCTGTTAAGCGGCCCATAAGAAGCCATTGATGTGTGGCCTCGGGGTGGCTGTTGGCTGCAGGATGAAGCATGCCAAGTCAGCGTTTTAAGGGTTTCCCAAAGCATGTAATTTTCATGTCCAAATGCCTGGAAGTCTTAACTGGAGGACGAGGCATGCCAGGAAAATGTTTACGCGATGTGGCCTTGGGGCAGCTTGCTGGCTGCGAGATGGGTTTGACCTTGGAAAGCGAAGAAGGAGAAGTTCCACACCTGCGGTGGTCCCAGGCGCCGCCCCTGCCTTGGCCAAGGCCGGGGTCGGCGGATATATATATATATATTATATATATAATATTTATATTGTTTTCTACTCAAATTCCAAGAAGTCATTGAATGACTTGGTGCCATACTTTGCAATTTGTCTTTGTATTGTTGTCACACATGTTTTTTGCATGAACTGTTTGCACATCCTTTTGCTTGACAGAGACATAACCATTTCCAAGCACCATTTCATGTCTTTGACAATGCCATTTTCCATACATTTTCAGACAAACCCAACGACCAGGCCCTGGATCTCACATCCAATCCTCCGCTGGCGCCTGTGGGAACCTTCTTCTAGACGTTTTGTGCCGCGTCGTGCCTTGTCTTTGAATGTGTGACCGACAGCGGTGGCTGTTTGGATGCTGTTTGGATGCTGTGGATTGGAAGAAACTGAGCCTAGAAACCTTCAGAAAGCTGGACAGTGGATTTTGCCAATATTTTTCACCCTTCTTTTCCTGGCACGCTCTAAAGACGAGGCCAAGGCCCCCCTGCAGTTTCCTTCCTGCCAAAACATCGAAGGTCTCAACATCGAAGCCAGCTCCGATGGGCCTTCAGGTGAACGGACAGTAGTTGAACAAAGTTGAACCATTTTCATCTTTGCTCTGTGGATTCCTTTTGGCAAACATGACATGGACCTTTCTTGGTGAGTGTTCTGATATTGAAGGGCCCATGGCCGCCCATGGACTCACTGAGCATTGGGCGCCGCCAGGAGGCAACACGAATATGCAGGAGCGTGCCCGTTGAGTTGACATGTCATGGAGGCATGGATATTTGTACGACTTGAACATGGATCGTTTTGTGGATGATCGTGCAGGACGACGATGAAGTTCCATGGTCGAGACCTCACTGGTCTTTGTCTCAGGTTTGTTTTTCAAGTAGACCAAGCGGCTTACAGTTCCAGAGCTACACCGCAGACAGAGCCATCGTTTGATGCAGACCCACAGACAAATGATTAGACATGCAGAAATGCACGCACAAGCACCAAGCAGAGAGGGCTACAAGGGGCAGGATTTTGACTAGGTGTGAGATAGCTGCGGACATCTTGGCGAAAGCTCCAAAAGCTGCGAAGGCTTGCCTTCAGAGATCGCACATCAATCGTTGCTGTCTCCTGAGCGAGGTCCGAGTGGTCCACTACTGACTTGATTCGTCCATGCCTCAGCCATTTCTTTCAACTTTTTCAACACTGGCTGTTTCATGACCGTTTGAGGGAAGATCTTAGGAAATCCTGGAATTTTCATGAAGGTCATGAAATGTCATGAAGTAGTACACTGAGAGTACCAGGTAGTTGTGTCACCATGTGTCACCCAGGTTGGTGTGAACGCCGCAGGATTGACCTCAGCGGATGCTTTGACCGAGAGGCACCAGCCCAGCTTAGGTTTGTGTCCTTCGCCATAGGAATGGATGGAAATGGTAGCCCACAGGGGCCCACAGCGCTTGGGAATGTTGGGTAGTCGTGGTTCAAGTTGAGCTCGTGAGGCTGTCTTGGACCGAGTGATTCAAAGTGCGAAGGAGGCAGGGCCATGCTGTGTTTGATATATTTACTACAGATGTGCGTTCTAGGCAAGCACTCTGGAGAGACTTTCTCATGCCCTGTTGGAAGGACATGGCAGATGCTGAAGACGACACAAGGCCATAGAACTTCTTTTTCTGGGCATCGATGCCATACTGGTCACGAACACTTGGTATATCTTGGTATTTGGCTTGCAACGCTTTGGTTTGGCACATACCAAGTGGTATATCAAAATACCACCAAGATATATACCAATATGCTGTTTGATGTCATGATTTATACATACCACAATCACACAGGAGAGAGGACAGCCAGTTCCATGTCGTCCGTATCGCATCTCGGGTACAGGTCTCGGTATATCCGGTACATGGTCATGAATAGCAATGAATGTAAAGAAGCTAAAGGAAGATCTAAAGGAAGCAGTGAGATCACTTGGAATGGAAACCTGGCAAGATCTGAGAAACTGGTGCACTGAGGTGAAGACGGATGGCTCTTACACAAGGCCTCCCACCTTAGATCGTCGCAATTCCCTCTTCGGTCCGGCAACCCGGGGATTGACAAAAAAAGGGACCTCGAGATGGTTTGAGCCGCCAGCGATTTTTCAACACACCGTGATGATGCGCTCTGAGGCAATCGAGTCGAGCGGTTTCAAGGGGTTGAATCCGACATCCTGCTTCACCCTTAGATCCCTTAGGTCGCCTTAGGTCTCTTGTTTTGAGGGGTTCATTTCGAAAATACAGCCTTGCTTCAAATTGCCCAAGGCCGTGGCTATACCGTGCTGGCGACAAGTCAAGGTTGTATGGCATTTTCTTTGGCAACGAGTCCAAAGCCTCAGCTATTCGTAGAACTTTTCCAACATTCGTCGACAGCACCTGGCTTCTTGGGACAAGACTTAGGTTCGCATACAGCTTGGTGTGGACGAGGCTACTTGCATTTTGATCACTCCTTCTTGCAATATGCTGGAGTTCCCCCTGGAAAGTGTTTCACTTTTCATTTTCCTAGAGGGAATCTTCAATCTTTTTTGCTCGTTTGTTTGCTGTTTGCAGCAACATGTGGGCTACCACAAAATTTGGCACCCTGTGATCGAGGTACAAGTTCTGGGGCCGCCCTGGAGCCAGGTGTGGCTTGCCGGCTGACTTAGCCGACGAAGGGATTTGATGACTTTGCGGTGCGGCAAGATGTGCAAAGATGTAGACCTAAAGACCAGATCATTGATCAAAGACTAGGAGGAGCACCGTTTGAAATACATCCCAAGCTCATCCGACTGCGAATCCCATCATTCCTATACAGAAAAAGTCTCAGAGATAGCTTCAGAATAAGATCAGATGCAACCAAGACATAGGTACCATAGGTGACACCTGCTTAGCGCCTTTTGGAAGGCCCAATCGCTACGAGGAAAGCTGGTAATCGATGCTCCCTGGAACCCTCTCGGCAGAAGAATGAGCCGCTGCAAGTGTTTCGAAACTTTGCGGAATAGTTTCCGAAACTTGCCTGTCACTGATCGATGCGTGCCAACACTTGGCCCACTATGGTGGTTTCATGTGTTTTCGCAAGAACAAGTCAGACAGTTTTGCTTCCAATCGGAATGATCTGCTTATTCATGCAACTTTCTTGCCCAAGCTTCCAAACAGTTTCGAAAGAATGATGACTTGGGTCGATGTACAACTCAACCCGCTTTGCTCCTCAGTAGTCTTTCAGAAATTATATGCCATTCCGAACAACTTGGAGCATTTCTTCCATGGGAATCGGACACGCGTAGTAGCAGCCGGCAGATCGCCATGCTCAATGTAGAGGTCGGATTTGAGTAGTTTGGAAGGAAAGAAAACTGCTGAGATAGTGTGCGATTTGCGACTGAATTGCTAACACAAAAGCATTATAAGATATTATAAGCATCATTGAACATCATTAAAAACATCATGTGAACATCATGAACTAAAGTTGCACAAAAACCCACCAAGGCCTGCCCAAACATGTGGCCATTCGCAGGAATTCTTGAGCCCCGAGCTTCGACTGGCCATGTGCCATGTGGGGCGGCTCAACTTTCCCTTTGCACCTGCTTCTAACATCTTCCAACGTCGCTAATTGAAACTCGACTCGCGCCAAAAGGTCAAGGAAGCGATTCGAATCATTCTGTTGGGATCTCAAAACTGTTGCAGTAAGAGCTGTTTGTATATTGCATTGGTATTCTGAAGCATCAATCACACTTACCCACATGCCATGCACCAAGGCATTGCCTGGTCGTTTGCCGTACTATTGGAGGTGCTGATTCCATCGCTGGCCCGGCATGTTAAAGTGGGTATTCAATTTGCCATTTATGCTATTTGTTGGCTCCTATTTGAAGTTTCCAATCCCTGCCAGGACCCCAAAGCAGTTGTCTCGGAGCTCTTCGACGTCGAGTACGTACGGATCAACGAATCTCAACATGTGCAGGTGAGCTGCTTTGACAATGCACAGTATGCCTTGCTGAGTACTCCATCCTGCCTCTTGAAGGAGCTTGAACGCACTGTAGAGAAGTTCTCTGAAATTCTGGAGAACAATCTTGACAGATCAGGCGGACTGCAACCGGGTCTTGCATAGAACAACAGATTTCTAGGTCTCATAAAGATCATAAAGATACGATAATCGAACATTTCTGCGATTGTCCAAAAGTGATCATGCCAGTCGGCTAAAAGAACTTGCCATCCAGAAAAGAAACACATGCAGTGCTTATAAACAGTGTGTGCCAAATATCGTTCGCGGCCAGAGGCAAAGCACAGCTCGTTTTCAATTTGTACACAGTCAAGACTCGAAAGCAGAGCCTATGGCGCCTTGGCAGTGTCACCAACTGACAGTGAATTGACAGTTTCTCTTCATGGTACGTCCATGTACGTCCCACTTCAGGACAAATCCACCGCTAGGTGCTGCAAAGCTGCGATCATTCTAAGATGTATTGTGGACGGCTGCAGGAACCGCATTGTGGGGAGCGATGAGAAAACCGTCTTTGAACAGTGGAGAATTCCAGTGGCGGTGCAACCGTTGAACAGGCGCAACCTGTCGTCATGTTGCTGATGTTTGCAACCCAATCCCCGGATGCCTTGTTTTGTCACGGTGAAACTCGTCAAACATGTGAAGCATCTGAACTGAGCCGCCGGTTCAGAGTGGAATCCTTGGCAGGTATTTGAATCCTGCAGACAACCTGAGAGAGGAGGCGAACTTACAGGTGCCTCATGACATTGGAAAGTGCGTTCTTCAAAGAAGGATGCGTACCACACATTGCATCATAATTAATTTTGTTCGAACTCGAGTTCGACAAACTAAGTTTACGGTTTACTATTTGAGGCCGCATTGGATCTTTTGCACTCTTTTATCACATGACTGTCACAAGAAAATACAAGTACCTAAGGCTTCAAGTGCGTGATTGCAGCTCTGATTCGAAGGGTTTACCATCTTGGGTCTTGTGTCTCCCCAGATACCTCCAGGCCTCTGCTTCTCAGCAAGTTCAGCAAGTCCTTCATTACATCATCGCGAGAGCGAACACCAAGGCCGCCTCCCTTGGCTTCCGGAAACCACCAGCCATTACACTGGCCATGGCAGTTTCCACAGTTTGTCTGCCAGGTGGACCATCTTCCATCTCCGGAGAAAGACACGGTCTCCTACAAGTTTGAGGTGGCCTTCTTGTCTGGTGATGGAAAGGAGATCCTCTCCCATCTGGCTGCCGCCTTTTGATGCACTTGGAATGCAGTGAGTGACTCGTTTGCGCAGGAGATAGGCACAGGATCGTTACTTCCTCAAGGCAGCGCTGTAGATTGGATGAATTTCATTCCATGCACCGATCATCAGAGTCCAGACATGTCGACTCCATGACTTGTCCAGGCTTGGGATCCTCTATCAGCCAGACGATTCGTCACCTACCGAAGTGGCCTTAGTTGTTTCGGACCTTGTTTCGACTTTTTCGGAAAATGCTCAAGCGATTAATTGCAGCGTTTGAGCATATTTGAACCCTTCACTTGGAGATCACAATGTGCCACGCTTGGGGAGCTGAGGTACATGGCATGAGTCGTGTCTTGGGTCTGCTAAAATGCAGACTGTGAGAGCCAGTTGTGTGTTGCCACACATGTTGAGTTCATCAGCAGCAGCTCAATGATTCACAGACGACCTAGTGAAATCTGATTTGAAAAGAAGAAAGTGCTTTTGGCTTTTGGGCCCGTGCTCTCAATGCTGGATTTAAAGGTTTACGCCTGACAGCCGGGCGCCGGCAGAGAAATGGCCGTACATGCGTCCTTGTTTTGCGCACGTCTACGACTAGTACGACGACGACTACTACTATCGTCGTCGTCGTCGTTGTCGTCGTTGCTGCTGCTGATGCTGATGTTGCTGTTGTTCCTACGTTGGACCATTATGAACGATGGTGGAGCCAGGATGGCCCATCTTCGGCAGTCTTGGGCCCCATGTCGGGGCTCTTGGGTGGATGTTGGGCCAGGTGGAGCCCATCTTGGGCCCAGGTTGGGCCTAGGTTAGCCAATGTTGGGCCTATGTTGGCCTTATGTTGTCCTATCTGGGCCCATGTTGCCCCTGTCTTGGCCCTACGTTGGCCTATGTTGACCCCATGTTGGCCCATCTTGGGGCCTATGTAGATGCCAATTTTTCCGTCCCGGACCCCCTCCGTGGAAGCCATATCCTTTCCTCTTGTTCTGCCTCTGCATCTCCTTCCTCTTGTCATGACGTCTCTGTTTCATCTCACGAGGAACATACTGGCGTTTTTCTGGCCAAGTCATATCAGAAGGCTTCAAATGAACAAGAATTGGATTGTGAGCATCACGATCTGTAGGTGCAACCATGAAGATGTTGTGATCATTGTTCAAGCAAGTTTCATTTACCCTGAAGGTAAACTCACCCACAAAGTTCATATGATCTTCATCATCAAATTTGGCTAGGTTCTCCTCATACTCCAAAAGCGCATGTCCCCACTCAACAATAGACATCATACAACAGGCACCACGGTCTGTGGTCTTCTTGACCAGTGTATGTTGCTGTTGTAATGCCATCCAGATGTGTTGCTAAATAAGCAAGATCTCAATAGCTGCAAGAAATGACATGTTTCACCCGAACAGGTGGACAAGTTCTGTCAAAATGCTCGCGTCGAGCTTGTGTTGCAACATCCATCATTTTGTTGACCCAGTATTGCAATAAGCTGCGCAGAAGCCTTTTACGCACAGAACCTTTTGCACAAAGTACCTTTTACACAGCGAAGTCTTGCACAGATTAAGCAGAGAGGCTTTCAGGCACAGACGCGTTTACATAGAGAAATCTTTACACAGAGGAGCCTTTACGCACAGGTGCGTTTACACAGAGAAGTCTTTACACAGAGGAGCTTTTGCACACAGAATCTTGTACACACAGACCCGTTCACACACAGGAGGTTTTACAAACAGACAACTTTACGGCGCACAGAACTTTTACATAGAGCAGCTTTTCCGCAGCGAAGCTTGTACACACAGGGGAGCTTTTTTACACAGAAGCTTTTACATAAGGTTTTCTTAACACACACAGAAGCTTTTACACACAGAAACCTTTACGCACAGAAGCTTTTACACACAAACTTTTACACAGAAGCTTTTGCACACAGAAGCTTTTGCACTAAAAAAACCTCTACACAAAGGAGCTTTTACACACAGACGGGTTTACACAGAGGAGTCTTTACACACGGAGGCGTTTACACAGGAAAGCTTCTACACACAGAAGCGTTTACACAGAGTAGTTTTTACACAGAGAAATCTTTACACAAAGAAGTCTTGACACAGCAAAGCTTGCACACACAGAGGCTTTTACACAGAGAAGCCTTTTACACAGAGCAGCTTTTTCACAGAGGAACTTTTACACAGAGGAACTTTTACACAGAGGAACTTTTACACAGAGAAGCTTGTACACTCAGAGGCTTTGACACAGAGAAGTCTTTTACACAGAGAAATTTTGCACACAGAAGCTTTTTAAAAAACCAAAGCTTTACCCCCTTGGAGCTTTTAGAGACAGAAGCTGGTACGCAAAGAAACTTTCACAAACACAAACTTTTTTACACGCAGAGGACGTTTTGCACAGAAACTTTTACACACAGAAGCTTTTACACCAAAAACCTTTACACAGAGAAATTTTTACCCACAGAAGCTTTTACATACAGAAGCTTTTATGCAAGGAAACTTTTGTACAGAGAAGTCTTTACCCATCTTTCATCATGTCTCATTTTTCATGATCCTCCACCATCTGTCACCTTCATATCTTCGTTTTTATGCTCTTTTGGTCAACTCCCTCCGTCGTTTAGTTTTCATTTCGCACGGTGTTCTCTGCGGCGAAGCAAACTAAACGAGAACCCAGAAATAAAGAGCGACTAGAAAGATGGGATAAAATTAATTACATTAGCAGCAATAGCAACTAGAAGAATGTAGACGTAGCTGACGCAGTGCTGTGGTGAATTGTGGCCCCTGATACCATCAGTGCGCACGATGTTTTTCAGTGAAGATCTTACATCGATTTCGTCCAGAGCACAGCTGCCCACACCACAACATTTTCAAAAAAGGCGTGCTGTGCGCCGTCTTGCTTTTGGGTTCTCTGGCCCACCTTGTTCCTTGCCTTTGCGGTTCTGACTTGTGCATTCAAATGGTCAGAGTCTTGCTGCTGGAGGCTTGAGACTTTGGAATCCAAAGTTGTCTGAACGGTGGAACGCGTTTTGCTGGCATGCGTGTAGTTTATGGATGTTTATGGCATTTTATTGCCAACAAAATCTGGAACATTCAGGAACTTTGTGGGAAACAGACGAGCTTGGACGCTGTCACTTGTTTAAAGTCGATCGACCTCTGCAGCTGTTTGAGCAGTCACTGCCAATCAACGCACTCATGCAAACGCAAAAACACACACGAACACACACAAACACACACTCGCGTTGGTTCTTTCGGGTAGAATTATGGGATTTTCATGGGTTTTCATCGTGTGTAGCAGTGTAGCGAGCCAACAATGGAGAGGGGAATGCTTAGAATGTTGGTGTTTCAAAGCTACCACCTCTAAGCTACCACTTTTCTCACTTGGTTCGCGCCATGTCGAGCTTTGGAGATAGGAAATTTTGACGCGGGTAGTTCGAGGGAGTTGCTCTACGGCAAAGATGGTTCCAGGACAGATGACCCTTGAGGTCCAATCCCTCTTTGGTCCCAATTTCAACCAAAGTCATCAGGCAATTGTGGCCAACATTGTTGTTACAAAACTGAGTTTCAAATAGATCATCATTTTCGCATCGTGGCTAGTTGTAGCTTCGCCGATCTTTGCCCAGCTTTTGTTCGGTCAAAATCCATTGATTCTGAGTTTTGGACAGTACCGAGAAATCTTCACAGCAGACCGATGAACCTTCGAACAAACATCGCTTGATTGGTCAAGGGTCCAAGTGTGCCCAATCATAGAAGTGATCGAGTGCCTGAGGCACTTCAGGAACAACGGGGATATGCCTTTCGAATCCTTCTTCAATGGCCAAGTCTAATCACACCGGCAACCAAATGAAAAACTCACTGAACTTAATGTGGAGGACATTTCCTTCTATTCTGGGATGCTTCAGAAGGGCAAAGAAGCAGAGAACCGGGGAAGTAGAGTGTTGAAGAGACCGTGAGAGGTGTGTTCGTTAATGTGCAGAGCTGAAACCCAAATCCAGCCAGCGTAAACGACCCCTGGCTGGATTGTAAGGTGACAGGTATGAACAAGTTTTGCTTAGGAGAGTGAACCAAGTAGCCAAGTCTGTAGGAGACAAGGGCATAGAAGCGGAGAACCTGGGAAGTAGAGTGTTGAAGAGACAGTGTTGAAGAGACTGTGTGTTCGTGAATGTGCAGAGCTGCAACCCAAATCCAGCCAGCGTAAACGACCCCTGGCTGGATTGTAAGGTGACAGGCATGAACAAGTTTTGCTGAGGAGAGTGAACCAAGTAGCCAAGTATGTAGGCGACAAGGGCATAGAAGCGGAGAACCTGGGAAGTAGAGTATTGAAGAGACCGGGAGAGGTGCATCCGTGAATGTGCATAGCTGAAACGCAAATCCTGCCGGCGCAAACGACTGGAATGTAAGGTCACTCGTGTGACACAGTTTGTGACCCAGCGACAGTGGGTTGGAGGCTTACGGCTTGGGAGGGTGGAAACTTAAGGCACAACAGAACACCCACACCGCAATCAACAGGAAGGATTCCAGTGAGGCTACACCAACAGCCCCTCCAAAAGCCTTGAGATCTCAATCGCTAGCTTTAATTGCTATCGGCTGCTATAATACGTGTGTGCAGCATTCACTGCTTGCAGCGCCGCTTTCAGTTACTAGAGTCCTTTCTCACTGAAGTGACACGAACGCGTCCAGTGAGACCACACCAACAGCCCCTCCAAAAGCCTTGAGATCTCAACCGCGAGCTTTAATTGCTATTGGCTACCACAACATGTTGTGTGCAGCATTCACTGCTTGCAGTGCGGCTTTCAGTTCCAGATAGAGTCGATTGGTTTGTTGACACTGGAGGAATCCAATGTGTGTATAGGATTGCATATCCTCTTCCTGTTCTTCACCTACAATCTTGACTCGACAGTCAGTGAATGTCACATCTGTCGGCCAGACTGGCAAGAAACTGGAGTCCTTTCTCACTGAAGTGACACGAACGCGTCCAGTGAGACCACACCAACAGCCCCTTCAAAAGCCTTGAGATCTCAACCGCGAGCTTTAAATGCTATTGGCTACCGCAACATGTTGTGTGCAGCATTCACTGCTTGCAGTGCGGCTTTCAGTTCCAGATAGAGGCGATTGGTTTGTTGACACTGGAGGAATCCAATGTGTGTATAGGATTGCATATCCTCTTCCTGTTCTTCACCTACAATCTTGACTCGACAGTCAGTGAATGTCACATCTGTCGGCCAGACTGGCAAGAAACTGGAGTCCTTTCTCACTGAAGTGACACGAACGCGTCCAGTGAGACCACACCAACACCTTTTGGAAAAGCCTTGGAATATCAATCACGAGCTTTACGGTAATTGCTGTTGGCTGCCACAACACGTTGCTTGCAGCATTCACTGCTCGCAGCCCGGTTTTCAGTTCCAGATAGAGTCGATTGGTTTGTTGACACTGGAGGAATCCAATGTGTGTATAGGATTGCATATCCTCTTCCTGTTCTTCACCTACAATCTTGACTCGACAGTCAGTGAATGTCACATCTGTCGGCCAGACTGGCAAGAAACTGGAGTCCTTTCTCACTGAAGTGACACGAACGCGTCCAGTGAGACCACACCAACAGCCCCTTCAAAAGCCTTGAGATCTCAATCGCGAGCTTTAATTGCTATCGGCTGCTATAACACGTGTGTGCAGCATTCACTGCTTGCAGCGCGGCTTTCAGTTCCAGATAGAGTCGATTGGTTTGTTGACACTGGAGGAATCCAATGTGTGCATTCTATATGGGAACACTTGCTGTGCCTGTTCCTCACCTACAGTCTTGACTTGACAGTCAGTGAATGTCACTTCTGTTGGCCAGACTGGCAAGAAACTAGAGTCCTTTCTCACTGAAGTGACACGGACGCGTCCAGTGAGACCATACCAACAGCCCCTCCAAAAGCCTTGAGATCTCAATCGCGAGCTTTCAATGCTATTGGCTACCACAACATGTTGTGTGCAGCATTCACTGCTTGCAGCGCGGCTTTCAGTTCCAGATAGAGTCGATTGGTTTGTTGACACTGGAGGAATCCAATGTGTGTATAGGATTGTATATGGGAACACTTGCTGTGCCTGTTCCTCACCTACAATCTTGACTCGACAGTCAGTGAATGTCACTTCTGTCGGCCAGACTGGCAAGAAACTGGAGTCCTTTCTCACTGAAGTGACACGAACGCGTCCAGTGAGACCACACCAACAGCCCCTCCAAAAGCCTTGAGATCTCAATCGCGAGCTTTAATTGCTATCGGCTGCTATAACACCTGTGTGCAGCATTCACTGCTTGCTGCGCGGCTTTCAGTTCCAGATAGAGTCGCGAGCTTTAATTGCTATCGGCTGCTGTAACACGTGTGTGCAGCATTCACTGCTTGCAGCGCGGCTTTCAGTTCCAGATAGAGTCGATTGGTTTGTTGACGCTGGAGGAATCCAATGTGTGTATAGGATTCTATATGGGAACACTTGCTGTGCCTGTTCCTCACCTACAGTCTTGACTTGACAGTCAGTGAATGTCACTTCTGTCGGCCAGACTGGCAAGAAACTAGAGTCCTTTCTCACTGAAGTGACACGAACGCGTCCAGTGAGACCACACCAACAGCCCCTCCAAAACCCTTGAGATCTCAATCGCGAGCTTTAAATGCTATTGGCTACCACAACATGTTGTGTGCAGCATTCACTGCTTGCTGCGCGGCTTTCAGTTCCAGATAGAGTCAATTTGTTTGTTGACACTGGAGGAATCCAATGTGTGTATAGGATTGTATAGCCTCTTCCTGTTCTTCACCTACAATCTTGACTCGACAGTCAGTGAATGTCTTTTTTGTTGGCCGAGAACTCAATTGTCAGCGGTAGTCCTGGGAAATCGTGCGAAGGCAATTTGGACATTGACTGGTACTTCTGCAAAAGTGCTGAACCTTTCCATTGCCAGCAGCAAATTCTGTTTGGAAGCAAAGCCCGCTAAACAGAGAGCCGTAGTTCTACAGTATATGCGTTATTTTAGAGTAGTCGCTTAAAAGGGAGCTCTTGTCTTGTCTCAAGCCCCTCATTTGAACTGATTGCGTGGGCCAAGTGAAGAAAAACGTTAATGGAGGAAGTGTCACGCCCTTGCATAGGCTCCCATTTGGATGTGATGAAGTCGATCTATTTTGCCCAGCGCGCTACACGAGTCTTATGTTAGTCAAACGGCAGGTTAGTTCCGGCAGTTTCTTTACTTGGCCACGTTTTCTGCAACTTTCCGCGTCGGTCAGTTGAATGGAGCTGCAGACGAGCGCGAGCGGTGTAGCCTGGCCTCGACAATGGGTAGATCTGCCCAAAGAGCAAGCAGAGTGGGCTTCGCAAAAAAAGTGGCGACTTTGCTCTGACGAAATTCAAACTGTAGAAGTGTAGAGGAGCAAAGGCCACTTCAGACAGCGTCACCGGCGTCATTTGAGTGGCCATGTGATATCAGACGCAGACATCCAACTCCGGGACATGCTAACACGCCTGTCGACTGGCGGAGCGGAAATAGAGTGCACCTTCCATAGCATCAAAGGCAAACAGTTGTCGCAGTACATGCTAACACGCCTGTCGACTGGCGGAGCGGAAATAGAGTGCACCTTCCATAGCATCAAAGGCAAACAGTTGTCGCAGTAGTCATCCTTTTTACAAGCCAAGGGCAAAGTGAAGGGCTTGCCGCGGCATATTTAAGGTTTCGCTAGACATTTAGGAAAGAAATGGCAAAGACACATGTGCATCCAACAGCCAATTCCATTTCCAGGAAGATGGCATCATGGGTTAGTTGAATGGAAAAGCCGTGGATGCCAAGCGCAAGTCAGCGGTGTAGTTGGTTTCCCGCTACAGTAGACAGGTCCGCTAACTCTCAAAATTCATTAAACGAAAGTAAAGCGCACTCGCATCAAAGGCAAACAGTGCCCAAAGGAAAAATGCTGGTGTGCAGCATAGTCACTTGCGCAGGGCTCCTTAGGATCCTAAAATTCGCCCATAAGCTTGATTTGAATGATTGAAGCAGCAATGGAAAGTTTCGCTGCGTCGTGAAAAGGCAATCCCGCCAAGCCCATCATGTCTCCACCCTAGGGTCTGCGTATCTCGTCAACAACGTTGCACAATGATAGCCCGTGCTCATGGCACCATTGTTGGGTTGAAGGACTGCCCAGAAACAGTTGGTAGCTCCCATTCTCACCCAGATGCTCCAAATCAAGGCATGGGAAACGTCCCGTGATATATTGTGATTTCTTTGGCCTTCTACCCATGAGAGCAACACAGCTGAGGCAGGTTGTTATCGAGCTGCTCCGCAAGACCTGTTTAAGTTGAAGAAAGTGGATTCAGCATGTCAGCATTGGCCCAAGCCTGAAAAGCGCTGCAGCACCATTTCATGGTGACCTTTGAGAATGGGACGCTTTCTTCATCCGGGTGGCGTTTTGTGATTGAGCCCTCAGGTGCGTTTTGAGATTGAGGTGACTGTATCGTTTCTGATTCTTCTGATCTGGTTTGCTTGCATGAAGGGCATGTTGACGAGTTGCATCTTGCATGACTGCGTGGAGCGGATTGCCTGCCTTTCAAGTAGGAAAGCTTGTGCTCGGTAAGTGTTGAGATGGCATGAGATGGCATGAGATGGCACGAGATGGGGTTAGATGGTAATTTTTCCCACATTTCACCAATAATCTGTCAATGAAGGCGCGTCATTCTAGAGCCACGATTTGGTTACAGTAAAACCAAGTGTTGAATGCTGCGCATATTCGGCCATGGTATTATATTTTCATTTTGCTTTAGCATTTTTTGTCTCAATCTTTACAAGTCAGTCCAGTTGCTTTGGGCTGTCGGAGACAAGGTATTTCTTTATTCCCGAGGCTTCAGCAACTTGTGCCAGATTCTGTGTCTCAAAGCCGTCTCCAGTTCATTCTGGTAAATGTTGCACTGCCTGTTCAGCACGAAATCTTGGAGCACCCTGCGAACTCTTACAATGACTCTACAGCATGCTGTAGATGTTCAAATTTTCGAATCTGCACCAGAATTCCTCCGGTCCTTAAACTCTGGCTCTTGTCCACTTGATGGGAGGTGCTGGTGCATCTCAGAGACTGGGAGATCGTTAGTTTGGAATTCTCCTCAGATTGGAAGACCATGGCTGACTTCGGCATGACGGAATGTCGCAACCAAGCGCGCTCCTCCGTTTTGATTGGCCACAAATCAGATTCAGTATAGGGCTTGCACATTCAAATTGCGTTTTGAGTGCCTTTGCCAAGGGAGATTGTTTGAAGACTCAGCATGTGTCACGACGTCGGGTTTGCGATAGAGGCTGCCATTTCTGAAGTCAAATTCAAATCATATCATATTGAGTGGTCAAAACACTCTCTTCTCTGTAAGCGCCAGGAGCTACGGTAGTGGCACAGCCGCTCAGGAATGATGCATTTCCTTTTCAGGCATGTTTCCTGGTGCACTTCCAAGATGATGCAGACCAAACATAGAGCAACAATGCAACGTCGCCTGTGTTTTGCAAATTCCATTGAACAGGTGTTGTTGCCCTGCGCCGACAGCTTGTTTCCATATTCGCAGAAAACTTCCAACTCATGGTCTCTCATTGGCAGTTCTAGTGACATCCAAGTGACGTCCACCCTTGTCAAGGTTGCTTGACACCTGACGACCTGGAAATGGTGAACAGAAGCAGCATCAGTGGGAATGTGTGCAGAGATGTGTGCCCTGCCTTTAAGAGCATTCCTTGCTGACAGAGCGCGTGCATGTGCAGTTAGAATCCTGCAGATTTGAGCCATTTGTCTTGAAGCTTCGGGCAAGCTGACACAGCGACGTTTTACATGCAATCCCCAAACCTAGCTTGTTTGATTGTTCCCTTTTCCCACCAAGATTGGACGGCTCCCCTTGACAGCCACCTTTGAACATCGTAGCTGTTCCCATGTCAAAACGCCGTTTTTGAGAGTCCTTTTTCCTTGCTGTTTCTTGGGTGGTTGATATTCAGATCCAATTTGTAGGTAGTAGTTGCTGCAAGTTCTTCTTCTAAGAAAAAACTTAAGACATCTTGCATCTGGAGTGAAGGTTAGATTAGACTCTTCGCAAAGGAAAGTGTTGATATCCTTGCACACTGGCCCCATGGGCCGCAACGCTTGCCTTGACGCTGGATTTCTGCACGTGCTGCCTGTACCCTACTCAGTCTGCTCACCCCTGCACAAACTGTTGCCTGCTAGTTTAAATGTGACATAATGTTGATTTTGTCGCGTTTTAGCTTTTCCCAGTATTGCTCATTTGAGCAAAGGTGAAGACCCAGATCAGTACGCTTGAAAGTTCAAAACCGTCCACCAGCATATTGTCCTTAAAAGTGTTGCCTTAAAAGGTGTGTGCAAAGAATCATGCGAAATCACGCATGCCATTTTGCAGATCTGAGGATGTGATATAGAGACCCCAATGGAGCATTGTACATGCCCTTGCTCGAACTTTCAGCGTCATGATAGGTTTGTTAAACTGAAAAGCTGGGGATGGCGACCGCGATTCAACGGTGCAGCTGGCTCCCTGCCACAGTGGACAGGTCTGTGCACTCTCAAGATTCCCAAAACAAAAGTAAGGTGCGCCTCGCATCACAAGAAAACAGCGGTTGCAGGGGTCACCCTTCTCACAAGCCAAATGCCAAGTGAAGGGCTTGGAATTAATCGCATGTCACGACATAGTTCAGGTTCCGCAAGACAGTTGGGACGGAAACGCCAGAAACACCTGTGCATTCACCAACTAATACTCCTTTGAAAAGTGTCCATTCATCGAAGCTGCCCATGTTCAGGATGCCGGGAAACAGTTTGCGTGGTTTCAATGCTTCAGCTGCTGAGTAGGGTGCAATCAGTGCAGGCCATGATATTTCAAAGGCAGACATCCAGCTTGGGGACATGCCTGTTGACTGGCAGAGCGAAAGTAAAGTACACCTCGCATCGCATCAAAGGCAAAAAGTTGTTGCAGTGGTCATCATGCTCAGAAGAGGAATTGCCGTCTCCCGCATTTCCAGGAAGATGCCAGCATGTGGCATAGTTACTTGTGCAGGGCTCTTTTCGATCCTAAAATTCGTCCATGAAAAGGCCATGCCGGCAAGCCCACCATGTCTCCACCCTAATGTCTGCGTATCTCGTCAACAATTCCCTTGCGAATTGTGTGCAACATGCACAAAGATAGGGCCAAAGATAGCCCGTGCTCATGGCACCGTTGTAGGTTTGAGGGACTGCCCTGAAACATTTGGTAGCTCCCAGTCTCGCCCAGATTCTCCAAATCATGGCATTGGAGATGTACCGTAAGCTACCGTGATTGCTTCCTATATGCGAGAAACACTGCTGAGGCAGGTTGTTATCGAACTGTTCCGCACCGCAAGACCTGTTTGAGTTGAAGGGAGTGCCTTCAGCGTGTCATCATTGTCCCAAACCTGAAAAGATCTGCACAGCCATTCGACGGTGATCTTTGAGAGTGTGGCGCTTTCTTTATCCGGGTGTCGTTCCTTGATTGAGTCCTCAGGCTCAGGTGATATCGTTTCTGATGATTCTGATCTAGTTTGTTTGCATGAAGGGTATGTTGACGGGTTACATCTTGCATGAATGCTGGAGGCGGATTGCCTGCCTGTCATGCATGTAGGAAAAGCCTGTGCTCGGTAAGTGTTGAGACGGCATGAGACGGCATGAGATAGCATGAGATGGCATGAGATATGAGATGGCAGTTTTTCCCATATTTTTCCAAGCCAAGATTTGGTTAAGACCAAGTGTTGAATGCTGCGCATATCCGGCCACGGTATTATATTTTCATTTTGCTTTAGCATTTTTTGTCTCAATCTTTACAAGTCAGTCCAGCTGCTTTGGGCTGTCGGAGACAAGGTATTTCTTTATTCCCGAGGCTTCAGCAACTTGTGCCAGATTCTGTGTCTCAAAGCCGTCTCCAGTTCATTCTGGTAAATGTTGCACTGCGTGTTCAGCACGAAATCTTGGAGCACCCTGCGAACTCTTACAATGACTCTACAGCATGCTGTAGATGTTCAGATTTTCGAATCTGCGCCAGATTTCCTTCGGTCCTTAAACTCTGGCTCTTGTCCACTGGATGGGAGGTGCTGGTGCATCTCAGAGACTGGGAGATCGTTAGTTTGGAATTCTCCTCAGATTGGAAGACCATGGCTGACTTCGGCATGGCGGAATGTCGCAACCAAGCGCGCTCCTCCGTTTTGATTGGCCACAAATCAGATTCAGTATAGGGCTTGCACATTCAAATGGCGTTTTGAGTGCCTTTGCCAAGGGAGATTGTTTGAAGACTCAGCATGTGTCACGACGTCGGGTTTGCGATAGAGGCTGCCATTTCTGAAGTCAAATTCAAATCATATCATATTGAGTGGTCAAAACACTCTCTTCTCTGTGAGCGCCAGGAGCTACGGTAGTGGCACAGCCGCTCAGGAATGATGCATTTCCTTTTCAGGCATGTTTCCTGGTGCGCTTCCAAGATGATGCAGACCAAACATAGAGCAACAATGCAACGTCGCCTGAGTTTTGCAAATTCCATTGAGCAGGTGTTGTTGCCATGCGCCGACAGCTTGTTTCCATACTCGCAGAAAACCTCCAACTCATGGTCTCTCATTGGCAGTTCTAGTGACATCCAAGTGACGCCCACCCTTGTCAAGGTTGCTTGACACCTGACGACCTGGAAATGGTGAACAGAAGCAGCATCAGTGGCAATGTGTGCAGAGATGTGTGCCCTGCCTTTAAGAGCATTCCTTGTTGACAGAGCGCGTGCATGTGCAGTTAGAATCTTGCAGATTTGAGCCATTTGTCTTGAAGCTTCGGACAAGCTGACACAGCGACGTTTTACATGCAATTCCCAAACCTAGCTTGTTTGATCGTTCCCTTTTCCCACCAAGATTGGACGGCTCCCCTTGACAGCCACCTTTGAACATCGTAGCTGTTCCCATGTCAAAACGCTGTTTTTGAGAGTCCTGTTTCCTCACTGTTTCTTGGGTGGTTGATATTCAGATCTCTTTGAGTTGCAAGAGAAGCTCTATTTTGCTAACAATCTTTCCGTGAAGGCGTGTCTTTCATTGGGCCGGGATTCCAGAGAAACCAAGTGTTGAATGCTGTGCATATCCGGCCACAGAATTTATGTTGATTTTGCTTTAGCGATTTTTCTCTCGACCTTGGAGTTTGTGTCCCTTGGGGCTTGCGATGGAGGCTGCCATTTCTGAAGTTAAATCATATATTGAGTGGTCAAAACACTCTCTTCTCTGTGAGCGCCAGGAGCTACGGTAGTGGCACAGCCGCTCAGGAATGATGCATTTCCTTTTCAGGCATGTTTCCTGGTGCGCTTCCAAGATGATGCAGACCAAACATAGAGCAACAATGCAACGTCGCCTGAGTTTTGCAAATTCTATTGAACAGGTGTTGTTGCCCTGCGCCGACAGCTTGTTTCCATATTCGCAGAACACTTTCAACTCATGGGCTCTCGTTGTTAGATCTAGTGATTCAAGGTTACTGGACACCTGACGACCTGGAAATCGTGGACAGAAGCAGTCTCAGTGGCAATGTGTGCAGAGATGTGTGTCCTGCGTTTCAGAAAAGGCTTTGTTGAGAGAGTGCGTGCATGTGCATTTAGCATCCGGAATGTTTTTCGCGAAGCTTGTTCTGCAGAAGTAAAGTGCACCTTGCAGCAAAAGCAAACAGTGGTTGCAGTGCTCACCTGGCGAAGCCAAGAGGAAAGCCAAGGGCTTGCCACATCATACTTAAAATTCCGCTAGATGTTTCCGTCCTACCAAAGACACCTTTGCAGCCTGTGCATTCATCATCCAATTCTCTGGGGTGTCCAGTGACGGAAGCCGCCCATGTTCAGTGCAGGCCATGAGACTGAGGCAGACATCCTCGGGGACATGCCTGTTCACCGGAGCAGCGGTTGCAGGGGTCACCCTGCTCACAAGCCAAATGCCCAGTGAAGGGCTTGGAATTAATCGCATGTCACGACATAGTTCAGGTTCCGCAAGACAGTTGGGACGGAAACACCAGAAACACCTGTGCATTCACCAACTAATACTCCTTTGAATAGTGTCCATTCATCGAAGCTGCCCATGTTCAGGATGCCAGAGAAACAGTTTGCGTGGTTTCAATGCTTCAGCTGCTGAGTAGGGTGCAATCAGTGCAGGCCATGATATTTCAAAGGCAGACATCCAGCTTGGGGACATGCCTGTTGACTGGCAGAGCGGAAGTAAAGTACACCTGGCATCGCATCAAAGGCAAAAAGTTGTTGCAGTGGTCATCATGCTCAGAAGAGGAATTGCCGTCTCCCGCGTTTCCAGGAAGATGCCAGCATGTAGCATAGTTACTTGTGCAGGGCTCTTTTCGATCCTAAAATTCGTCCATGAAAAGGCCATGCTGGCAAGCCCACCATGTCTCCACCCCAATGTTTGCGTATCTCGTCAACAATTCCTTTGCGAATTGTGTGCAACATGCACAAAGATAGGGCCAAAGATAGCCCGTGCTCATGGCACCGTTGTAGGTTTGAGGGACTGCCCTGAAACAGTTGCTTGCTCGCCCCGATGCTCCAGATGTGTCGTGGTATGGCGTGATTGCTTTGGCCTTCTACCTACATGAAAGAAACACTGCTGAGGCAGGTTGTTATCGAACTGTTCCGCACCGCAAGACCTGTTTGAGTTGAAGAGAGTGCCTTCAGCGTGTCATCATTGTCCCAAACCTGAAAAGATCTGCACAGCCATTCGATGGTGATCTTTGAGAGTGTGGCGCTTTCTTTATCCGGGTGTCGTTCCTTGATTGAGTCCTCAGGCTCAGGTGATATCGTTTCTGATGATTCTGATCTAGTTTGTTTGCATGAAGGGTATGTTGACGGGTTACATCTTGCATGAATGCTGGAGGCGGATTGCCTGCCTGTCATGCATGTAGGAAAAGCCTGTGCTCGGAAAGTGTTGAGACGGCATGAGACGGCATGAGATAGCATGAGATGGCATGAGATATGAGATGGCAGTTTTTCCCATATTTTTCCAAGCCAAGATTTGGTTAAGACCAAGTGTTGAATGCTGCGCATATCCGGCCACGGTATTATATTTTCATTTTGCTTTAGCATTTTTTGTCTCAATCTTTACAAGTCAGTCCAGCTGCTTTGGGCTGTCGGAGACAAGGTATTTCTTTATTCCCGAGGCTTCAGCAACTTGTGCCAGATTCTGTGTCTCAAAGCCGTCTCCAGTTCATTCTGGTAAATGTTGCACTGCGTGTTCAGCACGAAATCTTGGAGCACCCTGCGAACTCTTACAATGACTCTACAGCATGCTGTGGATGTTCAGATTTTCGAATCTGCGCCAGAATTCCTTCGGTCCTTAAACTCTGGCTCTTGTCCACTGGATGGGAGGTGCTGGTGGATTTGAGAGACTGGGAGATAGTTAGTTTGGAATTCTCAACAGGTTGGAAGACCATGGCTGACTTCGGCATGACGGAATGTCGCAACCAAGCGCGCTCGCTTTGATTGGCCACAAATCAGATTCAGTATAGGGCTTGCACATTCACATGGCGTTTTGAGCGCCTTTGCCAAGGGAGATTGTTTGAAGACTCAGCATGTGTCACGACGTCGGGTTTGCGATAGAGGCTGCCATTTCTGAAGTCAAATTCAAATCATATCATATTGAGTGGTCAAAACACTCTCTTCTCTGTGAGCGCCAGGAGCTACGGTAGTGGCACAGCC
The DNA here is from genome assembly GCA_947184155.2 of Cladocopium goreaui. NCBI lineage: Eukaryota > Dinophyceae > Suessiales > Symbiodiniaceae > Cladocopium > Cladocopium goreaui. The sequence goes on from CAMXCT020000322.1 coordinate 93,177, forward strand.
GCTCAGGAATGATGCATTTCCTTTTCAGGCATGTTTCCTGGTGCGCTTCCAAGATGATGCAGACCAAACATAGAGCAACAATGCAACGTCGCCTGTGTTTTGCAAATTCCATTGAACAGGTGTTGTTGCCATGCGCCGACAGCTTGTTTCCATATTCGCAGAAAACCTCCAACTCATGGTCTCTCATTGGCAGTTCTAGTGACATCCAAGTGACGTCCACCCTTGTCAAGGTTGCTTGACACCTGACGACCTGGAAATGGTGAACAGAAGCAGCATCAGTGGCAATGTGTGCAGAGATGTGTGCCCTGCCTTTAAGAGCATTCCTTGTTGACAGAGCGCGTGCATGTGCAGTTGGAATCCTGCAGATTTGAGCCATTTGTCTTGAAGCTTCGGACAAGCTGACACAGCGACGTTTTACATGCAATTCCCAAACCTAGCTTGTTTGATCGTTCCCTTTTCCCACCAAGATTGGACGGCTCCCCTTGACAGCCACCTTTGAACATCGTAGCTGTTCCCATGTCAAAACGCTGTTTTTGAGAGTCCTGTTTCCTCACTGTTTCCTGAGTAGCTGATATTCACATGCATTTTGTAGGGAGTAGTTGCCGCAAGTTCTTCTAAGAAAAGATTTTAAATATCAAAGATATCTATAGATATCTTGCATCTTGAGTGCAGTTTAGATTCTTCCCAAAGGAAAATATTGATGTCGCACATGGGCTCCAAGGGCTGCAGTGCTTTCCATGACACTGGCTTCCTGGATGATTCGTAACTGGGGCTGCTTGCCCCAGTTCAAACGTGACACAGTTTTAAGATGTTACGAATTTGGAGTGCTTTAACTTTTCCAGATATTTCTCATTTCAGGAAGGGTGAATCCCTACATAGATCTTTGCGTTTGAAACCAAAAACCCGTCCACCAAGGCTTGTCCTTGAAAGTGTTGCCATGTGTTGCCTTAAAAGGTGTGTGCAAAGAATCATGCGAAATCACGCATGCCATTTTGCAGATCTGAGGATGTGATATAGAGACCCCAATGGAGCATTGTACATGCCCTTGCTCGAACTTTCAGCGTCATGATAGGTTTGTTAAACTGAAAAGCTGGGGATGGCGACCGCGATTCAACGGTGCAGCTGGCTCCCTGCCACAGTGGACAGGTCTGTGCACTCTCAAGATTCCCAAAACAAAAGTAAGGTGCGCCTCGCATCACAAGAAAACAGCGGTTGCAGGGGTCACCCTTCTCACAAGCCAAATGCCAAGTGAAGGGCTTGGAATTAATCGCATGTCACGACATAGTTCAGGTTCCGCAAGACAGTTGGGACGGAAACACCAGAAACACCTGTGCATTCACCAACTAATACTCCTTTGAATAGTGTCCATTCATCGAAGCTGCCCATGTTCAGGATGCCAGAGAAACAGTTTGCGTGGTTTCAATGCTTCAGCTGCTGAGTAGGGTTCAATCAGTGCAGGCCATGATATTTCAAAGGCAGACATCCAGCTTGGGGACATGCCTGTTGACTGGCAGAGCGGAAGTAAAGTACACCTGGCATCGCATCAAAGGCAAAAAGTTGTTGCAGTGGTCATCATGCTCAGAAGAGGAATTGCCGTCTCCCGCGTTTCCAGGAAGATGCCAGCATGTAGCATAGTTACTTGTGCAGGGCTCTTTTCGATCCTAAAATTCGTCCATGAAAAGGCCATGCTGGCAAGCCCACCATGTCTCCACCCCAATGTTTGCGTATCTCGTCAACAATTCCTTTGCGAATTGTGTGCAACATGCACAAAGATAGGGCCAAAGATAGCCCGTGCTCATGGCACCGTTGTAGGTTTGAGGGACTGCCCTGAAACAGTTGCTTGCTCGCCCCGATGCTCCAGATGTGTCGTGGTATGGCGTGATTGCTTTGGCCTTCTACCTACATGAAAGAAACACTGCTGAGGCAGGTTGTTATCGAACTGTTCCGCACCGCAAGACCTGTTTGAGTTGAAGAGAGTGCCTTCAGCGTGTCATCATTGTCCCAAACCTGAAAAGATCTGCGCAGCCATTCGATGGTGATCTTTGAGAGTGTGGCGCTTTCTTTATCCGGGTGTCGTTCCTTGATTGAGTCCTCAGGCTCAGGTGATATCGTTTCTGATGATTCTGATGTAGTTTGTTTGCATGAAGGGTATGTTGACGGGTTACATCTTGCATGAATGCTGGAGGCGGATTGCCTGCCTGTCATGCATGTAGGAAAAGCCTGTGCTCGGTAAGTGTTGAGACGGCATGAGACGGCATGAGATAGCATGAGATGGCATGAAATATGAGATGGCAGTTTTTCCCATATTTTTCCAAGCCAAGATTTGGTTAAGACCAAGTGTTGAATGCTGCGCATATCCGGCCACGGTATTATATTTTCATTTTGCTTTAGCATTTTTTGTCTCAATCTTTACAAGTCAGTCCAGCTGCTTTGGGCTGTCGGAGACAAGGTATTTCTTTATTCCCGAGGCTTCAGCAACTTGTGCCAGATTCTGTGTCTCAAAGCCGTCTCCAGTTCATTCTGGTACATGTCGCACTGCGTGTTCAGCACGAAATCTTGGAGCACCCTGCGAACTCTTACAATGACTCTACAGCATGCTGTAGATGTTCAGATTTTCGAATCTGCGCCAGAATTCCTTCGGTCCTTAAACTCTGGCTCTTGTCCACTGGATGGGAGGTGCTGGTGCATCTCAGAGACTGGGAGATCGTTAGTTTGGAATTCTCAACAGGTTGGAAGACCATGGCTGACTTCGGCATGACGGAATGTCGCAACCAAGCGCGCTCCTCCGTTTTGATTGGCCACAAATCAGATTCAGTATAGGGCTTGCACATTCACATGGCGTTTTGAGCGCCTTTGCCAAGGGAGATTGTTTGAAGACTCAGCATGTGTCACGACGTCGGGTTTGCGATAGAGGCTGCCATTTCTGAAGTCAAATTCAAATCATATCATATTGAGTGGTCAAAACACTCTCTTCTCTGTGAGCGCCAGGAGCTACGGTAGTGGCACAGCCGCTCAGGAATGATGCATTTCCTTTTCAGGCATGTTTCCTGGTGCGCTTCCAAGATGATGCAGACCAAACATAGAGCAACAATGCAACGTCGCCTGTGTTTTGCAAATTCCATTGAACAGGTGTTGTTGCCCTGCGCCGACAGCTTGTTTCCATATTCGCAGAAAACCTCCAACTCATGGTCTCTCATTGGCAGTTCTAGTGACATCCAAGTGACGTCCACCCTTGTCAAGGTTGCTTGACACCTGACGACCTGGAAATGGTGAACAGAAGCAGCATCAGTGGGAATGTGTGCAGAGATGTGTGCCCTGCCTTCAAGAGCATTCCTTGTTGACAGAGCGCGTGCATGTGCAGTTAGCATCCTGCAGATTTGTGTTGAAGCTTGGGACAAGCTGACACAGCGACGTTTTACATGCAATTCCCAAACCTAGCTTGTTTGATTGTTCCCATTGCCCACCAAGATTGGACGGCTCCCCTTGACAGCCACCTTTGAACCGCGTCGCTGTTTCCATGTCAAAACGCTGTTTTTGAGAGTCCTGTTTCCTCACTGTTTCTTGGGTGGTTGATATTCAGACCCAATTTGTAGGTAGTAGTTGCTGCAAGTTCTTCTTCTAAGAAAAGAACTTAAGACATCTTGCATCTTGAGCGAGTGTCAGATTCTTCCCAAGGAAAGTGTTGATGTCCCAGTTGCTTCCTGCCATCTGAAGGCCATGAACGTTTCATGAAAGTCCGTGTAGGGCATTCGAAGACCATTAGTTTTAAATTTTCCTCGGATTCTGATATATTGATTGGAAGACCATTCTTGACTCCAGCATGACTGACGGCATAGCACAACGAAGCGCTCCCGTCCGTTTTGATTGGCCACAGACAAGATTTAGATAGATTTAGTATAGGGTTTGCACATGGCATTTTCAGGGCGTGTGCCAAGGGAGATGGATTGAAGACTCAGGATGTATCATTTGGGGCTTGCGATGGAGGCTGCCATTTCTGAAGTCAAATCATATCAAACTGAGCGGTCAAAATACTCTGTCTCTGTGAGCGCCAGGAGCTACGGTAGTGGCACAGCCGCTCAGGAATGATGCATTTCCTTTTCAGGCATGTTTCCTGGTGCGCTTCCAAGATGATGCAGACCAAACATAGAGCAACAATGCAACGTCGCCTGAGTTTTGCAAATTCCATTGAACAGATGTTGTTGCCCTGCGCCGACAGTTTGTTTCCAAATTTGCAGAAAACCTTCAACTCATGGTCTCTAATTACTCTAATTGGCAGTTCTAGTGACGTCCATCGTTGTCAAGGTTGCTTGACACCTGACGACCTGGAAATCGTAGACACAAGCAGCATCAGTGGCAATGTGTGCAGAGGTGTGTGCCCTGCCTTCAAGAGCATTCCTTGTTAACAGAGCGCGTGCATGTGCAGTTAGCATCCTACAGATTTGTCTTGAAGCTTGGAACTAGCTGACACAACGACGTTTTACATGCAACTCCCAAACCTAGCTTGTTTGATTGTTCCCATTGCCCACCAAGATTGGACGGCTCCCCTTGACAGCCACCTTTGAACCGCGTCGCTGTTTCCATGTCAAAACGCTGTTTTTGAGAGTCCTGTTTCGCGGTTGGCTGGTTGGATGTTTTGCGAGCTGAAACTATGCGCCAGATTCCCTGGCCTTGCAATCCCCGGGCCTCGCAATGAACCGAGCGGCGTGGCTCGTGCATTGACTTTCTCTGCTCAAAATTGTCGTTGTCAACTATCGTCTTGACCCACATTCCAAAATCTGTCTTAAAATAATGTGCCGCAAAAAAGCATTGGGTAAGTTCCAGCCTTGTGTATTTTGCGAGGCACCCTGATGACCTCCGCCTGGGCGTCTGCAGGCAGGTCCCACTCGAATTGCCTGAAACCTCTTCCCGGGCCGTGCCCAAGCCTGCGAAGCCAACTTGGCCCAGTTAGAGATGTGTCGATTTCTCATGCGTCTCGTTGCATTTGCATCAGTGTGGGGTGTGAGATCCAAAGTCCAAGTTCTGCTGAGTGGGACATATATGCAGCGCTCTTGCCGTACATGACTCAATGACAGCGCTGAAGACCAAAGCCCACAGGTCCCGGAACACAAAAAAGACTCCCAGATTCGCAAGGCTGAACGAAGCTCTCACATCGACGCAGCGCAGTGTCAAAACAAATGCCGTTTGCCACTGAATTTCAATGTAATTATTTTTCAGGTCAAACAGCAAAAACCAAAAAACAAGTATACCGCAAATTTATGGTTGGAGATCCGTGCCAGTTCTCCCCCTCCAGTAACTTGTGAGATCCTGTGAGACTTGTGTGATTCAAAGGGTTGGATTTGCTGCTTTGGCAGCAATGCTTGACACAAACAGATGCAGAACTATCCCTTCCATGCTCTTGCAAATGAAGCTGGGTCGGCATCTAAGTCCCAGGCGATTGGTCAACCGCACAACAAAGACTCTGCCAGCGACTTGTGATTCACACGGTCGGATTTGCTGCTCAAAGGGATAGCAGCAATGCTCGACCAAAGACTCCTGGTCACTTTCCTTTCTATAGATGAAGCTTGGCCCTGACTTGGGAGAGTCCGCGCTCAGAATGTCAGACATTGCTAGACTCCACGCCAGAACTTGGTGGCATGGCTGCAGAAGTCGTGGAGATGTGAAGGCGTGATAAGTCCGATGCGATTCTGGGTCAACCGCACCATGAACGAAGAGGAAGACTCTGGCATTGATTTGTCGGTCGCACTTGCTGTTCAATTGGACGGCAGCAATGCTCGACCACATCACTTTCCTGTCTGAAGCTGGGCCCAGAGTCACAGAGTCATCCAGAGTCCGAGATCAGCGTGTCAGACATTGCCAGAATGAGGCTTGGAGCGGCTTGGCAAAAAATCGCGAGCTCAGACATGGGGAGAGTCCCGGAGAACCGAGTTCAAATGGTCAGGCTGTTGCATATGACCAGCTTTATAAAGGCCGAGATTTTGTCGATTTATTTTGACTGTGGCAGCTACTTTCTTGATGTTTTCCCAGTGGCAGTGAGATTTGTGGATTGATCCATTCAGAGGCGGATGTGGTTGAAACCTCATGGGCCACCATGCAACCCCAATATTTTTCAAGATGTTTTTTGCGAAAGCTAAGGCTTGATAACAGGACCATATACAGTATACATCCTTTTACAGCGAATCGAACATTATCGAACATGCTTTTGATTCTTTTGATGTCTTTTGATTACATTATTTGCTTCTCTTGCCTCTGGTTGCTGCTGCTGTAGTGGTTGCATTCAAGTGTGAGGCCAGCTATTGACAGACTGTTGTGCATCTTAGGAGACGCATATCTTGTGTATTCTTGTGTAACTGTGCATACATCTACGAAAGGTGCTTTTCTTTTTCAAACTTGGGAGGGGCTCATTTTGTTTCTGGCCAAACAAAATTGTACTGGGGTGTGACATTGCTATCATCACCGGGAAGCTTAAGCCACTGTAGCAGACGATGCCACTATAGGATCACGGCCCCATTATCAAAGAAACAATTCTTCAACACTGGGCCTTGGATTTCTTTACAGCACTAATGACCAAGGCTCCCACAAAAAACTACATGTAAAATCATGTAAACATAGTTGAGAAATCGGCCCCGAAAAGGAGGTTTGAAGGTGCATCAGCGGTTGTTCAATCCAAGGGCAGTCTGTTGAAGCACCAAACGTTCATTTTTGTTGCACGACTGGAACATTTCCCTGGGACGCCATGACCTGCCATGTTTGAGCCGCGACAATATGCCGAATGGATTCATGGGGAGATTTTCCAACCTGTCATTGTCGTTATTGGCACTGCAAATGCAAAAACCAGGATCAAAGAGATCAACGGTTTATCGCTGGCAGAACTCTTTGCACCCTTTGGTGGACATTTTCCTCCTGGGATTTCGGTATCGGTGCAATCTCTAGAGCGTCAGATCGCCATCGAACATTTCCGAGTTCAATTCACGGATGCCGATTCTGCGGTCCAACTGAGTCAGCTCCAAGCAGATCAGTTGGCAGATTGGACAGTGGAGTCCAGTGCTTTGGAGAGACCAACACGTTCCCAGAGTGCCAAGGCTTTGGAAGCACCTAGTCCTTGGTATGAAGAATGGCGAAGCGCCCTCTTCCGATCATTGCGTTGGTCAGATCATGAAGGCTTGGATCAACCTACAGCAGCCTTGTTGGTGGTCATGTCGAAGGAATCAGATCCAGCAATGCTATTGGAACAGCTACTGCATTCCTCGAATATGCCACCACTTTGCACCCAGGGAGTGCTTGACCCGGTGCCCTCTAGAGTTGCAGTGCTTCTACATGATGCATCTGATCCAGCTAGTCCAAGCAAGGAAGAACTGGTCAGGAAACTGGAAAACTTGAAAACAAGCTTTGCCCCAAATCAAGTTTTTGTCCTGGAAATCAATCATGGTCCTGCCACAGACTGAGATCACTGCTGCAAGATGTTCTTTCCATATCTTTCCACAGCAGTTCCAAGTGCTGGGAAACATTGTGATTTTGGTTGATTTTCATGAAACTTGGGTGAAACAAGTGCAGACTTGACGAAGTGAGTTTTTACTGAGGCTGATCATGTCGAACAGGAGATTCAGGAGTGTTTTCGTTGCGTGTCCTTTTGCGAACAGGTGCAGGCTGTGCAGGTTTGTTGCTTCTGTGAGGACCTCTTCAAGACATGCCGGAGTCGTCGTGCACCTCCGCCACCTCCGGTGTGAATCTCAACGATTTCGAAGTTTTCGAAGACTGCAGGACAAAGTTTTCGAAGTCAGAAACTTTTGTCAGGCCGTTTGATCTGTTTGCAGTTTCTTCATTTGGACATCACAGTGCCAGGCTCCAAATGAAAGCCCATCTCCGTCTCCTGGTACGCGACTCTCGCAGGAGGACCTCACGAATTTAGCGCAGGTGACTCGGTGACAGGTGACCGCGGTACGTTTCTTTACAGTCCCAGAAAGTTTGAAACCTAACGACAAAAACATACAAAAACGACTAATATAAGAGTCAAGGACAACTTTGGGTCCGGTGGGTTGCCAAATCACTGCAAGATAGTGCAAACTGTTTGGAAAGATTTGGAAAGTGTGAAGTCCTTGAAGCACTGTGTTTGTCCAGATGCTGCATCCACGATGTCATTAGAACCTTAGAATTTGCTGCGCCATCTCAAACTTTTTCACTGCGATTGTTTCAGTACCTGCTGGTCACTTGGGTTTTGCTGAAATGAATGTATAGTATGTACAGCAACCTTTCCCTTCAGGTGGTGACTGAAGTGGTTGTGAAGAATGCTGTGCCGTGGATGGAAAAGCAACTTCAGCAACTGGAGGTGGGATCTTGACAGTCTTTTGTGACTCCGTTTTCAAGAGCCGCTTTTGCACAGTTTCATTCCCTTCAATTTTCATTTCTGATTCTCTGTCGTGCATCACAGGCTCAGATCTCCCAAAGCCGAAAGGCCTGTGGAATCTCAGTGAACGTTTGAGCATTGCATTATTTTATCAGTGGGGCCTGCAGTGACCTGCATCTGGCCCTTTCAAAGTCTCACCGATGAGGGCTTTCGGAATCAGTTGAAATACCTTTGGCGGAAGCCTCGTGAAGTAGGGGCCTCACTACCAGTGGGATAGTCGACATGTTGTTGTTTGAGACGCGTTTGTCAAGGAGTCGGTCAGAGCATGGTGACCATGGTAAGGTGATAGAATGTGATAGAAGGTGATCTAGTATAGTGAACAAGAGAGTTCCGCAGCCTCTCACTTCTTTTAATCGTGCACTGAGGCAAATGAACGAGGCATGGGATCGGATTTGTTCAAAGCAGGCAACAAATGGAATTTGTGACTAATCATGGCGGTACTTTGGCTGTGCCCAATATCTGTACATTCCGATGAATCCTGAAGCAGCAACTGCAGGCAGATTTGCCCATGCTACATCCACTTTTCTGGTGGTTTTAGCCTTGCCATCACTCGATGCTATGCTTGCTATGCTTGCTCGGCTCAAGTACTGGCCACGCCTCCATACCCTGATAGCGAACAACCCTGTGGTGTCCTCAGTTCCTTTATGTGTCGCGTGGCGCAACGGTTGGTGTCCAAAAAGGATGCGTAAACGCATTGCGTGTCACTGCATGTTGCTGTTGTAAAATGTTGTGACATGTTGCAACGTATCTTGATGATTTCTTTCCAAATTTTCCAAGCTGCCCTGCTTCAGTCGTATCACGCCATGTGGCCGAGAGCGATCACCCAACTTGCCCCTTGGTGCTGCGAGAGGGCCCGCTTAGCCGCCAGATTACAGTGCAGGATTGCTGCAACGGCACTGCAACGGTTTGGTCATGTTCAGTTGGGTGAAACGACTGCAATGACCAATGAGGTCTTTGAAAAAGTCTTTGTCTTTTTGCATTGTTGTCCTTGTAGATCCTTTCAGATCCTTTCAGAAGATCGTGCGGTGACTTCCTGAGGCTCTACTAGGTCTCTCTATTCTCTATTTTGCTGGATGCCCAGAGAGTTCAAATACAATCCAGTTGTCCAGTTGGAACATGTTGGGAACATGTTGGGAACATGTTGGGAACATGTTGCACCCAGATGTGAGGCAGTCCCTGCTGCGGGATTGGCAAGGCCATTGCTCCTGGACATAAAGGCGGAGTCCTTGGGCGAGCCACGAAGAACGAAGATGTCTTCCCCAATGCGGTACCGAGGGACCCCCATGGTTTAGGACCTCGGACATAAGTTTTCCTATTTGAGGCCATTGGGCCATTGGTGTATACCGGTATACCATATAGCATCATATACCTCATTTCTGGGCAAAGCAGTAAAAAAAGTTGCCAGGTGTACAATTAAGACTGCTAAGCGAAGCTGAAGGCGCATCAGCAGAGTCTTGAAACTCTGGAGCCTGCGGACCCTTCGGCTGTCGATGCCTCGAAGCAGATTTTGACAGTGACTGAGCCGGGAATCTGATTTTTTTTGACCGCATCTGAGGTCAAGATCATTTTAGACAAGCAGTATGTTCCGGTGCTCAGGAACAATCGGACTGTCATGCACCCTGCTTCGAAGCATTTTACAGCTGCCATGCTCACAGCTGAATGCCACAGCCAAAATTGGGCAGTCGATGTGAGCAGGTACAAAACAGCTTACTTCGGGAGCATTTTCGTAGGCCTGCCCCACCCGCAGAAGTTCACAGCATCCCGACTGCATTGGATTTGGTTATTCTAACATATGAGTAGGATGGTTGGGTAGGGTCTTTATGTGATTTGAAAAGATTTGGCTGACTGCTGGATGACTTATGCCAATTTTGGCTCAAGTCATCCAGGCAGTCACCAGTTTTTGACATGGCCCTTACGCCTGTGGACTGGCCCGCCTGGAAAGCCGCTGCCCTTGGCTTCTTTCGGGCACATCCGGCTGTGGAGGTCCGGGACCTCACACGGTCGGAGCGCCTGACTGTCCAAGGCGCGAAGGAGGCCTGGGCTGCCTACCACCACAAGGCAGCGGCCGATCTGAGGGCTCTGGGTGGCCAACCTTGCGACGCGTGTGGCGCTTGGACCTGCTGCTACTGTGAGGCTTGCTCACATCCACCCCGTGCTGTTTGCACAGAGTGTGACCGGGAGCACCTCTTGTGCTGCAGCTGCAGGGACCGAGGCCTTCTCTTCAAGGAGGTCGAGCGCCAGTGGCTTCTTAATCCCTGCGGTGTCCCTGAACCCGGAGGAGTTCTGGGAGGTCACGGAACACACGGGCCTCATCGTGAATAAGGCCATGTCCAGGGCGCGCTTCCTCGAACTCCTGCGGGGCGCCCTCTACCAGATCGGGGTGGAATTCACCAATGCCCAAGCCGCAGGATACAATCGGCTTCGGAGGTTCATCCCTACGGTTGTAAACATTCTCGAACTGCCGGACTTAGACCTCCAGGCAGTAGGCAACTGGACCGAGATTCCAGCTGGAGGTGGCCGGGACCCCTCAGCTGGAAAGCCTCGTGCCCTTCTGTCGATGGGGGTGCACTATGCAGGGTCCAAGGTCCTACGCTCCCTGCAAGTGAAGCAGAGGTCTGTGAACCGCTTCCTGACCCTCTTCCACAAGAAGCGTCGGGAGCTGGCTTTGACAGACGATGGACTCCTTTGTCGAGATGCCTGGTTGTGGCCAGAACTGGCGGCGGCCCACAAGTTGTTCCCCGAGGACACTACCGCCATCGAGAAGGAGCTCAGCGAGGCCATTGAAGTCGCACCAGGAGCCTTACCTGTGGAGGAGGAAGTTCCGGCCGGGTCTGGACTTCCCACCACTGAGACCTCTTCCAGTTCATCGGAAGGTGACTCCAGCTCAGCCTCAGACGTGTGCTGAAGGTGGCGACCTTGATGGGGTCATGGCAGACGAGATGGCTGCTGAAGAATTTCTATGGTTCATCCAGGGCAAGAAGACGCATCTGATCAGAGAAGAGATGGAAGGCAGACCCACACCGTGGTGCCGCGACTTCCCCTTTGTGCAGGAGCCCCAAAGCCGCGGACGTGGGTGCTCTGGGACCAACAGGTCTTCCTTTTGTGAGCGGTGCCTTAGCCGTATGCCCCGAGGCTTATACATGGCCTTGGCGGAGTATAACAGCTGGGTTATCTGAACCAGCATGTCACAGGAAAATGTGCCGCGGCTGACACTCAGCGAGTGCCCTGTCGTCGGTTGCATGCCTTGCGATTATGCTGTTAATTGGATAGGTGGGTTCATGCACCCATGCTTGGGTTTCATGTTTCCTCCTTCCCTTGTCTTGCACTTAGGTCCACACCCGATCATTTGAGTTTTGGTCCAAGAACCCCTTCGGTGTGTTGGTTTCTCCTGAGTGCCATGACTCGCATTGACGTGCTACAGGACGATCGCGGTCTCGCGGCATGCTTCCGAGGCGCCAACTTGGAGCAGAGCTGGATCGAGTCCTACACCAAGTTCCACCAATCTCAACCCTGGACGACTTTGTCTACATGATCCAGGCTTCTGACTGGGAGAAGTCCCTGGCCGAGCACATTGACCAGGTGACCTCGCTCAAGTCCGACCGCATTGCCCTGGCGCGCTTCAAGAGCGCTTATGAAGCGGGCCATCAGGCCCGCCCTGAAGCACGCTGCCCAGGCAGCCCCGAAGTCCGAAGACTTGGATGAGGTGCTTCCTGACACCACCATCCAGCAGATGAACGTCGATTGGACTAAACGCTACAACCTGTCCTTCGACTCCGTGCTGGAACCATCAGAGCAACTTCGATCCCGTGTCTACAGGGAGTTTCGCAAACAGTCCATGACGGTGGTCGACATGAAGAAGGTGCGCTCTGTGCTGACCATGTCCCAGCCACGGCCCAGCGACTCCATTGCACTACCAGGTGGACTCCAACTTCAACTTGAGAAGGAGGTCTCCGTGAGCCTCCGCAACGTGACGGAGTATTACTTCGCGCTTCGAGTATTGGCGCATGCATGGGCCTGGGCAGGGAACTTCTTGGTCTCGCCGACACCCCAAGGCGACAAGATTCTCTTCATGGACCTTTCCAGCGCGCTGCACTACAGCGACCGAGCCCTCAAGGACACCATGGAATACGGCCACGGGAGTCTCCTTTGGTTGCAACGTAACGACCTCCTTACCCGTGGCAAGATGGCCACGTACATCCGCCGTGGACAGCCAGGCCAATGGGCATTGGACAACGCCCTCCGTGACACCCACTTGGAGTGGCGATCACCGGCGGTCCAGCCTTTGGCTGAAGTCCCCGAGGCGGGGCACAACAAGCGCGCTGCCGAGCCTGACGCCCCCTCGGAAAGGAAGCGGCAGATCAAGGGCGACTCCTTCAAGACCGTCAGCCAGATCAAAGGAGGGCAGAAGATTTGTAAGCCATGGAATGATGGACGCGGCTGCAAAGAATCCAAGTGCCCCAATCTCCATTGCTGTGACGTCAGACTTGAGGAAGGCGGCCCTTGCCTCAGCAAGAAACACACCCGCCTGGAGCACTACTCCGCCTAGGGACAACACCCCCTATGTCCCGGGGGGGCCCAGAGACGGCGTCAGCCTTGGCTTTGCAGCCCCCACCACGGCAGGTGCTACTGCCCCACGCAAAACCGCGGCCGAGTAGCCCCGCTGTGGCACCGACGGGCCCTCACCTGCGGTGTTGGTGCGCCCTGGTGCGGAAGCGCTTTCTGCCGATGAGCTCGCCTCCCGATTGAGGGCCTCTAAACCGGTGACATGGCGCGGGAGGGGCGACCTGGCCCAAGCTTGCTTTTGCTTAGCGGAATTTTAGATTTTTTTTTGGACTATTTTTTGGGTAAAAATGTTTGCTTTTTTTGCTTGTAAATTTCTAATTTTCTTTTCTCGTTTGCTCTCAGCAAAGTTATTTTCTGCATCAAAACCAGGGACCCCGTAAACCCGCCATTGCGTTTTACTTTGCTGGATAACTTGGAAACAGCTGTCAATCTGTGATTTCCAGTCGGGAAATGACCATTGAACTCTTAATGTTTGGAAGCGTTAGGTTCAACCCAGCAGCTATGTCACCAATGTAATTTGTGTTTTTCTCGTGGGTCTCCTTTCTGAAACACGTTTCAAGGCAGAAAAGTTATTAGGGATAGCACATGCGCTATTTTCTTTTCTCGTGGCGTTGGGCTCTGAACTGCTGCAGATTCCTGTCCTTGTCCGTGCATGGCTTTTGGCTGTTCGGGCCAAAGCCACATTCAGCGCCATGCAGTCTTTGGCTGATCCGGCCAAGGCTGCATGCGCTGGGTCTGGCGATGGCAAGTCCACATGGATGCGGTTGTCAAGCAAATAGACAGCTGAGTTTCTTTTGGATCCTGCAAGCCCAGAGGCTGGGTCATGGTTACAGGAGCAGCCATGGGGGATTGGCTGCAAAGCTTGAGGATGAACGTGAAAGTTTTCTCGCCCTTGTTTCCAAAACTCGCACTAAGTTACTGAAAGCATTTCCGCTGCATGAAGTGCCAGACAGAGTGGAAAATTGCAGAAATGCGTTCTTTTGGATGCGGCAGCACTTGCATGGCACCGGCGTTGCCAAATGTTTGCAGGACCTGAATAGCCTTGGACATTTTGACGGCAATCAACTTGACAGACTTAGACCCAGACCGTCGCATTGTCACAGGGTTGCCGCTGCGAATGCAAGGTGTTAAATGCGGTCTCACCAACAATACCAAGCAAGAGTTTCTTCATGCTGAAGAGCTCATGGCACTTTTCGTGCAAGTGAGCCAAGCAGGGGTTCACTTGGGCCGACATGGGCACCTGGTTTGATTTTTTTTCGTGGCAGTGCACGAAGGCCGTGTGGATGTTAATCTTCGCACTGGGGAATTTCATGTGGACTTTGGCAAGTCGAACATCAGCTGCTCCGGCTGAGTTCGGATCGCCAATCCTGGCAGAAGCGTGACAGGCTGCTCCGGCCTGCGCGCTTGGAAGTCTTAGTTTTACTTAGGCAGCAATGACGAACGCAACAGGCTGATCCGGCCTGGGCGCTTGGGAGCCTCATTTTTGTATGGCAGCAAATCTTTGCACAGCGGCGGCCTTGCAGAAGCCAGCTGCTCGTCGAGCTCGAAATCCATGACAGCAAAAACAAGACGAAAGACTCTTAGGAGCCTCTCCGCTGCCCCTGACAAGCTCCTAAGGAGAGGACAATTTGACCTCTCCTTAGGAGCATCGCCGTCGTTGGCGATGCTCCTAAGGAGAGGACGCGGAGAGGACGAAACTGAAATTCCGTTAAGCGATCATGCAAAACATACCATTGTCCTCTCCGTGTCCTCTCCTTAGGAGCATCGCCGTCGTTAGCGATGCTCCTAAGGAGAGGACGATTTGACCTCTCCTTAGGAGCTTCCAAATACTCGTTCGTCGTCGCTTTTGGCTCCAGTTGTTTTAGTGGTATTTCTGACCCGGCCGTTCCCTGCCTCGGACACAGGAGCCATTGGCTGCTCCGGCCAAGGCTCTCCAAAAACTTCTTGCCCAGGGTTTCGGACGAATGGACATTGAAATGGTCTCAGGAAAAGTACCTCTATGGTAAGAAGCACCTCATCTCTCTGAAAGGCAAAACAGAAGGATGGACGAATATGGACGACGAGCCCAAGGTCAATGACCGTGCGAAGGACGCGCCAGAGCCAGTGTGCTTCTTCAGCCCTCCCATTGAGCTGATGGAAGAGCTGTTGCACACATTCTTTGGGAAGATGGATGTGGATCTGAGGGCAGCAGATGGCAAACTAGCTTTTGCTTGTCTGCAGAACAGAGTGGCCTACCTTGGTGTCACCTACAACGAGGTCCACAGCAAGCTGTTGGAGGGACTTGACCTGATGCAAACCAGCATGGCAGACCCGTCGAGCCCTTTGTTCAACAACACAACTATGCGCAAGCCATCGGCGTCGTGACCCACACTCCGACTCCGAAGCCGAAGCCGAAGCCAGGCCCAAAAGCAAAGACAGAAACCAAAAACAGGAAACCAAATGCGTCTGGGAAGCCGAAGCCCAAGCCGAAAGCCAAGGCGACTGAGGAGCCTCCGCCAAAAAAATAAAAACAAACCAGGATGGATGGCGATGACGACGATAAGGAGACGAAGAGGAGGA
The DNA here is from genome assembly GCA_947184155.2 of Cladocopium goreaui. NCBI lineage: Eukaryota > Dinophyceae > Suessiales > Symbiodiniaceae > Cladocopium > Cladocopium goreaui. Next base: position 108,700 of record CAMXCT020000322.1, read on the forward strand.
TGACGTTTGGGACCCGCTGGTTACCGCCTAGCTTGTACGACTTGCGTGTGTGACAGGAATTAGCTGCTCCGGCTACTCCTGCTCACGCACTGGCAAAGCAAGTCGAAAATTCTGAATTTTGAAATTTCGATAGCTCAGCAAGCAGATGGCAGGTCTGGCTGCTCCGGCCGGGCTGCCACATGCATTGGGCTGGCGTTTTTGGGACGTTAAGGATCAGCTGCTCTGCTTAAAATGAAACGCGTGCAGCCTCAATGGTTCCAATGCTTCAAGATTCAGAAACTTATTTCCTTTCGTCGTTCCCCGAAGGAACATTTCTCGTTGAAAGCATGCAAAGTTATTTTGTTTTTTTTCGTACATGGATTTACCGGTTGCATCCCACCATGTTGCAAGTTTCGTCTGAAGCTTCTTTGTTTATCAGCTCAGCAAACGAAGTCTAATGGGATTGAAACGTCATTTCTTATAGGAGATATATGATGGTTCGGCATGCGTCTGCACAGTGGTAGGAAACAGGTTTCTATTATATACATGGTTTTCTCGTTTACTTCTTTCAAAGTTATTTTTGATTATCGTTTTTAGCTGCCCCTGCCACTCCCCTGACTTTGAAGAAAAACAAGGCCCAAAAAAATTCTAAAATTCCGCTAAGCAAAAGTAAGCAAGTCCCCTGGACCCCGGCTATCAGAGGCACGTGGCTGGTGTTGGACCTATGGGCCGGCATCTCGGGTTTGTGCATAGCCCTACTCCAACTGGGACTTCACTTCTATGGCGTCGCCGCCGAGTGCGATGAGACTGCACGCTACGTGGCTGGCATCAACATGCCCAACTTGGTTCATGTGCCGCAGGTGGAGCAGTTGACAGCTGCCCAGTTTGTACCTTTGCTCCGCCGCAGGGCCTTCCGTGGGGTCATCATGGGCGGTGGCAGCCCTTGTCAAGGTAATTCATCCTTGAACTTGGGTCGGCAAGGCCTGGCTGATCCTCGCAGTCAACAGCCCCTTGAGTTGCAGCGCCTCCGCAGAGAATTTGACGAGCTTCCTGAAATGGCGGGCGTGGAGCTGGTGGTCTTCTTGGAGAATGTGGGCAGCATGCCTACTTCGGCGCGCCAGCGCTACAATGCATGGCTCCGCGCGGAGCCCATCGTCGTGGACGCAGCTACCTGCGGCTGGGTGCGCCGCAACCGCCTCTATTGGTTGGCTTCGCGATCTTCAACTTTGGATCCAGAGCTCTCAGCCCCCTCGAGCTGGGCATGGGTGCCCGCCGAGGGAGGCGTGCCCAACAAGTGCTTTTTCGGCCAGGGTTTCCAACCGATGATCAATGCGAAAGAGGTGTTGGCCGTGTTGGCCCAAGCATGCCAGGGGGCTATGCACCCTTTTACCATAGAATTTTATCATCCAGCGGACCGCACAGCCAGTTCTTCAGCTGCCGCGGTGGAACGCTTCATGGCCGACAGCCGGCGCTTTCCCCCATCAGCTTATGAAGAGGCTTCTTTGCTGTGGCGTGATGCCGAATGGCGGCAACCACTTCCACACGAACGGGCACAATTGATGGGGCTGCCACCGGAGAGTTTGGATTGTGTGCCCGGTGACAGCCAGCGTCAGAACAGCCTGATTGGCAATGGTTTTCATTTGCACTCTGTCCTGGCCGTGTTTTGCTTGTTGCCGCAACTGCTGGAGGCCAAGATTCAACAACCTTTGGTCGATGTAGAGGAGGGTGCTCTGAAGGCCCGTCTTCTTCATACCGTCTGGGAGCCTGGTCGACTCGACCATTTTCCAGGTTTGACTAACCACCAGCAGCTCACCGAGGCGATCCCCACCGTGTTCCCAGAGTGCGTGTTCACACCACAGTTGATGAATGACATCCAGCGTCGGCTGAGCCATTGCAACCTTCGTGCCCTGCAGAGCTACGTCGCGTGGTGTCGCCTTCGCGGGATGGTGACGGATGACCTTGGACCTCAGCCCTTGGGTCGCCAGGAGCGAGCACGCATCTACAGCGGCCCCTCTGGTCAGCGCCATCCCACTGACTCGACTCGCGGCCTTGACCATCTCCTTCCCCCCGGGCTGGGCAAGACCGGGCACAAGGCAGCGTCTGCCGCGCTCCCGTCCCCTTCCGGATTATGGATTGGCCTGAACACGATGTGATTTTCGTCCTCGAGGCAGTTTGTGTATGGCGCCAGTTCTTACCGGCCTTTTCAGCGACACTCCGCGGCATCCTCAAGTCCGTGGCGACAGCAGTCAAGCCTTTAGAAGATGCTCTTGACACTTGGCGGGTGGAGAGTGCTGGCCTCTGCCAAACGCCCAGGCTTTGTGGCTGTCTTGACTATCCTGCTTCGTTGGCCAGACCGCCTCCAAGCACAATGCCTAGTCCGCGGATACCCCATCGTCGGACAAATTGCCCAGACTGGAGTTTTTCGCCCTGTACTGTCCCGTGAGGTAGACTCTTTATAGAGCAATGGTTGGACAATGCTGATGAGGTTGTTGACGCCCTCGTCCACTCACGACCTCCTCGCCATGCAGAGGATATCCTCGAACAGACACGGGCAGAACAGGCCAAAGGCTTTTGTTCCCAGCTGATGTCCCGAACCGCTGTTGATGGCCTGTTCGGACGAGGCAACTGGCGACCACTGGAACGGTTCCAAGTGGTGCAAGCCGACAACAAACGACGCATGATTGACAATGCCCGTCGTACCCAGCACAATAGCCACACCTCGATGTCTGAGACCATCTTCACAGTCAGCATCGACTTTGTGGCATCTGTCGCTGCCTCCCTTGCTCGTCGTCTATGTGGCCAGGACGCAGATCCCTGCCAAGCACTTCCGTGGCTTCGTCTTCGGATTGGCACCGATGACCTCCCGGATGCTTATCGAGGGCTACCAGTCCTTCCTGCCCACCAAAGGTTTTCTGTGGTGGCAATCTTTGTGCCCAACGTGGGCTGGCGCTTTACTTTGCTCTGGGGTCTGGCATTCGGCCTCGAGAGCGCTGTTGTGGCCTTCAACCGATTCCCCAAGCCCGGCATTGCTATCTCCAGGCGTTGCACGCTTGCCCTTACTGCAGCTTACTTCGACGACGAACTTGCTGTTGAGACAATCGCTGATTCCGATGTGTCACAGGCTGGTCTCCGCCTGACGTTTCAGCTCATGGGTGCACCACCGCAGCTTACGCCCCAGCGGCTAACCGCCACTACCTGGGCACCTCTCTCCACACAGGCGATTTCCTTCTACACGGGTTTGTCCGGGTACAACCCAAGTTTTCCACGCTGGCTAAAGTCAAGGCCAAATTGGAATCCATCTTGGAGGAGAACGCCCTGAGCCGAGATGATGCTGGGAAATTACGTGGCGACATTAACTGGCTGTTTACTATGTGCATGGGCCACCTTGGCAAGATTGCTGGACCGGCTTTGACAGCCCACCAACATGGGGATGCACCTATAGTTTGTCTCCCTCGGAACGCCTCCAACTTCAGGCATTGTATTCAGCTGTGATCGACTCACGACCCCGAGACATCCCCGTCTGCCGCCGATCCGACGATGTGGTGCGCATCTATACTCTGATGCATCCTTTGAAGATGATGTGTTGCGCCTGGGCTGGGTCATTTTCCCTTCCGATGGCATTCCTCTGGGTGGTACGACGGTCGTCCCCCAGGAGGTCGTGGCCACTTGGCGCCCTCGACAGCAGCAAATTTATCCGGGGGAGACTTTAGCGTCGTCGTTCCCACTCTTGTACCTGAACCTCTGGTGTCGCAATCTCTGCTGTGGTTCATTGATAATGAAGCTGCTGCCGCCGCGCTGATCCGAGCTTCTACCTCTGAAGCGGATGTTTTAATCATGGTGCAGCAAGCGCACCTCCAATTTTCGCGTCTCCAGGCTCGCACCTGGTTTGAATGGATTGACACTGAGTCCAATCCTGCCGATGGCCTTAGCAGAGACGGACTACACGACAGCTGGACGTCGTCTCAGCCTTGGCAGCTTCAGGAGTGTCCTTTCCCATCTGTGCTGGGTCCTGGAAAACTCCTCGAACATCTAGCTACGCCGATAGGTGATGCTAACAGTGGGTGATATAGTTACAGTGGGTTTGGTTTGTGTCTAAGTTCTATCCTTGACACATGGGAGCCGTCCAAAAACCCCAGAAAGGTTTTTAGTATACGATCTATTCTCGCATTTTTCCCATGGTCTAAAACCTGCATCGCGCAAGTTTCGCGCAAGGGCGGCCCAAGGTACGCGCAAGTACTATTGTTATCATTATTTCAAGTACTATTTTTAATTAACATTTTGATTACTACTAATACTACTACTACTACTACTACTACTACTATGACTATGATTATTATTACTAGTACTACTAGTACTACTAGTACTACGATTATTAGGATTGCTACGATTTCTACTAGTACGACTAGTACTACTACTACTACTGCTACTACTACTTCTTCTACTACTACTACTACTAGTACTAGTACTAGTAGTAGTAGTAGTAGTAGTACTACTACTACTATTACGACTACGACTACTACTATTACTACTACTACTACTACTTCTACTACTACTACTACTACTACTACGACTACGACTACCACTACCACTACCACTACCACTACCACTACACTACTACCAGTACTACCAGTACTACCAGTACTACCACTACTACTACTACCACTACTACCACTACTACCACTACTACCACCACTGCTACTACTACTACTACTCCTACTACTCCTACTACTCCTGCTACTCCTGCTACTCCTACTACTCCGATTACTCCTACAAGTCTTACCAGTCGTACTACTTCTACTACTCTACTACTACTCCTACTACTCCTACTACTCCTACTACTACTACTACTAATACTACTACTACTACTACTTCTACTACTCCTACTACTCCAACTACTACTACTTCTACCACTGCAGCAACTACAACTACAACTACAACTACAAACTGGTCTGAAACTGGTCTGAAACTGGTCAGAAACACCTTCTTACTCACCATCTCAGACACATTGATTGCCGGAAGTGGCCGTTTTGGGACTCCAGTACTCTAACAAACATTCGAAGAGAGCAGTCGACAGCCTTATTTGGTCACACTTTCCTAAAGCTGAATAAGCTTACGTTCTCTTAATTCAGCTTGGGTCTTTCGATTTCCAAAACGGCCGTTTTGGAACTTCCGTAACCAAACAAATATTGTAAGAGGGCAGTCGACACCTCTATTTTAGTACACTTCCCTTAGGGGAAATAAGCTTACCTTCTCAGAATTCACCTAAGAACTTTTGATTTCCAAAATGGCCGTGTTCAAGTTCAGCTTCTTGGCCGGAAAGAGGGCGCAGCCCGTGAGCGCCCCCAAAAGGGTCTGAAACCGCTTGAAGCCATTCTGAAACACCTTCCGGCTCACCATCTCAGACTCTATGCTCCTTTGTTTACAGCACCTTTGCTTGGTTTAATAGTTCTTTTTATTAGCCGGATAGATGTGTTCTTTCTGTATGTTTTGGTTTCATTGCCGGAGCATTTCGAAGGGCAATGGCCATGTTTCAGTTCAGCCTCTTTTCTGGGAAAAGGGCAAAGCCCCGTCAGCAGCCCCAAAAGGGTCTGAAACCGGTCTGAAACCACTCTGAAACACCTTCCGGCTCACCATCTCAGACTCTATGCTCCTTCGGTTACAGCATCATTGCTTTGTTCTGCTTTTCAGTTGCAAGAAAGATGTCTTATTTTCTATGTTTTGGTTTCATTGCCGGACCTTTTCGAAGGGCAGTGGCCATGTTCAAGCTCAGCCTCTTTTCCTACTACTCTTACTACTCCTACTACTCTGAGGCTACTCGTGATGCTGGACCATACGATCACTACCCCAGGAAAGCTCTCTGATTGGAGCCTGGGACCACACGGGAAGGAAGTCCTTGCAAGCCTCTTTCAGATTCATTTCAGTCACATTTCAGACACATTTCAGACTCATTTCAGATTCATTTCAGAGCTATCTACAGGCAGTACTTTGGGTGAATTCAATGTCCCAGCTCTAGCTGAAACCCCACAAGTGCTCTGACAATTCCGGAAGGAATCCGGACTTTACTGCCAGAATGCAGGATTTGTTTCTTATTTGGTAACCATCCTCATATAGCGGCATTGTGTTTTGCAGATTGTGAATCTTGAGCAGAAAAAGGGCAGCAATGTAGGCGATGTCAAGCAGAAAGTAGGTAGAAAGTAAGTTCGGACATGAATCTCTTGCAGCGAATCCGGACCGAATCCGGGCCCGACAAGCAGAATCCATTGATTTGTTTCTAGCCGGTGAACATCTCAAATAGCAGCCATGTGACCTCCACATAGTGAGCGTGGTTAAGCACCCTTCCTCTTCTGATCTCTCTTGTCCTAGATCCTACTACTCTGAGGCTACTCGTGATGCTGGACCATACGATCACTACCCCAGGAAAGCTCTCTGATTGGAGCCTGGGCCCACATGTGAAGGAAGTCCTTGCAAGCCTCTTTCAGATTCATTTCAGTCACATTTCAGACACATTTCAGACTCATTTCAGATTCATTTCAGAGCTATCTACAGGCAGTACTTTGGGTGAATTCAATGTCCCAGCTCTAGCTGAAACCCCACAAGTGCTCTGACAATTCCGGAAGGAATCCGGACTTTACTGCCAGAATGCAGGATTTGTTTCTTTTTTGGTAACCATCCTCATATAGCGGCATTGTGTTTTGCAGATTGTGAATCTTGAGCAGAAAAAGGGCAGCAATGTAGGCGATGTCAAGCAGAAAGTAGGTAGAATTTAAGTTAATCGGGGCAGTTAATCGGGGTTGCCCATAGGCGGTAATACTTACTGACCATCCAAGTCTATGTTTCATCACCATTATTGATGGGGAAACCACCAGTCTTGGGGGCACACCATTCTTGTACAAACTCATATTGGAGATTCATGATGGTCAGTATGGAGATTGATGATGCTTCAAATTTCCATACCCACACTTTTGGGCGAAAACAACATGATTTGGAACTGGGACCCCAGGGTCTGGAGTCTGTTGCTGCTATCTGATTGTAAGTGGCAATCAAGAAGGGGTGAATGGCCACATGTGCCATCAAGAAGTGCCATCTTTTTGGACCCGCCACCGCTGATCGCAACGCGTCATATCATTGGTTCCTGGGCCACGGGTGAGCAAGGGCAACAGACTTTCATGCAGGGGGAAGGAGTCAAAATTCAAGGTCATTTCTCAATATCATAGCCAATTACAAGCAAGTGAGGCGTTTCAAGTGAATGGCAAGATGCTACTCTTGATATTCTACTTCTTGAATCTTCTTGACTGCATTTGTTTCAGCTCTCTTCATATATTGATCGATTCTCTTTTACTCTTTTATAAATATTTTGCTGTCATGTAAAGGAGCAGACTTGCACAGCATAAGGCAACCGCAGGTAAAGTCCGGATTAGGTCCGGAATCGTCAGAGCACTTGTGGGGTTTCAGCTAGAGATGGGACACTGAATTCACCCAAACTACTGCCTGTAGATAGTTCTGAAATGAATCTCAAATGAGTCTGAAATGTGTCTGAAATGTGACTGAAATGAATCTGAGAGAGGCTTGCAAGGACTTCCTTCACGTGTGGGCCCAGGCTCCAATCAGAGAGCTTTCCTGACGCAGTGATTGTATGGTCCAGCATCACGAGCAGCCTCAGACATCCGCATCTAGGACAAGAGAGATCAGAGGAGGAAGGGTGCTTGGCCGCGCTCACTATGTGGAGGTCACATGGCTGCTATTTGAGATGTTCACCGGCTAGAAACAAATCAATGGATTCTGCTTGTCGGGCCCGGATTCGGTCCGGATTCGCTGCAAGAGATTCATGTCCGAACTTACTTTCTACCTACTTTCTGCTTGACATCGCCTACATTGCTGCCCTTTTTCTGCTCAAGATTCACAATCTGCAAAACACAATGCCGCTATATGAGGATGGTTGCCAAAAAAAGGAAACAAATCCTGCATTCTGGCAGTAAAGTCCGGATTCCTTCCGGAATTGTCAGAGCACTTGTGGGGTTTCAGCTAGAGCTGGGACATTGAATTCACCCAAAGTACTGCCTGTAGATAGCTCTGAAATGAATCTGACATGAGTCTAAAATGTGTCTGAAATATGACTGAAATGAATCTGAAAGAGGCTTGCAAGGACTTCCTTACTTCCCGTGTGGGCCCAGGCTCCAATCAGAGAGCTTTCCTGGGAGTGATCGTATGGTCCAGCATCACGAGTAGCCTCAGAGGGTAGTATGATTGTAAGAGTAGTAGGAAAGGCTGATCTTGAACATTCCCTGCCCTTCGAAAAGGTCCGTCAATGAAACCAAAACTAGAAAATAACACATCTTTCTTGGCAACTGAAAAAGCCGAACAAGCCATGATGCTGTAACCGAAGTAGGCATAGATAATTCTGAAGATGGTGGGCCGGAAGTGTTTCAGAGTGGTTTCAGACCGGTTTTGTTCAGACCGGTTTCAGACCCCTTTTGGGCTGCGACGGTGCCGTTGCCCTTTTTTCCCGGAAAAGAGGCTGAAACTAAACATGCCTTGCCCTTCGAAATGCTCCGGCAATGAACAACATACATGAAAAACACATCTATCCGGCTAATAAAAAGAACTATTAAACCAAGCAAAGGTGCTGTAAACAAAGGAGCATAGAGTCCTAGATGGTGAGCCTGAAGGTGTTTCAGATGGCTTCAAACGGTTTTCGACCCTTTTGGGGGCGCTCTACAGGGCTGCGCCCTCTTTCCGGCCAAGAAGCTGACTTTAACACGGCCATTTTTGGAAATCAAAGTCTAGGTGATTCTGAGAGGTAAGCTTTATTTCCCCTAAGGAAAGTGTACTAAAATAGAGTGTCGACTGCCCTCTTCCAATATTTGTTGGTTACGGAGAGTTCCAAACTGGCCGTTTTTTGAAATCGAAAGACCCAAGCTGAGTAAAGAGACGTAAGCTATTCCACTTTAGGAAAAGTGTGACCAAATAAGGCTGTCGACTGCGTCTCTTCAATGTTTTGTTAGAGTTTATTTCGTGGATGGCTCAGAGTTTTCTATTAGTTTTGGTGGGTTAGAACAAGGTCGTATGAAACTGGAGTCCCAAAACGGCCACTTCCGGCAATCAATGTGTCTGAGATGGTGAGTAAGAAGGTGTTTCTGACCAGTTTCAGACCAGTTTCAGACCAGTTTCAGACCAGTTTCTAGTTGCAGTTGTAGTTGTAGTTGCTGCAGTGGTAGAAGTAGTAGTAGTTGGAGTAGTAGGAGTAGTAGAAGTAGTAGTAGTAGTATTAGCAGTAGTAGTAGTAGTAGTAGTACTAGTAGTAGTAGTAGTAGCAGTAGTAGTAGTAGTAGGAGTAGTAGGAGTAGTAGGAGTAGTAGGAGTAGTAGGAGTAGTAGGAGTAGTAGTAGTAGTAGTAGGAGTAGAGTAGTAGAAGTAGTACGACTGGTAAGACTTGTAGGAGTAATCGGAGTAGTAGGAGTAGTAGGAGTAGCAGGAGTAGTAGGAGTAGTAGGAGTAGTAGTAGTAGTAGTAGTGGTAGTAGTGGCAGTAGTGGTAGTAGTGGTAGTAGTAGTAGTGGTAGTAGTGGTAGTAGTGGTAGTACTGGTAGTAGTGGTAGTGGTAGTGGTAGTGGTAGTCGTAGTAGTAGCAGTAGTAGTAGTAGAAGTAGTAGTAGTAGTAGTAATAGTAGTAGTCGTAGTCGTAATAGTAGTAGTAGTAGTACTACTACTAGTACTAGTAGTAGTAGTAGTAGAAGAAGTAGTAGCAGTAGTAGTAGTAGTAGTACTAGTCGTACTAGTAGAAATCCTAGCAATCCTAATAATCGTAGTACTAGTAGTACTAGTAATAATAATCACCCCTTCTTGATTGCCACTTACAATCAGATAGCAGCAACAGACTCCAGACCCTGGGGTCCCAGTTCCAAATCATGTTGTTTTCGCCCAAAAGTGTGGGTATGGAAATTTGAAGCATCATCAATCTCCATACTGACCATCATGAATCTCCAATATGAGTTTGTACAAGAATGGTGTGCCCCCAAGACTGGTGGTTTCCCATCAATAATGGTGATGAAACATAGACTTGGATGGTCAGTAAGTATTACCGCCTATGGGCAACCCCGATTAACTACCCCGATTAACTTACTTTCTACCTACTTTCTGCTTGACATCGCCTACATTGCTGCCCGTTTTCTGCTCAAGATTCACAATCTGCAAAACATAATGCCGCTATATGAGGATGGTTACCAAAAAAGAAACAAATCCTGCATTCTGGCAGTAAAGTCCGGATTCCTTCCGGAATTGTCAGAGCACTTGTGGGGTTTCAGCTAGAGCTGGGACATTGAATTCACCCAAAGTACTGCCTGTAGATAGCTCTGAAATGAATCTGAAATGAGTCTGAAATGTGTCTGAAATTGAAATGTGACTGAAATGAATCTGAAAGAGGCTTGCAAGGACTTCCTTCCTTCCCGTGTGGGCCCAGGCTCCAATCAGAGAGCTTTCCTGACGCAGTGTTGTATGGTCCAGCATCACGAGCAGCCTCAGACATTCGCGTCTAGGACAAGAGAGATCAGAAGAGGAAGGGTGCTTAACCACGCTCACTATGTGGAGGTCACATGGCTGCTATTTGAGATGTTCACCGGCTAGAAACAAATCAATGGATTCTGCTTGTCGGGCCCGGATTCGGTCCGGATTCGGTCCGGATTCGCTGCAAGAGATTCATGTCCGAACTTACTTTCTACCTACTTTCTGCTTGACATCGCCTACATTGCTGCCCGTTTTCTGCTCAAGATTCACAATCTGCAAAACACAATGCCGCTATATGAGGATGGTTACCAAAAAAGAAACAAATCCTGCATTCTGGCAGTAAAGTCCGGATTCCTTCCGGAATTGTCAGAGCACTTGTGGGGTTTCAGCTAGAGCTGGGACATTGAATTCACCCAAAGTACTGCCTGTAGATAGCTCTGAAATGAATCTGAAATGAGTCTGAAATGTGTCTGAAATGTGACTGAAATGAATCTGAAAGAGGCTTGCAAGGACTTCCTTCCCGTGTGGGCCCAGGCTCCAATCAGAGAGCTTTCCTGGGGTAGTGATCGTATGGTCCAGCATCACGAGTAGCCTCAGAGTAGTAGGAGTAGTAGGAGTAGTAAGAGTAGTAGGAAAAGAGGCTGAGCTTGAACATGGCCACTGCCCTTCGAAAAGGTCCGGCAATGAAACCAAAACATAGAAAATAACACATCTTTCTTGCAACTGAAAAGCAGAACAAAGCAATGATTTAGCTTTTTTTAAAGCCTCGTAAACAATGCTTTTATAGCTCCAAGAGACGCGGTGAACGTAGGGGGTACGAGTGGCTAACGGACGTGGTGACGAACGTAAGGCGAACGAGTGAACGGACGAGTGCACGTGTGAGCGAACGAGTGAACGGACGTATGCGTACAAGTGGACGGACGTGTGCGCGTACATGCGTGCGTTTGCACGTTCACTGGCCGCACGCGCGCGCACGTACGAAAATAAGGTCGACTGGAGTCGACCTTATTTCTGTACGTGCGAAGCGCTACAATACTAAATCAATACTAAAAAGGTAGAGAAAGGCAGGGTCGTGCAAAAATAAGGTCGACTCAAGTCGACCTTATTTTCGTACGTGCGTGCGCGCGTGGCGAGTGACTGTGCAAACGCACGGACGTACGCTCACATTTCGCTCGCACGTACACTCACTCGTACATACATACGTTCGCACGTACGTTCACTCGCACGCATGTCGTTCACACACACGTTCATACCCCCGTTCATGTCACTCGTCACTACACGTACGCTAGATAACAAAAATATGTTTACGAAACTTTAAAAAAAGCTAAGCAATGATGCTGTAACCGAAGGAGCATAGAGTCTGAGATGGTGAGCCGGAAGGTGTTTCAGAGTGGTTTCAGACCGGTTTCAGACCCTTATGGGGCTTCTGACGGGGCTTTGCCCTTTTCCCGGAAAAGAGGCTGAACTGAAACATGGCCATTGCCCTTCGAAATGCTCCGGCAATGAAACCAAAACATACAGAAAGAACACATCTATCCGGCTAATAAAAAGGAACTATTAAACCAAGCAAAGGTGCTGTAAACAAAGGAGCATAGAGTCTGAGATGGTGAGCCGGAAGGTGTTTCAGAATGGCTTCAAACGGTTTCAGACCCTTTTGGGGGCGCTCACGGGCTCCGCCCTCTTTCCGGCCAAGAAGCTGAACTTGAACACGGCCATTTTGGAAATCAAAAGTTCTTAGGTGAATTCTGAGAAGGTAAGCTTATTTCCCCTAAGGGAAGTGTACTAAAATAGAGGTGTCGACTGCCCTCTTACAATATTTGTTTGGTTACGGAAGTTCCAAAACGGCCGTTTTGGAAATCGAAAGACCCAAGCTGAATTAAGAGAACGTAAGCTTATTCAGCTTTAGGAAAGTGTGACCAAATAAGGCTGTCGACTGCTCTCTTCGAATGTTTGTTAGAGTACTGGAGTCCCAAAACGGCCACTTCCGGCAATCAATGTGTCTGAGATGGTGAGTAAGAAGGTGTTTCTGACCAGTTTCAGACCAGTTTCAGACCAGTTTCAGACCAGTTTCTAGTTGCAGTTGTAGTTGTAGTTGCTGCAGTGGTAGAAGTAGTAGTAGTTGGAGTAGTAGGAGTAGTAGAAGTAGTAGTAGTAGTAGTAGTAGGAGTAGGAGTAGGAGTAGGAGTAGGAGTAGTAGTAGTAGTAGTAGTAGTAGCAGTAGCAGTAGTAGTAGTAAGAAGTAGTAGTAGTAGTAGTAGTAGTAGTAGCAGGAGTAGTAGTAGTAGTAGTAGTAATAGTAGTAGTAGTAGTAGTCGTCGTCGTAGTAGTAGTAGTAGTGGCGGCAGCAGCAGCAGGAGGAGGAGGAGTAGTAGAAGTAGTAGTAGCAGTCAAAGAAATAGTAATAATAGTAGTAGTAATTTTGAAAAATTCGCACCCATTATAAAAACAATAATAATTTTAGTATTAGTAATAGCAATCAAATAAGAATAGTAGCGGTAATATTAACACTAACAACACCAATAATAGTAGAAGTACATTAATATTAAAGGTAATAATGGTAGTATTAGTAGTAGTCATAGAAAGCTGGAGCTACCCTGAGTCTGTAAATTGGAAGCAACTGCCCAATTGGTCTGAAACAGGTCTGAAAAGGGTCTGAAAACACAAAAAAATGCCATTCGCAAGCCCTGCCACATACATAGATAGAGTAAGTTGTGAGGGCCAGTATGAAAGTGAATAAATACGAGCAAGTAAGCAAACAAAATAATGTGATGCAAAAAAAGAAACTAAAGGAACCAGAAAAAGTAAAATAACACAGTCAATATAGAATTAACAAAAGATACCTTCAAGTAAGCAAGTGAGTAACATAGGTATTGCCCGTAAAGTACAGACGGAAAGTAGAGCAATCAAAGCAAGTACATGATTGAGCAAGTAAGCAAAATGAATAAAAGAAGTCAAGTAAATCAAATACATAAAATGAGCAAGTAAGTAAGAAAATAAAAAACAATTAAAAAAACTAAATCGAAGTAAACAAAAAATAGAGTAGGATAAAGTAAAATAAGTAGAGTAAAGTAAATAACTAAATTAAAATAAAGAGACTAAGTCAAAACAAGTAAAATAAGTAAAGTGAGTTAAGCCAATTAAGTAAGTAAGCCAAACAAAACCAGTAAAAATAAATAAAGAAAATAGACTAAGTGATAATTAAGTGAATACTGAATATTTAACATTCAAAAACAAGTACGAGAATAATGATGAAAGGCAACTGAAATGATGAAAGTGATCCGGGAGTGTGGTCGCGCAAGAAACGCGCAAGGTTGGCGCAAGCTCGGCCCAAGAGGCCTTTGTGGGAACAGTAATTTAGGACAACCCCCACATAACATCTCAGGTGTGTTTGGAATATCTGTGATTTCCGACCAACCTGTTTACCCATTGTTATTTAATAACAATGTACCATGTTAGCATCTACAGCGGCTGTAGCTTGATTTACTACTAAATAGAGTGCTCTTGGAAAAGAAAGCGAGTCCGACCTTTCGAGTGTCCAGTCTGTCCTCCCAATCTTTTCTATTTGTACACTGGTTTCGCATTCGGTATGGTTATTCACGCTCACGCAGGCTTATGAAAAGTTGGAAACTAGCAAGGATTGCAGCAATTGTGATTCTTATGTTATCTCGCCTGAAGCTTCCAGCTCTTTGTGATAAAAATCAGCAGCTGGCCATCTAAGCGCAGTGCTGTTTCAGTATTTTCGCTTTCAGTATTTCCACACAATCATGGCTCCTTGGCCTCCAAGGTGGTGTTTGACACAGGCTCAGGACATTTCATTGTTCCCTCCAAGAAGTGTGAGGCCTGGAGCAATGAACTGCAAGATGAAGCTTTACAGACGACTCAGATGACTCTTTGGTTAACGCATGATATTATATCATATTACATCATATTCTATCGACATTCATTGATGCTGTTGATACTATGAGATTTTCGACTGGATTTTTCGATGGTTTTTTCACATGCGCTCTGCGCTCGCAGATGCCAGCATGTTCTAATCATTCTGCATACGCATGGGCCCCAGCAGCACCAGTGATGACAGGTACCATCAGATTTGGGCTGAGAAAACCATAGAAAACCATAGAAAACCCACGTAAGGACCGTCAGTTGTCCCTTTCAGCTGTGGACCTTGACCATGATGGAAATGAAGTCCCCTCCAACTCAGAGCGGGACCAGGCGTGGGGGAAGTGGCATTGCATTGAATGAAACTGGCAGGAATCTCGATACGTTTGCTGATACGTTTGCTATGCGCAAGCCACGCGAACTCATGAAATTTCGAAATTTCAGCTATTGGATCTATCGGAAGATGGCAGTGAGACTGTTGTAGGTGGCAATTGCCTACGGGACTGGAGAGGTGGTCGGCGAGTTCGCCCGTGAGGACAGTTTTACCGCGGGTCACAAGTCCGAAGTGGTCATAGCGCGAAGTGGTCACGTTTTCTACTTTAAGAATCTTTAAGAGACTTTCTACCTTGCAGGCTGTGTGCTTGTCGAACCATGAGGGACAGAATGAGGAGGAGGGTTTGAAATCCTCCGACTGTCTTCAGGCCTGGATTTTCTTTCTTTGCGTGGTGTGAAGCTAATTTTGAGTAGCAAAGCAGCTTTTGAAGCAGCTTTTGGTGGGTTTAATGATCAGCATCTGATTGTCATCATGTCGAGAGCATTGTCAGCTTCATTTTGTCGTTGCTCGCAGTCTGGTCGTGTTCTTGGCTGCTGTGTTGTCCATGTAATCCGTATTCCATGTCATGGTTCTTGCTCTTTGTGGTTCTTCTTGGTCTTGCAACTTATTCTTCTTGTGCTGGTGGTACTGTGGTGTCGTGGTGTCAGCCATGCAACGTTTTCAAGCCATTTTGATAGTTCGTCGATACTCTGGCAATCACAATGTCCAAGCCAGCCCATTTTATGGCTCGTTGGTGGAGGTTTTACATTTCCATATCATTGTTGGCTCTTTGAAGATTGCTAGAGTCTAGAGGCCTTCAGAGTAGTTTGAAAGACCGAAAGATGATTCCGAGATGTTTCCAGCTAGCAGGTCAACACAAATTCGACGTCAAAGTCTCTGAGACTTTGCAAGCACCAAAAGCATATTAAAAAAGCACTTTGTAAACTTTTAAAATAAACATGACAGGTTCTTGGTTCATTCTCTGACGAAGCAGAATCCCTTATAATCACCTGATAGACTCATACAGACACGCTGCGTGGCAGGTTCGAGTGGTCCAAGCCACGGAAATGACAGATGAACCATTTCAGCAGTTTGAGCTCTGCCCTGAGTTCAGCAGTTCTGATGGTGCAGAACTCAAAGCAACATTTCCATGATGTTTCATCACTCGCAGGTTTGATGGAGTTCTGGGCTTGGGTTTAGAAAGCCTTGCTCTGGATCCAGAGTTCAGCTTCTACGGCCAGATGGCAAGGCACCAGTGCAGCTTGTAGGTTTTGCATGGCTTTGCTTTCAGTCTCGTCAACTGATTTTTTTCCCGCATGAAGGCTGCAGCGCATGGCTGGAATTTGCATCAGCAGCCATTCAGGGCTCAAGTGCAAGAGGTTCAAGCGCCGGGGCTTGACCACCCAGAGGGTGTCACCAGCGCTGCTCTTCACAAATTCAAGGGGTTGCTGATGGTTGCAAGCTTTTATTTGCAGATATTTAGTTGCTCTTTTTTCAGTGTTGTTGTACATTGTTGTCATATGTTGTCATATAACATGTCGTGATTGTTTGCACTACCTCAAAGCTTTTCGGCGCTGAATTTACAACGTGCCCCAAAGGCTGATTGCTTTGATCGGTGGCGATGCCCATCTACGAAGAGAAAGTGATTTCCCCTTTTGCAATTCATTTTATACAGGACCAACACTGATTGTGGGCTGCATTTCGTGTGGAACGAAAAGGCTTGCAAATCTCTCATTGACATCAATGCATGTATTTAGACTCTTAGACATGAACCCAGATTGCATGTATTTAGACTCTTAGACATGAACCCAGATACTGGCACGCAATAGTTATATGTTAGAACTGTTGCAAATTGGCTGAAAGTTAGACATGATTTGAAAAAAAAATGAAATCTGCTTCGCAAGTTTCTTTTTCAGGAGCACATCAAGACCCATTTCCAAGATGGGCGAGTCGTCGAAGACACTGTCCCTGAAATCCAGTTGAATCCATCAGGTTGGACCAAGCTCCCATTTCAACAGGAAACGTTTCTTGTGAAAACTGATGAATATGATTTGCGAGTTCCCTGCAGATGGAAAAGACTTTGACCTCATTCTCAAAGCTCCGTTTCCGAACATTGAGATCCTTCGTTGGGAGCCACCACATTGCCGAGACAGAGAGGCCATCGACAAAGATGACTTGACAAAGTTCGATCAAATCTGAAAGCAACTTGCAGTATCCTCAATTCACAATGATTCACAATGATTCACTGCTGTCACAGGCGAAGAATTGGTATACTTTGGACAACCGTCGTTTGTACTGTTTGCAGCGGATGGCAGCTGAGCACCTTGGTGCGCATTGCCTTCCAGCTGCTTCCAGCTGCCATGGGCCTGGTGACTCACGTGACTCACGGTGACTTGAGGCATTGGCCGAAGCGCGTGGGTGCTGTTGTTGACATTTTGTACGCTGACACCGGACGGGTCCGGAAGAAGTACGACTCGACGACGGAAGGACGCTCTGTGACCATATCTCCCTCGGTGAAGGCGTGCAACAGCCACAAAACTTACAAGCATATCAAAAAGCTTCAAGAAAATAAAGAGAGAATCATTTCTTGAAAGTGTAGATAAAGACGGCGCGTACAGATGTGTACAGTAACTAAGTTTCAAACTTCCACTATGCGATCGATATGAAACAGGTTCTAACATGTTGCGAATCGGTATGTGTCAGTTGAGGCGTGGCCTAGCCTTGTTGCGAGGTTCCAGCTCTTAGACGATGGGACTGGCGGGTGCAGATTGCACAGTCTCGACTTGTGGGTCAAGATGAAGCAGCGAAAGCTATGGACGCTGTGAATAGAGACTGTGTCTCTCTTCTGCATATTTCTGCATTATTTCTGCATTATCTAGGCATTATCTTTTGCACAGTCTGTGTTTCCCGAATGCGTAGCGAAGGGTTCTTGTTTTACTTTGGGGGTCTGGGTGTGGAGAGCCTGTTCGCTCGACGCTGCTTTTGTGTCCGCAACCGTTTGCAACTGTCCTCAGCACCGCGGTGAAGGCCCTATGGCCGTGCCTATGGGGAGTGCTGCAAAAGTGGTCACTTTTGGAAGTTCAAATGTCGTGTAACTTCGTTTCGTGTGGGTGGCGTGGCGCTTTGTGAAATTCCAACATGTTTCATTACGCGTCAGAAAGTCGTTCTGTGTGACAGGTGCAATGCTTTTTCAGAGGATGAGTTCCATTTTTCGTCAGCCGCTGAACTTTGGAGACCTCAATCTTCATTTTGCGTGGCAGGCACAGCGCTTTAGACGTGTCGGGCTGCGTGTTTGGCGAACCGCATTGTCAGGACTGCGTCAAGTGGTGACAACGAGCAAATTGCGTGGCAGGGGTGGCTTTTTGTGACATGTGATGAAAGTTGACGGAAGCCTCGCACGAAACATCGATTTTGAGGTAGCAGATTTTAGGCTTCATTGGGAAAATTGGCAAGAACACGTCGATTTTGTAGCTACAACGTGTGAACATACTGGGGGTTCCAAAAATGCTAAAATGGAGATACGCAAAAATGGATGGTTTTCAATGGAAAACTTTGTGAAATGGATGATCTGGGGATACCCCTTTTTAGGAAATGTCCATCTGAGGAAGTCTCGTCTCGATTCTCTGGTTTTCTTGTGGCGTCGCCGTGCCTACGGGGAAAGGTTGTAATGTCGTTTTTAGTGGCAGGCGTGGCATTTCAAGACATTCTCACGTGTCTGAAAAAGTGTCGAAAATAGTTTTGTGTGACGGGCGCAATACTGTGGCAAGGTTTTCCGAAGATGACTTCCATTTTTCGTGGCAGGCACAGCGCTTTGGAGGTGTACATGTTCACTTTGCGCGGCATGCGCGCTGCTTTAGACGTGTCGTGTTGCGTGGTTTTTGCCAGTCGCATTGTCAGGGCAGCGTCAAGTGGTGAGAACGTGCAAATCCCGTGGCAAGTGTGGGGCATCGTGAGAGAGTCGTTTTGCGTGGTAGGCGCAGCATGTGGTGAACATCCGCCGTGTGTGGAATGTCATTTTGCGTGGCAGGCGCAGTATTTGGGACACTTTCGTGATTGCAATTGCGCTTTCCGAATTGGCACGGCTGCGCGAGGTGTGATGTTGCCTACGTCTTTCGTGCCATTTTGCGTGGCATGGGCAGTACTTGGTGATGCTCTAGTCTAGACTCGACCCTCCCCACTCTACCTTCCACACTTTCCAAGACTACATTGAACATCTCACATCTGCACTCCACACTACACACCCCACACTTTTCACTGCACAGTTGACATTCCACATCCGCACGCTCTACAATCTACACTTCACACTACGCACCTTGCACTCCACACTATACCCTTTACACTCCCCCCACTACACCCTACGCTTTACACTCGATACTCCGCACTCTACACTTGACACTCCACACTCCACACTCTACACTTTACACTTTACACTTGACTCCGCGCTCTACACTTTACACTGCGCACTTTACTCTTAACACTCCACACTCTACACTGTACACTTCACACTTTGCACTCCGCAGCTTACACTGCACTTTACACTCCGCACTATACACTTTACACTCCACGCTCTACACTTTACCATTTATACTTTACACTTTACACTTCGCACTCTACACACTTTACGCTTTACACTCCGCACTCTACACTTTACCCTCTATGCTTTACACTTTACACTTCGCACTCTACACTTTACACTGAACACTGCACACTCTACACTTTGCACTTCACACTTTGCACTCTACACTTTACACTTCACACTGTACAATTTGCACTCCACACCCCTCACTTTGCACTCTACACTTTGCACTGTGCACTTTGCACTTCACACTCCGCACTCTACACTTTACACTCCACACTTTACACTCTACTCTTGAGACTTTACGCTCCGCACCCTGCACGTTACAAACCCCACTCTACACTCTACACTCCGCACTCTACACTCCACACTTTGCACTTGACATTTTATACTCTATATACACTGTACACTCCACACTCTACACTTTACACTCCACATTTTGCAGTTTACACAATCCACTCTCTGCACTTTGCACTTTACACTCGCACTCTATACATTCTATACTTTACGCTCCACACTCGGCGCTCTGCACTTTACACTTCACAGTTTACACTTAACACTCTACACTGTACACTTTACACTTCTCTCTAGACTCCAGAGTCTACACTCTACATTTTACACTCCGCACTCTAAACTCTGCAATTTACACTTGACACTCCGCACTCTACACTCTACACTTTACACCTTATAGTTTCCACTTTACACCGCGCTCTACACTGTACACTTTAGACTCCACACACTGCACTCTACAATCTAAGACTTTACACTTTACAGTACACTTGATACTCTACACTTGGCACTTTACACTCCACACTCAATGGGAATTTCAGGAACCTAAATTCGAGGTACCTACCATATATAAGGCCTATATAAGGCCTATGTAAGGGAATATCCCCACAAAATATGGCCTTATATGGTACAATACCTCTATTTTAGGATCTTGAAATTCCCATTGGCACACTGCACATTTGACACTTTACACTTCACACTCTACACTTTACAGTTGACACTCCACACTCTACACCCTACACTCCACAGTGCGCACTTTACAGTACACTTAACACTCCACGCTCTACACTTTACACCTTACACTCTACACTTTACACTTTACACTCCACACTCCACACTGTAGACTTAACACTCCACGCTCTACACTTTACACTCTACACTTTACACTCCACACTCCGCACCGTAGACTTAACACTCGACGCTCTACACTTTGCACTTTACACTTTGCACTCTACACTTTACACTCCACACTCCACACCTTACATTTTACACTCCACACTTCACACTCCACAATCCCCACTTCACACTCTACACACTACATTCCCCACTCAACACGCCAGTATTTTCACACTCCACACTTAGCACTCCACCCCATTCCATACTCCACACTGGTACGGTATGAGGAAAATATATAAGACTGTTGCAATAACTTGTTTCACAAAAGTGTTTTACGGGACTGCATTCAGGTTTGTTGGTTGGTCTTGTTTTTTTGGTCTTTGGCTGTGCATGTTGCAAGGCCTGCAACATAAGACATCAGCTGTGAGTTTCTAGACTCTAGACGTAAATTCAGAATCGCCGTGTCATGTGTCAAGGCGAAACCCACTGTCCATGATCTCTGTGATGTACCGGGTCCAGCATTTGCCGCTTGGATCCACGACATGGCACAGAAATGGACAGATGGGGTTGGAAGGATTGGAAGGCCTCTGAACTTGCCGAAGTATACCTTGACTCAGTGGCACCACTGTTGGCCTGGTGAAATACCTGGTGAAGAAATGTGATTGGTTTTGTATGTTTTTTTTTCCTGAGGAAACGATGCTCAAGGATCAGACTGCTGACTTCGTGTCTAGCCTGGCAGCTCTCCTGAGCACAACTCGGGATCAACGTCAGCCTGCGGGTGAAGGTGCCGTGGTGCCAATTTTGTTGGAGTCTCAACTTGGATTCACCCAAGGCTTCCAAATGTTCAAAGGTTTACGGCCGATCTGCAAGGCACTTGGCAATGATTTGTCGGCACCAGTTTCTGTCAATTTTCACCAGGGCTATGTCAGGGCTATGCTGGGTATTTGAAGGTGACAGTTTTTCGTAATTTCGACAGTTTCGACTCAGTGACCTCTGTAGCTGATCCGAGGCACTGCAGCATCTCCAACCGAAAGCACTGCAGCTTCCGAAGCTTCCGAAGCTTCTGCAGAGAGCAGGCAGGGAACGCCTCGTGAGGCGTGGTCCCAAGATGTCCCGAGATGTCCACCGTCCGATCTTGGAAGACATTGACAAACTTTCTAACAAGCTTGTGGTTGATCCTAAAGTTAGCCAAATTGGTAGTAAGGAATGATTTTTGATCATTTTTCATGTGTTCATTACAGCTGGACTGCAGTGTCGGCGTTCCTTTTGGATTTCCCACCAAGGCTGCTTTGACGAAAGTCAACATGCCAAGCAAACTGATTTGGAAGCAACTTGACCAGACCACTAGTACCGCCTTCCCAGAAAGGATGTCCAAAAGCCCCCGAAGAAGGAGGGTGTACCCCCTTTTTCCTGCATTGTGGGAATGGCTGCAACAGCCGAGGCCTAAAAGTGCTAACGCGGAGGGATTTCGACCGTCGCAGATAAGGAGGTCCTTTGGGATTTGGTCCAGTTTACAAGATCTTTGCAAAATCCGGGTAATTTTTGTCAAGAGCATCACCTTCAAAAGCGTGTCTTCGTGAGTGGATCAAAACCTCTTGAAGTCTTGCTTTTCTATTTTGACCTGGTATCTTTGAGCCTTGATACTTTAAGCTGTATAGAAGCTATCTCCGTTGTAGTATCGGTCTCCAAGAAACTCGTTTGCTTTTGGCTTATCCCTTGACCCAGTAGATTCTTCAAACATCCAAAGGTCCAAGCTGAACACATTCAGAACTGCTGAGTAGCATCTTCCAGGAATGCCAGAAAACTTTCCAGCATCATCGATTTTCCTGAAACTGAGAAACAACATGCGACAGGAGCATTTGCCAGAGAGCTCAAGTCTCGAAGAGGAGGTGATTGAGCGGGTGCGAACACAACTTTCTCAGCCAGGACAAAAGGGCTTTGTCTGGAGACTCTGCTGTATACAGAGATGTTTTCAAGACTTCTCAATATGGTTTGATCGTGTTTGATATGGTTTGATATGGTTTGACGATGAGTACATCGGTGAGTGCTCGAAGCTTTTCATAGGGAATGAAGCTGAAGGCCTTGCCACAAGCCAAACACCTCTGAGTCCTCTGAGGATTGAGAATTGGAATGAGCGCTATCAGAAGGAACTTGGAAACTTGCGAGCTTTCTTGGAGAGCAAGACAGTGCATCCCTCATTTTTTGGAAGTGCTTTTGCAGAAAATCGATGCAAATGAAATGCAAGTGTCTAGCGCAGGAATGTGCACGGACAGTGATGGTTTGCATGTCGATTCAACCAAAGCACTTAACCGAGGACTGCTTTGTTGTGAAGCCAGGAAAGGGACATGGGTATAGAGTCGAGGCTGGACTTATGGGCTGGACTTATGGATGTCTTGCCAAAGTGTGAAGACAGTCCTCCTGCGGAACGGAAGGTTCGAATATCCTGCAACCAGTTGAAAATCCAACTAGAGAGAGAGAGAGAGAGAGA
>CAMXCT020000322.1:131658-244894 GCA_947184155.2 Cladocopium goreaui
AGAGAGACAGAAAGACAGAAAGAAAGAAAGAAAGACAAAAAGAAAGAAAGAAAGAAAGAAAGAAAGAAAGAACGAAAGAACGAAAGAAAGGAAGGAAGGAAGGAAGAAAGAAAAGAAGAAAAGAGAGAGAGAGAGAGACGGGAGAGAAGGGCAGGAGAGAAGGGAGAGAAGGAGAAGGGAGAGAAGGGCAGGAGAGAAGGGCAGGAGAGAAGGGCAGGAGAGAAGGGCAGGAGAGAAGGGCAGGAGAGAAGGGCAGGAGAGAAGGGAGAGAAGGGAGAGAAGGGCAGGAGAGAAGGGAGAGAAGGGCAGGAGAGAAGGGCAGGAGAGAAGGGAGAGAAGGGCAGGAGAGAAGGGAGAGAAGGGAGAGAAGGGAGAGAAGGGAGAGAAGGGAGAGAAGGGAGAGAAGGGAGAGAAGGGAGAGAAGGGAGAGAAGGGCAGGAGAGAAGGGCAGGAGAGAAGGGCAGGAGAGAAGGGCAGGAGAGAAGGGCAGGAGAGAAGGGCAGGAGAGAAGGGCAGGAGAGACGGGCAGGAGAGAAGGGAGAGAAGCAAAGAGAAAGAGAGAGAGAGAGAGAGGGGGGAGAGAGGGGGAGAGAGAGTAGCGCACCGCCAAGGACATACTACTTTGCTCAAGAAACACCTAAACATTCAGATGACATTGACAATATCCAGACCGATATTAAAAGGATTGGCTGACAATAGCTTTTCTTACCGGTGAAAACATTGCAGGTGGTGCAGCCACTTGCAAAGCAAGTCTGTGGGAAACGATGGAGGAAATCTGGAAAAACCGCTTGTTGCTTGGCTTGGCCATAGCCCCTTATCCTCCGTGGCTAAGATGCATTTGTATTTTATGCAGAGCTTGTGGTTTTGTTTGGTGGCAGCTGTTTTAGACCAGGGTGCACTGTGCTTGAGGTTATGAGAATTTGTTTGGTAGAGACTGGGATGTTGAAAGTGAATGTTTTTTTTTTTTAATTTTGTTTGCGATAAATTTGCATGTCCGATTTGCATTTTTTTGTGAGCAATTTGATGTTTGGAGTGGATTTGCACTTTTCATTTGCATTTTTTTGCATTGGATTTGCAGCATGTTCTGCTGAATCGTGGAATCGCATTTTTTTTGCATTTTTATATAAAACATTTTTTTCGTTTTTTTGCAAATTTGCCATTTCCTGGCAGAACCTCTGGCAAAGCTGGAAAAATACAAAAAAACACTAGGACATTTGCACAAAAAATGCGAACAATTTGCGACAAAATGCAAACACAATGCAAAACAAGCGAAAAAAACAGTAAAACTCGAAAAAACAATGGTTCTGCTGTTTTTCGGACATTTCCCTAATTTTTTCTACATTTTTCTAGGTTTTTGATACCTTCCCAGGGGGCGCTTTGAATTTGCAAAAACAATGCGAACAATTTGCAAAAAAATTGTGAAAAAAATGCAAACAAATGTACAAATGAATCCTTCGTTTCCAAGGCGCGCGTCCAATATGCAAATTCAAAATGCAAAATGAACCCGCCATACAAAAAAATGCAAACCAAAGTTGCAAAAAAAACAACAACCAAAACTCAAAAACCAAAAACAAACCGTCCCCAATCCCTACCAGGGACGCACTCTCATAAGCTTGAGGTTGATCCGGAGGATACAAAGCTTCTGCTTCGCTCCTGGATAATCCTTTCACTGATAATGCAGGCTTCAGTAGTTTGCAGGTTTCAAGTCAGCAATATTTGTGGAATTCGACACCTTTTGGGGTGGCAATCGCGAGAACTAATGTCATTGACACACCCAGAAGTGCTTCTCAGCACTGCGGATTGGGTGATTCATTGAATATTCCCCTCCAGAGTCCAGAGGAGGGATGGCGCAGTTTTGTAACGGTGTAGCCGTTGTTTTCTGGGCTAGACTGAGCCCAACATTTGCGGGAATCTGCTGTCTTGAAGTATGACAGAGGCCGCGCAAGGCCTTTGCTGGCAGACTGTCACTGACAGAACGAAGCCGCAGGCCTGAGAAAAGAGAAATTTGTACAGAACCTTCAGCACCTCACTTTGTGAGTGAACTGATTGCACTGTGTTCACAAAGTTTTCCTGCTGTCTACAGCCAAATAGCGCGAGACAGTTGGACGTGCGTGTTCCGACAGCGGCTTGGAGTCCGTCATACGGCACCGCTGATGTCAACTAACTAACTAACAAACCATCGTGCATGAAAAATGATAAAAAGTGGTACACAGTTGCACAGGGAATCACAGGGATTTGTGTGATTTACGTCCAAGTTCCTAGTTTTTCAGTCACTTCAAGGCACAGCTCAAGCCATGAGCAGTTCACATATTGAGTAACTGTTTCTTTTCAGTGGATTTGCTCCGATTTGCCATCAGGACCGGCAAACTTGCTCCAATTTTTGGAGTCTTTATCGCAAAAGAGGCACGGGATCGGTTTGAGAGTTATTTTATGTTGTTTTGACTTGTGAGGTTATCTTGCCGCACTATGACAGGACAAAGATGCGAGTGAAATTTCTCTTGGTGGTTGGTGTCCCAGAGGGCAGTACAGCCCTGTATTTCCGTATCGTTTGTTGCTTGATTGGCACATATTGGCACTGCAAAACACGATGACCATCGATGATCAGCCTGGGATTCGGTGATTTGATATGATTTGATGTCACGCTGCGAGGCAGTCTTGAGCCATTTAGGCTCAAGTCCCGGTACCGTACTAACATTCCTTGATCATCTACGCTACTACCACCCCAAGGCAGCTTGTTCGTGCTTGTCTAGTGTTTGATTCCGGTTGTTGATGCCAGTTGTGAGATTCTATGAGTGTGCATTCTGTCCGTAGTAGGCTATGGCGAAGCAATTTGTCAGACTGACGCTCTATATTTGGCACCTTGGCAGCCAGGCACGGTCGTGCAGTTTGTTTGTCTACCAAGCTATTCTCTACGTTCAGTTGATTTCATCCAAATATCAAGGAACATCTGCAGTCTCCACCAGAAAAGGAGCTGCACATGTTTTTGTGGATGCCTTTGCTCATTCACATACAATTTCCAACTGCTTGCGCCGCTTCAAAAGCTAAGGCTTTCAAGCCGTACAGCAGACAGCTGTGATAGTGAAGTGTTTCTTGCCGGGCACACGACGATTTTTTTTTGTGCAACAGATTTAATTTCCTTTCCAAACATACCTAAGCCGCGTTGTACGTAGCAAGATTTTTCCAGTCTCTTTGTAAAACATGTTGAAACCTGACAAACTAAGGACCTCCTTCCTAGCCGTTCCTCCCGACCGGAAGGAAACCTCGCCTGGGGCGCCCGATTTGGCATCAGAGCTGGCCGCGCTGAAGGCAGCGAAGGGAGCAGCTCCAGCGGCTCCAGGATTAGCTGGAGATTTGGCAGCGTTGTTGGCCAAGAAAAGAGAAAAAGAGAGCCAGGCTCGGGAAGTTGCCGCGGCTCCTTTGCATACCGTGAAGCTAGTGAAACAATATGTGCCAATTGAAAAAAATGGCAGCGTGATAGCGTACAAAACAGCTTACTTTGGCAAGATCCAAGTTGGCTCTCCAGAGCCTCAAGATTTCACAGTGGTTTTTGACACTGGATCAGCTCACTTGGTGGTGCCCAACAGCGCGTGCCAGCGCGAAACCTGTTTGAAACACAATAGCTTCTTGGATCGAGTGGAAATTGTGCTTTCTTTTGGACTAGCTTCTATTTTATTAAACAAAAACTATTTTTGCCTGCCCAAATACCTTGGGGCTTCCAAGGATACAATGAGAGCAAATCCGAGACTTCGATTCCGATTGAGCACGATGGTACCATCCTTCCCAGAGGCTCTGTGTCCCAACACTCGGTGAGCATCACTTTTGGAACCGGAAAGGTGACCGGAACATTTGTGAGAGACAAGGCCTGCCTGAAAGGTGACGATGACCTGGGCTGTGCCACAGTGAACATGGTTGTGGCGAATGATATGAGCGATCAGCCATTCAGCCTGTTCCACTTCGATGGCATCCTCGGTCTGGGCTTGGAAGCTTTATCTCTGGGTCCTGGCTTCAGCTTCTTTGGAGAAATGGCTCTGCCGGTGCAGCGCTTTTCCGTCTTTTTAGCACGGACTGACCAGGGCCAAAGCAGCATCTCCTTCGGTGGGCATGATGAGAGCAAGGCTGCATCTGGCTTCAGCTGGGTACCTGTGGCGAAGCCAGAACTGGGCTATTGGCAAGTCCAAGTCCACCAGGTGCGAATTGGTGACACTGTCTTAGATGAGTGCGTTGATGGAGGCCCGCTGCATTTGCATGCATTTGCTGTATGCTTGCCTGAGTCCAGCATTTCTAAATGATGAATGTAGAATTTATGTAAATCTGTGAGCCATATAGAATGTCATTTGCAAAAAGATTCTTCAGTCAAGTCGTTTCAGTAGAATGTCAGCTTCTTTCTCGTGTTCTCCAGGCTGCCGAGCGATTTTGGACACTGGCACCTCCTTACTTGGCGCTCCCCGCCAGGCCAGATATGACCGGGTGGAATCGGGTGGAAAGTGAATGAAAGTGAGTCCGTGATGTACAGAGTTACAGAGTGAAAGGATGCAGAAAAACCTTGGAGAAACGTCAAGACAGAGAGATTTGCTGAACCCGAGGCCATCAAGACCTTGCATTCGTTGCTATCGCGAAACGTCTTGGTCGCACCGAATGGCATTGGTCACGGTGAAGGCACTCTGCTCTGCGGCCCTTTCCGTTGATTTCAGTTCTCAGTTGTACTGTGTTCCATGGTGGTCCTATCCTTGCGTGCACTAGTTGTCTTAAGCTCCCGCTTGAGGATTCGTGACCCAAGAAGCTGCAAATCAAGCCTTGTCTGAGGATTGCCGGAACCAGGAGAGTTGATCAATATTTCACTGATTTCTTTGACTTGTTCTCCACACATTTGTTTTGCTTGTACTGTCCTTCGATCTTTTGCATCTTTTGCTTGTCTGAGGAGGGTGACAAACTCACCTTTGATTTGGGACCTGATGTTCCCGGCATTGTTTTGGATGCCGAGGACAGGGAGTCGTGAACCAATTCAATTTCAGCGCGGGACATGACTTGACACAAATATTTCCGAATGTTTCAGTGCAGCACAGTAAATCTAAAGCTTCTCTTTGGCTGAGAGCACCAACTCTTGAGGACTACTTTCGGCCAAAACCTTTCAATATGACAGTGACAGACTGAGTTTGTTTTGGTGAGGACAGGCATGGAATACCAACACCCATCTCTGCCGTCTTTAAAAAACGAAAGTGACTAAGGTGCCGGAAATTGATGGAGCCTGGAAGCTAACGTGCCGTTCGCTGCTGCTGCCTCTGGATTTGC
Source organism: Cladocopium goreaui (assembly GCA_947184155.2). Lineage (NCBI taxonomy): Eukaryota > Dinophyceae > Suessiales > Symbiodiniaceae > Cladocopium > Cladocopium goreaui. Next base: position 136,948 of record CAMXCT020000322.1, read on the forward strand.
AGGCAAGACGTTGCTTCTCAAGTGTAAGCCAGCTGGCTTGAAATTCCAAAGACTTCGATAGTCTGAGAACGTCGTTTAATGATTTTAATGTAAATGTTCAATGTCTGTTTGATATCTTCTGACATTGTATCTTTGAACGTCCCACTTGCATCATAGAAACCACATGAAATTAATATAAATCAGGGGTATCTGAAAGGCTGGTTTACATCTCCATTGTTCAGGCGCCTCTGGGCCCCAAGACCTTCATTTTAGGTGAACCGGTCTTGAGGTGACATGGCAGCAGTCTGAAAGTCTACACCGTTTTTCTTTTGAACGAAACTTCACTCGAGAATCCTGCGATGGATCAATGTCAGAAACTGCGTGCCAAGGAAGTACTACACGATCTACGTTGGGAATCCAAGATCTGTCTTCTTGTTCTTCATCATTCTTCATCGATTTTGGTGTCCCTTATCGTTTCTGATCGCTTATCGCTTGCACTCCGAGGACTGGGCTTCGAAGCGGGTTGGCTTTGCCCAAGCCGACCACAGCCAAGATGGCGAGGCACAGGGTGCGATCGGTTCTCCGGAGGCCAGGCGCACCGCTGTTGGGGACGGGGCAACGGATTGTGGAAGGCCTTTCCTGTCGCCAGGAGGGCTCCCTGGTTGCAGGAGCACCTTTGAGCAAGAAAGGCCATGGGATCCATGGGGTTTCAGGGAGATGTCCTTGTGTAAGTGTCTGTTGTATTCTTGTGATTCTTTGTCTAAACATGGAAGAAGAATACTGTAGCATACTGTAGCAATGTACGATGAATGCATAACACTATGTAGAAGAATGAAGTGGCTGACGCAGGTGCAAGCGGACCAGGCAAATCGGCTTTCTTCAACTCAGAAATCTGAGAACGAAGTGGCCAGCGCTTCAAGCGCTTCTATCGAACGGAAAAAGTTGGAAACGGGCTTTGTGAAAGGGGCTACAGTTCTCACATGTTCTCATTGCTTGGAACACGCACTGATATATGTTGTTGGATTTCTCTTTGCGACGGGAAACTTCCGACGGCAACAAGATTGATTCAATTGGATTGATTCAATTGATGCTTGTTCGAATTTCAGGCACCATGTCATTGGTCGCGGCAAGTCAGAAACTGCCCAAGGTGTAAACTCAGAACGCTTCGCTTCGCAGCTGCATTGGGCTCCCGTGCTGATCTTAGTCTTTGGAGAGGATGTTCAATGGATGGCGCCTACTGTCTCTGTTGCGTTAGGATGCTTATAATATGCTGACAGTTGAGATATGTTGATATGTTTTTGCCTTTGACAAGACACTTCAACAATTGGCGAAACAAGGTAAGAGATGATTTGCAGGATTGTGGCAGTTGAGGTTGCGAAGCCTCAACATGGACATTGGCAGCTCGCTGTACGAAATATTCGTGTGGGTGTGTGGAGCTCGGGTTGGAATTTGCAGCGTCCATTTTGATACTGCCACGGCTGCCACGAATCGATGTTTCGACATCTGCCAAGAACGAGACATTGGAGCTTTGCGAATCTGGAGATTGCACCGCCATAGCAGACACTGGCACTTCTTTGATTGGCGTGCCAAAGGCAGGACCTCTTGCCATCCCCAGTCACCAAGAGCAAAAAAACGTGATTCTGGGATATTCTGGGATTTTAGGTCAGAATTTCCTTCTTTGCACCTTGCAACCTATAAATCCATGGCCAGGCGTTTGTGCAGAAGATGCACTGGCTTCTTGCACGTCGCGTGCGCCGCTCGTGTTGAGAAGTGTCTGCCTACATTTCTTTCACTTGAGTCCAATTCAGACAAGCAAAACAATGCAAAGCATCCTCATTTGCTCTTAAATAGCCAGAAACCATGGATCAAATGAGATAGACTTCATCTCCATATAGTCAGATGATGTCAGCTTCACGGACGTCTTTTCCTGGTCGTCAGGTTGACGACGATAAAGTCCCATCCGCCGACTCCACTGACTACTTTGATTGTAGGAATCAGCCAGGGCTGGGCTCTCAGAGGCTCTCAGGACAAAACTTTGGTGAAGGATGTGAAAGTCATCTGAGTCATCTCATGTCATGACTCAGAGAAACATACAGAGGTCATACAGAGGTCATACAGAGGTCATACAGAGGTCATACAGGTTTGAAGGAGCTGCAAGAATGCTGCTGGCATCACTGGAGGCCTGACATCGTCTTCGATTTGGGCGATGGGCTGGAACTTTCGATTGGCGCTGAGGAGCCGCAGCGTGAGCCGTTGTTGCCTTGGCAAGGGAGGCCGGCCACGCCACGCCCAGAGTGAGAATGCCATTCTTGTAGTACTACTTGCATCACTCATGCAATCTTGTCAACAGAGAACTTGGAAGCTGGAAAGGAGCTCATGTGAGCTCATGTGTACATTGTGCAACTGTCCGTGACTGTCCACATGTTGACACCTCCAGGAATACTCGCGCCCAGCGGCTTTGAGAGTTATCACCAACGCTACTGGGGAGGCGGGGACAACATGACAAAGGAACGACAGTAACTAGAAGAAATACTTCAATCTCCTGTGTTGTGGTTTGGGAGGACTACTCATTGTCACTCCGTACTGAATGAAGAACAAGGGCAATTTGTACAGAGTTTGTACCTAGACAACAACAGTTACGTTTAAACTTTAAACCTTGCGAATTTATGACAGATGGAACTTACTTCTATGAAAAAAATCAGATGTTTTTACCAAGCCAGTCTATAAATAGACAAATAGACAATTCATGAGAATTCATGAGAATTCTATACTCATTTTTATACTCATGTTGAATCTCAGATCCGTTGAACGACGACCGCAGGAGGAGCTGATTTGCCGGGCATCTCTGCTGCCGGTCGAGGAGATTCCCACCTTGGGACCCAAGACCTGGATCCTGGGCGAGCCGGTGCTGCGGAAGTACTACTCCGCCTACGATTGGAAGAATCAGCCATGATCTCGGCCTGATGTTTATGATATTCTATGATTATTATGATTATTTTAGAGCTGACGCTCATCGTCGGCTCCGCCGGATTACTTGACCCTTGATGTCATCGCAGGGTGGGCTTGACTATTGAATGAGGACCTGCTGCTTCAGAAATATATTCCTTATGCTTTTTGGAACATATTCACGGATGTGCAAAAACTTCTGTGTTAAAAAGCTTCTACGTGTAAAAGCTTCTCTGTGTAAAGACTTCTCTGTGTAAAAACTTCTGTGTGTGAAAGCTTCCGTGGTAAAAGCTCTCTGTGTAAAAACTTCTTTGCGTAAAAGTTTCTGTCTGTAAAAGCGCCTGTGGGTTAAAGCTCTCTGTGTAAAGACTTCTTTGTGTAACAGCGTCTGTGTGTAACAGCTTCTGTGGTAAACGCCCTTGTGTGTAAAAGCTCCTGTGTAAAGGCTTCTATGTGTAAACGCTTCTGTGTACAAACGCGTCTATGTGTAAAAGCTCTCTATGTAATCACTTCTCTGTGTAAAAGCTTCTGTGTGTAAAAGCTCCTCTGTGTAAACGCGTTTGTGTGCAAAATCTCTTTAGTGTTATGATAGTTTGTGAGCCACACACTGGGAAGACCAAAATCATTGAAATTTGCATTTTATCCTCATTTAATTCTCATTATCTATCCTCATTTAATTTGCATCCTGTTTCACGAACCTCATTTAATCCTCATTATCTAACCTCATTTATTTTGCATCCTGTTTCATGAACCTATGTATGTATGTATGTATGTAGGATAAATTAGGATAAAATGAGGATATAATGAGGATAAAATGAAGATTTGATGAGGAAATGATGATAAAATGATGATTTGATGAGGATAAAATGAGGAAATGAGGATTTGATGAGGATAAAATGAGGATTTGATGAGGAAATGAAGATAAAATGAGGATAAAATGAGGATTTGATGAGGAAATGAGGATAAAATGAGGATAAAATGAGGATTTGATGAGGAAATAAGGATAAAATGAGGATTGAGAATGAGGAAATGAGGATAAAATGAGGATTTGATGAGGAAATGAAGATAAAACGAGGATAAAATGAGGATAAAATGAGGATAAATTGAGGATTTGATGAGGATTTGATGAGGATTTGATGAGGAAATGAAGATAAAATGAGGATAAAATGAGGATTTGATGACGAAATGAGGATGAAATGAGGATTGAGAATGAGGATAAAATGAGGATAAAAATCCAAGGCAAAATCCGATGCAAATTTAATGAGGTTTCAGAATGATGATAAGATGAGGATAAAAATCCAAGGCAAAATCTGATGCAAATTTAATGAGGTTCCAGGATGATGATAAAATGAGGATAAATGAGGATTTCTTTTTTTTGCATTTTCCAATACCTGGCTCGCAGAAAATCTCATAACTTTAGTGTAAAGACTTTTCTGTGTAAAAGCTTCCGTGCGTAAAAGCTCCTCTGTGTAAAGATTTCTCTCTGTGTAAAAGCTTCTGCGTGTAAAAGCCAGTCTGTATAAAGGCTTCTCTGTGTAACAGCTTCTGTGCGTAAAAGCTTCTGTGTGTAAACGCGTCTCTGTAAAAGCTCCTCACCAGCAGCATTCATCATCATATTTTCTTGTGTGCTATCTTCTCGTCTCCTCCCTCCAGCTTTCTTTCCGGCCACACTGTCGTCTAGTTTCAGTCTGTAACGTCGTTTCTTGTTGAAGAATGCCAAGAACATGTGAAAGCATCGGTCACGGGAAAAAAAAACTGCCCAAAACACCTCTATTTACAGTGTTTCGTGCCTCCTACGTTTTCTTGGCATTCCAAAAGCTGTGTAAATACCAGCATTTTTTGCGATCAACCTGCCAAAAATGCTGCAATTTGCAGTGTTTTTTTGCTTTGCCTTCAAAAGCACTGGTATTTGCAGTGTTTTGTGCATCTCTAGTCTAAAAAGTATTGGTATTTACAGGATGTTCTAAGATATGTTTTTGGATTGTTCCCGCAAAAGACGTTAAAACGCAAAAATGCTGTAATTTAAAGCATTGTTAGTTTCGACAAGCTAAAAATCGTCCGAAAAATGTGTCAAAACGGCGCTTTTTTCCGATTTTAGATACCTCAAATTCCATGTTTTTTTATGGCCCGGGGTCGGAGGATCGGCGGCTTGGGGCGCGCCTCGCCATAGAACTCTAATCGCTCTGGGACGCTCGTGGGGCAAGCCACTCGTGGGGAGCCGGCGGAGCCGAATTTTAGAGCTGACGCTCATGGTCGACTCCGCCGGATTACTTGACCCTTGATGTCATCGCAGGGTGGGCTTGACTATTGAATGAGGACCTGCTGCTTCAGAAATATATTCCTTATGCTTTTTTTGATCATGTTCATGAAATCATGGAACTGCGGTTTTTTCTTGGAGCAACTGGGGAAGGCTTGTTCCCGAAAGCTCCTGCGGAGGGTGTTTTTCCTCAAGAATTGCTGCCAATTTCACCTTTCCACTTCGTGTAAAAGCACCTCTGTGTAAAGACTTCTCTGTGTAAAAGCTTCTGTGTGTAAAAGCTTCTGCGTGTAAGAGCGTCTCTGTGTAAAGACGTCTCTGTGTGAAAGCTTTTGTGTCTCAAAGCTTCTGCGTGTGAAAGCTTCTCTGTGTAAAGATTTCTCTGTGTAAAAACTTCTGTGTGCAAACGCGCCTGTGTGTAAAAGTTTCTCTAGGTAAAGGCTTCTCTGTGTAAAAACTTCTGTGCGTGAAAGCTTCATTGTGTAAAAGCTCTCTGTGTGAAGACTTCTCTGTGGGAACCTTTCTGTGTGTAAACACGCCTGTGTGTTAAAGCTCTCTGTGTAAAGACTTCTTTGTGTAACAGCTTCTGTGTGTAAACGCGCTTGTGTGTAAAAACTCCTCTGTGTAAAGACTTCTCTGTGTAAACGCTTCTGTGTGCAAACGCGTCTGTGTGTAAAAGCTCTCTGTGTAATCACTTCTCCGTGTAAAAGCTTCTGTGCGTAAAAACTCCTCTGTGTAAAGACTTCTCTCAGTGTAAAAGCTTCTGCGTGTAAACACCAGTCTGTATAAAGACTTCTCTGTGGAAAAGCCTCTGAGTTGAAAAGCCTCTGTGTCCAAGAGCCGCTCTGTGTAAAAAAATATCTGTGTAAAAGCCCCTGTGTGTGTAAAAGCTTCTGTGTGCAAACTCGTCTGTGCAAAGGCTCCTCACCAGCAGCACTCATCATCATATTTTCTTGTGTGCTATCTTCTCGTCTCCTCCCTCCAGCTTTCTTTCGGGCCACACTGTCGTCTAAAGGCTCCTCACCAGCAGCACTCATCATCATATTTTCTTGTGTGCTATCTTCTCGTCTCCTCCCTCCAGCTTTCTTTCGGGCCACACTGTCGTCTAGTTTCAATCTGTAACGTCGTTTCTGTTGAAGAATGCCAAGAACATGTGAAAGCATCGCTCGTTTAAAAATTGAACATAAACAGGGCACAAAGTGCGCCAATTTACAGCATTTTGCGCTGTCAGATGGCAAGAACCCGCGTAAATACCACAGTTTTTGTCCTTGAAAGCGGATAAAACACTGTTATGCACAGGGTTTCGCTCACATCACGATCTTCGATTTTTTGAAAAACGTGTAAATACCAGCGTTTTGCGTTCATCAAGGCAAACAATCGGTTCAACAAGCGCAAAAATGCTGTAATTTACAGCTATTCCTGTCGCAAACCCCCGTGCCCCCCCTGCCGGCTGTGCTCTTGTTACTGGCCCCTGTTCTTGTGCATTTTAGTTTATGCGCTTGTAGTTGTGGTTATGGTTATGGTGATTGTTGTCGTTGTCCTGGTTGTTGTGGTTGTTGCTGTGGTTGTTATTATTGTTGTGGTGTTGTAGTTGTCATGATTGTGGTGTTGGTGGTGGTGTTGGAACTCTTATTCCCTGGCACGCTCCCCGTTGCGTCCGGCGGATATGATTCAATAATAGACATACATAGTAAGTACAATTAAGTACATAATATATGGTCCATATATGACAGTTATACCTAATATATGTATATACACCATACATCATATACTATATTAAGAAAGAAATATCATCAGATAGATAGCTATTCATTATCAAAAAAATATCATGAACGTCATAGCTAGAAACAGATACTGTGGCCGTTGGCCAAGACTTTCTGCTGCGGGTTGAGTTGGTCAAACGAGGCGAATCGGCTTTGCCGAAGCCGTCCAACCAGCCCCGCAGCCAGAAGGAGCTGCTCCAAACCACCGCGTGAGGACCTCGTTTGCGGAGGCATCTATGGTAATCCAATGTAATCTAGGATTCAATTAGAAAAAATTGACAAATGGAATTAAATGGATATGAAATGATATGAAATGATATAGTTGGTGCTGGGATGTTTTTGAGTTCCAAGGTCATTGGCGCTCCTCCACAGGCACGGCTGGCAACTAGCTGCGAGCAATGTATCGATCAGCTGATAATCGTTGTGCTTGGGGTGTCAAAAAGAGCTTCATTTCATTTCGTTTGCACGAACAAGGAAGTCCCTGCTCCGACAGTGCAGAACTGAGTAGGAGATGTTGCCTAGTTTCTGTGCGCATGAGAGTCAAACAAGTAAATCGACTTTGGGCCCGGAGTGGATTGCGGTTTTTGTGCTGAGCGTTCCTTCTTCCTGCAGGATTTTCACAGTCACATCCCTTTTGAATGCGAGGTTGTCTACATTTGAGCCTCTTAAGAGATTTGTCTCACAATGTAGTGGAACTTCCGGTCCAGATAGTCTGTGACGAAGGGTGGATTTGAAAGCAAACGCTTCTCATTCCTCCCTCGCCATTGCGCCAAAAAGAACTTGCAGCCGGTTTGCTTTTTCATCCAGATTGCAACTCCATTTCCGCTCTCCGGCATCCGCATCCGCCGCATCCTGCCTTTAATTGAATCAGCAGGTGAAGTGGTGCAGGAGGCGATGGAACAGTTTCTCTGAGCAGATTTTTTTGTGATACATCTATAATCTATGGTGTGTATGTCTCACATATGTACATGATTATAAATGGGCTAATGCCTTGGTGCCGCCGACCCCCCCATTAAAAAGGGGCTAGGCAGGGGTCAGCGGAGATACGCACATATACCTAGAGCGCCCTCAGGCTAGAATTTGAGCCTGAACGTGTTCGGACCGGTTTTTCTGCCTGACCTTTGAAATGTCGCCTGCCTCTAAATTCTCGCCTGGAAATGCTGTCTGCAATTATGCTCAAGATGGCATTTCCAGCCTGAATGGACAATCTCGCCTGACTTGATGTTCAGGCTAAAAGACAGCCCGAGTCCCAAAATGGCTACTATTTGGTTTCAGCCTCAAATTTCCGCTTGTTGGAGGCTGCAGGTATATATAATATCATACTGGTAGGAGTTTCTTCTAGGATTGCAGGGGGGTCAACCCCCTTGAGGAGGGTTGATTTTCTGTCCTTCGAAAAGCTCGAATTTGCTGAAACGATGCTTTCGAAAGTTCTCCAATTTTCTAAAGAACAACTTTTGGAGAACTCTGAGTCGTAACATGCTGATTTTCTGGAGAGTCTAGGCGCCCAAAATCGTGAAGCATAATTTTAGCATTTTTGGGAGTACGTTCATAGATTTTCTAGTGGTCCTTGATTTTCTAGAGAGGCAATCTTCCACAATCCCTTGTCGAGCATTTGAACGGGCTGAAGCCCCCGAGCTGGAGCGGACGATTTTGGCACATTCTAGCCCTATCTTGGATTTTGCCATAGCCTCACAACGTCAATCCAACCATCCCCCGTGGATTTTCCCCTATTAAATCAGGCCACGAAACAGGCATTTGGTTCGACATATTAGGTGGTTTTTTCTACACGTGTTAGGCGCTCTCCACCCAGAGGACCTTTGGAAAGTGAAACTCCTGGGGGTTCCACATGTGGGAGCCGTTAGATCATTAAACCCCTGGTATGTTTATTCTCATCGGGTTCTCTGTAGATGATTTTAAGCGCAGCTGAAATTAGAAAGAGCAACTTGTTTCTTTTATTTGTGTTTTTTAAATGGATTGTTTGGACCTCCAGAGAATCAAAGTGATTGGTGTGAGATATAAACCTATTGGATGCCTAGAATATTGAAGCACATGGGGCAGGTAAATACACGTGGTTTTATATCCCCCAGTACATTAGGTTTCTTAGAAAAATCACCGTTCTTGAAGCGTACATGAAACAGTTTTCCAGTTTGATTTACTAGATGTCATTTTGATTTTGATCCAACCACTTCAATGTTCTATATAGAGGCATCTTGGGGTGGCGGTTTGCGACCATCCGTTTTCGATCTAGAAAATCAATGTCGGGGGGGATCAGCTGAATTATATACAGGCGGATACCTAACCATCCTGGAACCCCCACTTTTTCTTTTTAGTTCTCGTGGTTGCCTAAGTCGCCAACTTGTTTGGGCAAACGACTATCTTGACAAGAATTACATATTCCCGTGGTTTGAGCCTGTTGGCAGCCATTTTGCATTTTTTTTGCCTGCCATGCTGGTACAGCAAGATATCAGTTTTCAATTCGAACCGTGCATATAGCTTGAAGAACCCCAACCACTCGACATGTTTTCGTGTAAGTAGCTATGATTTCCAGCAACATGAACAACATGTTTCTTTTTCCAAACCTATGAAATTTCGCATCCTTTTGTGTATATTTTTTGAAGAGTCAATCAACAGCCACCGCCGCACAAGGCCGAAACCGGTTACTTGGAGGCTGTGCCACATGGTGGCTTGGTGGCAGGCTGCAGCTGCACGGAGGCATTTGAGGCCTGCCCGGCGGCAGTTTCGAAACCCGATAAAAAATGACATTGGCGGCTATACAAGGCCGAGGCCGGTTACCTGGAGGCTTTGCCGTTCGGGGCTTGGTGGCAGGCTGCAGCTGCACGGAGGCATTTGAGGCCTGCCGGCGGCAAGTTCGAAACCCGATAAATTACACCGGCATAGACCCCAGATAGAAAAGATTTCAGAAACGTTTTTTCATGCCGCGTCAATGGGTCAGTGATATAGCGGATGTCCCGACAAGCAAATTTCACAGCATCTGCCTACTCAATTGACATGAGCAAATATTCTTTGAAAACGCGTTTTGTTTTGTCTTGTTGAATGATCAAAATGATGATGCGTTTGGACTCAAAGATTTGCGTGTCGGATTGACATCACAGAGGTTGCGTCAAAAAAAAGTGTTTTTCCTTGCCGCCCACGCTTTCCAACCTTGGAACCTTGAAATCGCATTTGAAGGCAATCCTGGTTCCCAACGATTCAAGCAAGTCTGGCAACTTTCATGCATCGGCATTGCTTGGTTTTGCGTAATGGGCCGGTAACAGAACGCTTTGTTTGGCTTAATGTTAGAATGATATGAAAACATGTTCTTTACAGCCTTTTGTTTTGCTTAATGGGCCGGCATCAAATTGCTTATCTGTAACACGCGGCAGTCCTTGGTAAACGCACACGCCTCCATATGACTAGGTTCCTATTTTCATCACGCTTTGATGTTTTCATATGACTAGGTTCTCCACGCTTGCCACTGAACAAAACCATTAACGGACTACGATTGCAGAAATTGCCGCTTCCACGAAATTGAAACTCATGGTTCCCAACGTGGCAACCATAGATTTCCATTTCCAGCAATTACCAAATCCTGAAATTTGGAACTCATGGTTGCCAACCTCGTAACCAAAGGTTACCATTGCAAGGAATTGCGGGCTCCCACACCTTGAAACTCATGCTTCCCAACCTGGGAACCAGAGGTTACCATTGCAACGAATTGCCGGTTCCCAGAGGTTAGAACTTATGTTTTCGAAGCTAAGCGGCCATCATTGTAAGGAACTGCGGGTTGCGAAAGCTTGAAACTCATGGTTCCAAACCTGAAAAAGCATACGTTACCAGTGGAAGGAACTGTTGATTCCCAAAAGGTAGAACTCATGGTTCTTAATGTTGTTTTGTTTTGTTTACTGAGCCGGTAACAGAACCTTTTGTTTTGCTTAATGGACCGGTAGCGGAATGTTTGCGTTTGGCTGATGGGCCGGCAAAAAAATGTTTTTGCACGAAAAAGGTGCATGTTAAAATGATATGAAGACATTTTCTTTACAACTTTATGGTTTTGCTTAATGGACCGGTACAGAACGCTTTGTTTTGCTTAATCGGCCGGTACCGGAATGTTTGCGTTTGGTTCATGGCAAGGAACTGCCGGTTTCCAAAGGTTGGAACTCACGGTTGCCAACGTGGGAACCACAGGTTACCATTGCAAGGAACTGCCGGTTCCCACAGGTTGGAACTCCTGGTTCCCAACCTGGGAACCATGGGTTACCATTGCAAGCAACTGCCGGTTACCAGAGGTTGGAACTCATGCTTCCCAACCTGGGAACCATAGGTTACCATGAACTGCCGGTTCCCAGACCTTGAAACTTACGGTTCCCAACCTGGGAACCAGAGGTTACCATTGCAACGAATTGCCGGTTCCCAGAGGTTAGAACTTATGTTTTCGAAGCTAAGCGGCTATCATTGTAAGGAACTGCGGATTCCCAAAGCTTGAAACTCATGGTTCCAAACCTGAAAGTGGAAGGATCTGTTGATTCCAAAAAGTTAGAACTCATGGTGCTTAATGTTGTTTTGTTTTGTTTACTGAGCCGGTAACAGAACTTTTTGCTTTGCTTAATGGACCGGTAGCTGAATGTTTGCGTTTGGCTGATGGGCCGGCATAAAATGTTTTTGCACGAAAAAAGTGCATGTCAAAATGATATGAAAACATTTTCTTTACAACTTTATGGTTTTGCTTAATGGACCGGTACAGAACGCTTTGTTTTGCTTAATGGACCGGTACCGGAATGTTTGCGTTTGGTTCATGGCAAGGAAGTGCCGGTTTCAAAAGGTTGGAACTCACGGTTGCCAACGTGGGAACCACAGCGTACCATTGCAAGGAACTGCCGGTTCCCACAGGTTAGAAGTCATGGTTCCCAACCTGGGAACCAGAGGCTACCTTTGCAAGCAACTGCCGGTTACCAGAGGTTGGAACTCATGCTTCCCAACCTGGGAACCACAGGCAACCATTGCAAAGAACTTCTGGTTCCTAAAGGTTGGAACTCATGGTTCCCAACGTGGGAACCAAAGGTTACCATGGCAAGGAACTGCCGGTTCCCAGACGTTGAAACTTGCGGTTCCCAACTTGGGAACCAGAGGTTACCATTGCAACGAATTGCCGGTTCCCAGAAGTTAGAATTTATGTTTTCGAAGCTAAGCGGCTATCATTGTAAGGAACTGCGGGTTCCGAAAGCTTGAAACTCATGGTTCCAAACCTGAAAAAGCATACGTTACCAGTGGAAGGATCTGTTGATTCCAAAAAGTTAAAACTCATGGTTCTTGATGTTGTTTTGTTTTATTTACTGAGCCGATAACAGAACCTTTTGTTTGCTTAATGGACCGGTAGCGGAATGTTTGCGTTTGGCTGCTGGGCCGGCAAAAAAATGTTTTTGCACGAAAAGGTGCATGTCAAAATGATATGAAAACAGTTTCTTTACAACTTTATGGTTTCGCTTAATCGACCGGTAAAGAACGCTTTGTTTTGATTAATGGACCGGTACCGGAATGTTTGCGTTTGGTTCATGGCAAGGAACTGCCGGTTCCCAAAGGTTGGAACTCACGGTTGCCAACGTGGGTTACCATTGCAAGGAACTGCCGGTTCCCAGAGGTTGGAACTCCTGGTTCCCAACCTGGGAACCATGGGTTACCATTGCAAGCAACTGCCGGTTACTAGAGGTTGGAACTCATGCTTCCCAACCTGGGAACCATAGGTTACCATTGCAAAGAACTTCTAGTTCCTAAAGGTTGGAACTGATGGTTCCCAACGTGGGAACCAAAGGTTACCATGGCAAGGAACTGCCGGTTCCCAGACGTTGAAACTTACGGTTCCCAACCTAAGAGCAGAGGCTACCATTGCAAGGAATTGCCGGTTCTCAGAGGTTAGAACTTATGTTTCGAAGCTAAGCGGCTATCATTGTAAGGAACTTCGGGTTCCCAAAGCTTGAAACTCATGGTTCCAAACCTGAAAAAGCATACGTTACCAGTGGAAGGATCTGTTGATTCCAAAAAGTTAGAACTCATGGTTCTTAATTGCTGTTTTGTTTTATTTACTGAGCCGGTAACAAAACCTTTTGTTTTGCTTAATGGACCGGTAGCGGAATGTTTGCGTTTGGCTGATGGGCCGGCAAAAAAATGTTTTTGAACGAAAAAGGTGCATGTTAAAATGAAATGAAGACATTTTATTTACAACTTTCTGGTTTTGCTTAATGGACCGGTACAGAACGCTTTGTTTTGCTTAATGGGCCGGTACCGGAATGTTTGCGTTTGGTTCATGGCAAGGAAGTGCCGGTTTCAAAAGGTTGGAACTCACGGTTGCCAACGTGGGAACCACAGGTTACCATTGCAAGGAACTGCCGGTTCCCAGAGGTTGTAACTCCTGGTTCCCAACCTGGGAACCATGGGTTACCATTGCAAGGAACTGCCGGTTCCCAGAGGTTGGAACTCCTGGTTCCCAACCTGGGAACCATGGGTTACCATTGCAAGCAACTGCCGGTTCCCAGAGGTTGGAACTCCTGGTTCCCAACCTGGGAACCATGGGTTACCATTGCAAGCAACTGCCGGTTACTAGAGGTTGGAACTGATGGTTCCCAACGTGGGAACCAAAGGTTACCATGGCAAGGAACTGCCGGTTCCCAGACCTTGAAACTTACGGTTCCCAACCTGGGAACCAGAGGGTACCATTGCAAGGAATTGCCGGTTCCCAGAAGTTAGAATTTATGTTTTCGAAGCTAAGCAACTATCATTGCAAGGAACTGCGGATTCCCAAAGTTTGAAACTCATGGTTCCAAACCTGAAAAAGCATACGTTACCAGTGGAAGGATCTGTTGATTCCAAAAAGATAAAAATCATGGTTCTTAATGTTGTTTTGTTTTGTTTACTGAGCCGGTAACAGAACCTTTTGTTTTGCTTAATGGACCGGTAGCGGAATGTTTGCGTTTGGCTGATGGGCCGGCAAAAAAATGTTTTTGCGCGAAAAAGGTGTATGTTAAAATGATATGAAGACATTTTCTTTACAACTTTCTGGTTTTGCTTAATGGACCGGTACAGAACGCTTTGTTTTGCTTAATGGGCCGGTACCGGAATGTTTGCGTTTGGTTCATGGCAAGGAAGTGCCGGTTTCAAAAGGTTGGAACTCACAGTTGCCAACGTGGGAACCACAGGTTACCATTGCAAGGAACTGCCGGTTCCCAGAGGTTGGAACTCCTGGTTCCCAACCTGGGAACCATGGGTTACCATTGCAAGGAACTGCCGGTTCCCAGAGGTTGGAACTCCTGGTTCCCAACCTGGGAACCATAGGTTACCATTGCAAAGAACTTCCAGTTCCTAAAGGTTAGAACTGATGGTTCCCAACGTGGGAACCAAAGGTTACCATGGCAAGGAACTGCCGGTTCCCAGACGTTGAAACTTACGGTTCCCAACCTGGGAACCAGAGGTTACCATTGCAACGAATTGACGGTTCCCAGAAGTTAGAATTTATGTTTTCGAAGCTAAGCGGCCATCATTGTAAGGAACTGCGGGTTCCCAAAGCTTGAAACTCATGGTTCCAAACCTGAAAAAGCATACGTTACCAGTGGAAGGATCTGTTGATTCCAAAAAGTTAAAACTCATGGTTCTTAATGTTGTTTTGTTTTATTTGCTGAGCCGGTAACAGAACCTTTTGTTTTGCTTAATGGACCGGTAGCGGAATGTTTGCGTTTGGTTGATGGGCCGGCATAAAAATGTTTTTGCACGAAAAATGCGCATGTCAAACTGATATGAAAACATTTTCTTTACAACTTCATGGTTTTGCTTAATGGACCGGTACAGAACGCTTTGTTTTGCTTAATGGACAGGTACCGGAATGTTTGCGTTTGGTTCATGGCAAGGAACTGCCGGTTCCCAAAGGTTGGAACTCACGGTTGCCAACGTGGGAACCACAGGTTACCATTGCAAGGAACTGCCGGTTCCCAGAGGTTGGAACTCCTGGTTCCCAACCTGGGACCCATGGGTTACCATTGCAAGCAACTGCCGGTTACCAGAGGTTGGAACTCATGCTTCCCAACCTGGGAACCATAGGTTACCATTGCAAAGAACTTCCGGTTCCTAAAGGTTGGAACTCATGGTTCCCAACGTGGGAACCAAAGGTTACCATGGCAAGGAACTGCCGGTTCCCAGACGTTGAAACTTGCGGTTCCCAACTTGGGAACCAGAGGTTACCATTGCAACGAATTGCCGGTTCCCAGAAGTTAGAATTTACGTTTTCGAAGCTAAGCGGCTATCATTGTAAGGAACTGCGGATTCCGAAAGCTTGAAACTCATGGTTCCAAACCTGAAAAAGCATACGTTACCAGTGGAAGGATCTGTTGATTCCAAAAAGTTAGAACTCATGGTTCTTAATGTTGTTTTGTTTTGTTTACTGAGCCGGTAACAGAACCTTTTGTTTTGCTTAATGGACCGGTAGCGGAATGTTTGCGTTTAGCTGATGGGCCGGCATAAAAATGTTTTTGCACGAAAAATGCGCATGTCAAAATGATATGCGGCAACGAAAAAACGCCTTGGCTCAGACCCTGCACAGCACCCTGCACAGCACCCTGCACAGCGCCTTTGCCAGACTTTGGCACCGCAATCTGGACAGCACCCTGCACAGCACCCTGTACAGCACCCTGCACAGCACCCTGCACAGCACCTTTGCCAGACTTCGCCACTGCAGTCTGAACAGCACGCACCCTGCACAGCACCTTGGCCAGACTTCGCCACTGCAGTCTGAACAGCACCCTGCACAGCACCCTGCACAGCACCTTTGCCAGACTTTGGCACCGCAATCTGGACAGCACCCTGCACAGCACCCTGCACAGCACCTTTGCCAGACTTCGCCACCGCACTAGTACAACACCCTGCACAGCACCCTGCACAGCGCCTTTCCTTTGCCAGACTTCGCCACCGCAGCCTGGACAGCACCCTGCAAAGCACCCTGCAAAGCACCCTGCAAAGCACCCTGCAAAGCACCCTGCACAGCACCTTTGCCAGACTTCGCCACCGCACTCTGAACAACACCCTGCAGAGCACCCTGCACAGCACCCTGCACAGGACCTTTGCCAGACTTCGCCACCGCAGTCTGGACAACACCCTGCACAGCACCCTGCACAGCACCTTGGCCAGACTTCGCACCGCAATCTGGACAGCACCCTGCACAGCACCTTTGCCAGACTTCGCCACCGCAGTCTAGACAGCACCCTGCACAACACTGTGCACAGCACCCTGCACAGCACCTTTGCCAGACTTCGCCACTGCAGTCTGAACAGCACTCTGCACAGCACCCTGCACAGCACCTTTGCCAGACATCGCCACCGCAGTCTGGACAACACCCTGCACAGCACCCTGCACAGCACCTTTGCCAGACTTTGGCACCGCAATCTGGACAGCACCCTGCACAGCACCCTGCACAGCACCTTGGCCAGACTTCGCCACCGCAGTCTGGACAGCACCCTGCACAGCACCTTTGCCAGACTTCGCCACCGCAGTCTAGACAGCACCCTGCACAGCACCCTGCACAGCACCCTGCACAGCACCCTGCACAGCACCTTTGCCAGACTTCGCCACGGCAGTCTGAACAGCACTCTGCACAGCACCCTGCACAGCACCCTGCACAGCACCTTTGCCAGACATCGCCACCGCAGTCTGGACAACACCCTGCAGAGCACCCTGCACAGCACCCTGCGCAGCACCTTTTCCAGACTTCGCCACCGCAGTCTGGACAGCACCCTGCACAGCACCGTGCACAGCACCTTTGCCAAACTTCGCCACCGCAATCTGGACAGCACCCTGCACAGCACCGTGCACAGCACCTTTGCCAAACTTCGCCACCGCAGTCTGGACAGCACCCTGCACAGCACCTTTGCCAGACTTCGCCACCGCAGTCTAGACAGCACCCTGCACAGCACCCTCCACAGCACCTTTGCCAGACTTCTGCACCGCAATCTGGACAGCACCCTGCACAGCACCCTGCACAGCACCCTGCACAGCGCCTTTCCTTTGCCAGACTTCGCCACCGCAGTCTAGACAGCACCCTGCACAGCACCCTGCACAGCACCTTTGCCAGACTTCGCCACCGCAGTCTGGACTGCACCCTGCACAGCACCATGCACAGCACCCTGCACAGCACCCTGCTCAAAAGTTCGCCACCGAAGACCCCACCTTTGACTTGAGAAGTAAGAACCCCTATAGCTTGCCAGCTATCTGGGGAAAAATGACTGTGGCGGCAATACAAGGCTGAAGCCAGGCTTTGCCACCCTTCTTGGGGCGCTTGGTGGCAGGCTGCAGCTGCACGGAAGCATTCGAGGGCTGCCCGGCGGCAGTTTCGAAACCGGATAAAAAATGATTTTGGCGGCCACACAAGGCCGAAGCCGGTTACTTGGAGGCTGTGCCACCCTTCTTGGGGCTTGGCGGCAGGCTGCAGCTGCACGGAGGCATTTGAGGGCTGCCCGGCGGCAGTTTCGAAACCGGATAAAAAAAATGAGTTTGGCGGCCACACCAGGCCGAAGCCCGTTACTTGGAGGCTGTCCCTTCTGGGGGCTTGGTGGCAGGCTGCAGCTGCACGGAAGCATTTGAGGGCTGCCCGGCGGCAGTTTCGAAACCCGATAAAAAATGACTTTGGCGGCCATATAAGGCCGAAGCCAAGGCTGAAACCGGGCTTTGCCACCCTTCTTGGGGCTTGGTGGCAGGCTGCAGCTGCACGGAAGCATTCGAGGGCTGCCCGGCGGCAGCTTCGAAACCGGATAAAAAATGATTTTGGCGGCCACACAAGGCCGAAGCCGGTTACTTGGAGGCTGCGCCACCCTTCTTGGGGCTTGGTGGCAGGAAGGAAGGTTTCAAGGAAGCGAAACGCAAGAGGCAGCAATGCGGCACACCTGCGGTGATCCCAGGCGCCGCCCCGCCTAGGCCAAGGCTAGGCAGGGGTCGGCGGATATATGATTATAATTACATGGTTGATAGCTGAATATATATTATATATAGATATTAATGATATAATATTGTATAATCACATGAGTATATAAGTCTGCGGGTAACTTGGAGTTTGTCCAGGATTCTGGTGCCTATCCATTGCACTCGGTTGCTTCCTCAGTTCAGTGAACCACAGGCCTGGTGGCCATGATATTCACCTGGACCTAGTGACGTCTGACCAGGTAGAGGGGCAAATGAGATTGGCGGGTGATCTGTCGTTCCACTTAAGAGACTACGAGGCGCAACTCTCAGTGGGATGAGGGCTTGGAAAATGTCACATGCGTACGTATAATATGAACGCAAAACCAATGCGACGTTGACTATTCAATGCTCAGTGGGATTCGCGAGAATTTAACTTTTTGAACTCAGACACGATTTCTAGTTCTGAACCTTGGGTGCTTGCACTTTGATGTAAACGTTCGGATGCTTGCCTGCACAGGTTGCTCTTGGGTACTACCGCAACGTACCACTCTTGGAATGCGTGAAAGGTAACTGTAATCAAATACCTCAGTCAGTCCACTCAGATTGGCTTTGACTGCCCTTTACGCGCCATGAGGTTGTCAGCGACTTCAAGCAGGAGTTGCAATGCTTGCAGACAAACTTGTTTTTTTTTAATAGATCTGACAGTGACTAGGGCCCTGGCACGGTTGGCCCCCTGTAGTGGGTGGTGTGGTCCTGCTACTTTGTGCACAGCAGCCCAAAAAAACATGACATCAAGAAACCAACTGGGGGCTTGAATGCTCAAGCTTGGATGGACCCCCGCGTGGTTCTAGGTGTTTTTGTGGAAGGCCTTAGATCTAATTTTTGGGGACTTGCCTGCCCGGCCTATTGTGTTCAGCCTAGTGTTGGTCTTTTGGGCTTCTGTGTGCTGCTTGGTTGGCTCCTTGGCTTTGGTTCTGCGGTGGCTCTGTTCCTTCGGTTTGGCACCCTTTGGACTTTTGCCTGTCCCTCTCAACCTGCCTCGGGTCAACCAGGCGCTGCCCATACTCAGCCCTCCCGGGCACAATTGCTAGCTGCTTACTTGCATGAGCCAAGGCCTCGACAGCCAACACGGAGAAGTTGAATTGCGGGTTACGCTGCCCGGGGGCATCAGGGTGTTGGTCACAGCTCCACCGGAATCTGCTGCCACTGCTGCTCTGCTGCTTGGCCACATTTCTCTGTTTGAGGCCCCCTCCTCTCCTCGAACTGATCAGTCATTTGAGGTGGTGTCTTCTGCTTCTTCGGTTGTGCGTGCCCCTTCTGGTCCTCGTCGCCTTGAGACACGTGAGCAAATTGCCCAGTCTTTTGTGCCCTGTCCGACCCGTCTTTTCCAAAACAGTGCTAAGCTGTGTGGGTCCTCTCTGTCTGGCCGTGATCGTGTGGAGCGGGCTTGGACTTGTGGACAGTGGGCTGCAGCGGTTAGGGACTCCCGGATTCACAGTCCCAATCGCACCCCGCCCATTGACTTGCGGGCGCGGTTCTACGCAGTCTTGCGTGCCTCTGGACTTGAGCAACCAACCATCTTCAAATCCTCTGCGGGCTACTGGGCCGCCATCCAGCGTCTGGACGGAAGCGACTCGATTTCCCAAAGCTTCCCCAGCGAGCTTGAGGCGAAGATCTACTTGGAATCTGCTGGTGCCCTGGACTTTGTCATTGCCCCTTAGTCGGCACGATGGAACCTGTGGATTTGGATTTGGGTTCCCTCGTGACCTTGCAGTCCGACGTAGTTCCTTATGTTTTGGATTGGTCGAGTCCTGGAGATCCGGTGGAGGCATGTGTCTTTGTGATCAATTTGAGGCCTGGTGGACTTTTGCTGGCCGTTCCCCTTGGAGTTGTTCCCGAAGAGGTTCTTGCACAAGGAAACGAGTCTTTGCCACCTGGTCCTGTCGGTCCGTCAACTGTGGTCGTTGTCCCAGCCGTCTTGCCAGAGGGGGGGGTAATGTCGCCAACCGGCACCAACATGTCAGTTTTGGTAGTCGACATGTCCGAAGAAGCCCTGCATCGACTGCATGCAGTGGACCCGTCTGTCCCTGTGGAATTTGTTTTCAACGAAGAGCAGCCTTTTGCCATACCAGATCCGGCCGCTTTGAAGAGCTCGGTGAGAGATTGGCTGGAGGCAGGTGCCGAGACGTCAGGCCTAGGCTATGTAACAGCCGAACCAGAGTTGGAGGGAGAAGCATTAGAGGAGGAGGCGCCATCTCCGCCTCTTGCCCCAACACGCCAAAGAAAGCTCACTCAGCGTGGGCGCGAGCCGGCTACCGCTTCAGGAAGGAAGCCCACGGTAGCCACTCTTGCCGGTTCCATAGAACAGTTGTTGCAAGCGAACGTAGGGATTTCAAAGCAACTGGAGTCCTTGACTGTGCGCCAACAGCAGTTGGAGAAGCAGCGCCAGCAGCCTCTTGTGCCTCCCCCCTTACCCTCTCACCAGTCTGTCTTGAGCCAGCCTTTATCATCTGTATTGACGGTTCCTCAGGTTGGAAGTTCGGCAGTGGTCCACCATTTGGGTGCTCCCCCCAAAACCCTTGTTCCAGCGTCCCCGGGTCTGTTAAGGTCTCCTTTGGTTCAACACCCAGAGCTTGGAGAATTGGAGGCGGAGAAGTTGAAGCCAGGCCTATCTTCCTCCAGCGACAGCCTTGCTCAAGCAGTTCTTGCACAATCCCAAGCCTTAACTGCCCTGGTGTCACAGATAGCAGCTCAGTCGAGCGACCCCATGGTGGATTTAGGCAGCATGGGCTCGACGGCAGGGACAAGGGGTGCTCAAGGGAGAGCAAAGCTCCAAGCGGAGCTGGCAGCACAGCGAGGAACCTTCTTTGCATCGGTTCTGAATGCAATGGCGCGGAGAATGCAGCCGACCTCACCTGCCGATGGGACCCCGGGCGAATTGATGGCCCGAGGGGTTTGCGGCACAAAATACCTGGAAAGGTTTGGGGGGTTCGGAAAACACAGGGAGCTAGGTTGCCTGCAGCACCAAGTGATGACTATCATGGACTTCTTGCAAACAGAAAACTTGCCTGCCGCTCGAGACGCGGCAGCTCTGTTAGCAGTAACCATAGATCAGGCAGCCTTGGACAACTCCAGATTCGAGCTGGCCACCCTTCTTTGCTTGCAAGAGGAGCCACCGTCAACAGTGTTCAGTCACAAGCCAGCCAATGTGATGTCCAAGACCCGGGCTTTCAGCCCACTTGCCGACCAAAAGTGGGTCACTGTAGCTCTGGCTTACCTGAAAGAATTGGATGTGATCTCGGCCAAACGCCTGGAACTGACCTCCCAAGCCAGCGCTGCAGCTTTAGGAAGTGGAAATTCCGAAAAGCTGAAAGCCAAGCCCTTTCCGAAAAGGAAACAGAAATGGGGAGGAAAAGGAAACCAAGGAAATGCGGAGGGAGAGGAGCAGTAGCAAAAAATGCTGCCCCATCCGAGCAGAGTGAGGGTGGGCTGGAGTCAAACCCCCTTACTTCCAGTATAAGCCTGAGCTCATGGGTTTCATGTTTGCCAAGGTGGATTTTGAGAACTCGCACTGGCTTTTCCCGCTGTCTTGCCAGTGCTTTTGCTGTTGTGCGTCGCTCTGATGCAGCGACTACCGCAATTTTCCCACTGCCCCTTGCCTGCCTGAAGTGTTTTGGTAGCAGTGGCCCTGGACTCTCTCGCAAGAGGTTTTGGTCGTTGTGTAGGGCTCGGTTGGTGAATGTTTGGATTCTTGTCCTTAATTTCATGTACCTGGGTCGCTGGCCATCCCATGAGGAGCTCCAGAGATGCCCGAATGGCCTGCAAGAAGATGTTTTTGCCCGGCTGCGAGCATTTGTCATTGCGTGTGGTGAAGCCCAGGTCCAGTTTAGTCTGTGCCCCGGTCGATCCAGTCCTGAATTAGGTGCAGCCCTGTTTCAACTTGAACAGTTCTGTCAGAGGTGCCCAGAGCTTGGAACTGGTTACCTAGAGCATGAAGTGCCTTTTCGTGAGCAACCCAATTTGCTGTCTGCAGAGAAGCATCCTGAGCTGCTGCCCTATCGTTCCCTTGATGCGAGCCGTCTCAGACTTGTTGGGACGGGAGAATGGCCTATGGAATTTTTCCTTGAAGGAACGTTGTGGCTTCCATTTCAGGATCCTCGGTTTCTTTTTCATGATCGGCCGCTGTCTGGGATCGACTTGCCAAACTTTGCCTCTGAGAAGCCTGCAGAGTGCCTGAAGCTAGCGAAGCTGTGGGATTCGAGGGGTCTCCTTTTTCTGTCGGATGAGCCTGTTAAGCCGGGGTTGTTTTGCAAGGTTTTTAATGCCTACAAAGCTGCCACTTGTGATCGGCAGATTGGAGACCGCAGGCTTGTGAACCAGAGCGAGTTTCATGTTGATGGCCCTTCCAAGTACCTGCCCCAAGGAAGACAGCTCACTCAGCTCAGGTTGCCACGTTTCACTCATGCCTTTAGAGGGATTGTCACTGACCGCCGTGATTTTTATCATCAAGCGCAAGTTTCAAATGAGCGGGCCATGACCAACATGCTCCCCTTTAGCTATCCCCTTAGCTGCTTTGAAGGCACTTCGGCTTTGGAGGAGTACCTGGGCAGCCGAACGAAAGGCAGGAGGTCTCGGGATGTGTCAGGCGATGGATTTCGTGCAAGAGGATCGATTTTGGCCACTGGACTCCCTGGCCACGTTTATCCCTGTTTTCGTTCCCTGTTTCAAGGTGACCACCTAGGTGTTGAGTTTGCCCTGCAAAGCCATGCTGTGCTTTTGAAATCTGGTGGACTGCTGACCGAGCGGACTCAGATCTTGGGAATCATTGCGTTCCGTCTGGCCCTGTTTGGGATGCGCTTGTGATTGATGACTTTTTCTCTATCAGTGCTGAGCCTCTTTCAACTCCGAAGGAAAAGACTGCCTCCATGCTTGCACTTGCCAAAGCCAGGAGCATTTATGACAAGGCTCATCTTTTGGGGTCCTCAGAAAAGGATGTGGTCGCAGAAACCACGTTCAAGGCTGCTGGAGCTGAAGTCAGGTCTGACCCCAAGAATGTGAGGCTTGGAATTGTGCCTGTCGGAGCCCCAATCGCGAAGAGATTAGCGCTTAGTGCCTTGTCGCTTCGGGTAGCTCGTTTGCCTGCTGTGACGCCTGGCCTTGTTGCTCGTCTTGCCGGAAATTGGGTTTCTGTCCTGCAGTACCGGAAATGTCTATCCAGTTTGATTGATGACCTTTTCCTGTTGTCGTCTCAATGCAGTGACTCTGACTTTGGTGTTGCTGTCCCCTTGCCACGTAGGATTAGCCAAGAACTTGTCCTCCTTTCTTCCATGGCCCCTCTGATGTGCTCAAACCTTTCGGTCAATTTTCTGGATAGGTTGTTTGCCACAGATGCCTCTTGTCAAAAGGGGGGCATAGTCAGTGCAGAGATTCCACTTGATGTTCATGAAGCGTTGTGGCTTGGGACTGACAAAAGGGGTGCTTACACCCACCTTGCAAACCCCTTTCATGCGGTCCTCAGGAGCCTTGGCGAAGCTGATGATGACCACGAGACTTCTGGGCCCTGGGACTGTGCCACTCAACCTCAGAAGTCCCCCCTCATGTATTTTGATTTTGTTGAGATTTGTGGGGGAGCGGGGAAAGTCGGTGATGCCCTTCATGCCAGAGGTTGGAATGTAGCCCCTGTCCTGGATTTGTCCGAGAGTGCCCACTATGACCTTGGCTCCCTACGTTTGCTGGAATGGATCATTCACATGATTGAAGAAGGTAGGTTCAGGTCTTTCATGGTTGAACCCCCTTGCACTACTTTCTCTCCGGCTGCTCACCCTGCTGTCAGGTCATACCGAGAGCCTCTTGGTTTTGATAGGCTCGATCCAAAGACGCTCCATGGGAATTTGCTGGCCTTTCGGGCTCTCATCTTGCTTCGTGTCGGCCGTCGTTGTGGCACCCCTTGCGCGGCAGAGCAGAGCAGGCTTTCCAAAATGTGCTGGTTGACCTTCTGGATTTCCCTGCTTGATGTTGGGTTTGAGGAAGCTGTCATGGCAAGTTGCATGTTTGGCTCCCCCCACCGGAAGGAGTTTCGTCTGCTGTGTTATCTGTTGGATGTTGCCTTCCTTGACACCAGGTGCTGTGGGGGCCACTCCCATGTCAGAATCCAGGGAAGCCTCACCAAGCCCTCCGCTGTTTATGTTGATGGTCTTGCTGATCGCATTGCAGCTGCCTTCCATCGGGCTTTGACTTCCTTGAATGCTTGTCGCCGTCTGGAGCCTGAGGTCGTCGGTCTGGAGTCGCCTGTCGTCAATGACCTTGCGCTCTCTTCCAAGTGGTCACTTGTCCGTGCCTGGTTTTGGAAAAGGAGTGGCCACATCAATGTGCTTGAACAGGCTTCGGCCGTATCTTTGCTTGACCAGCTCAGTTGCCAGACCTCTTCTGTGCGTTTTGCGTCGCTCATTGACTCTGCTGTCTGTCGTGGCTCCTTGTCCAAGGGTCGCTCAGCGTCTGTTGCCTTGCAGCCCGGCTTGAAAAAGGCAGGAGCCATCTGTGTCGCTGCGGACCTGTATCCGGTTTGGCCCTACTGTCCCACTCGCCTGAACACTGCTGATGACCCTACTCGGTCTGTCTCCGTGCGTGCCCCTGTCTGTCATTCCCTAGTCAAGCTTTCTGGATTCAGCGACCTTGCAAAGGCTTCAAGTGGATTCCTGCGCAGGTTTGCCGCCAATTGGTTCCGGCTTGTGCTCCTTGCCCTGCTTGTTACAGGTTCTGACTCTGTCTCTTGTGGTAGTGAGCCTGGCCCTTGGGTCTCTCCGTTTTGGATTTCTGACCTTGCCCATGTCAGCTGTGTTGGAATTGGCCTCCTCTTGCCCCTCCTTGTCGCTCTGTGGACTTTGCCTTGGATTTTGCCTGGGATTTTCGGTGAAACCCGCTGCGCTGAGTGTGACCTGTGGTGGACTTCTGGTCGTGTAGGTACGGGCAGGGTAACACTAATTTGTAAGTGGACTTCTAAGGGTAGGATTGGCCTTGTAGTTCGCGCCATGGTTTTGCTTTGCTGCTTGGTGCCAGCTGGTGCTATGCCCATTGGAGCAAACACAGCTGTTGAACATGCAGGAGTTTTGGCGCGGGCTGGAAATAACTTGGTGTCCTCGAGAGCTGTGCGCCCTCAAACCCGCGACAAGAGGCTGGTTTATCTGGAGAGATTCAGACGGTGGCTGCTGGAGGAGAAGTCGACTTCTCTGCGGATGCTACTCGAGCAAAAACCGCCAGATCCAGAAAAGGTAAACGATCTGCTGATCGAATACGGGAAACAGCTTTACTACGGTGGAAAGGCGTATGGTATCTACGCAGAGACTGTGAACGCCATAGCGGCTGAGAGACCACTCATCCGCCGCCAACTCACAGCGGCTTGGGACCTAGCCTTCTGCTGGCTCGCTGACGAGCCGACCTGTCATCATCCTGCCATGCCCTTGTCAATCTTGACAGCTATGGTCACAACGGCTCTGACATGGGGATGGCCCTATGAAGCAGCTGTTTTGATGCTTTCCTGGGCAGGTGTGATGAGGATTGGTGAAGTGCTCTGCGCACTTCGCAGAGACTTGGTGCTGCCCGTGGACGCTGCTCCAGGCACCTCCTTCGCCTTGGTGATCATCCGGGCGCCGAAGACACGGGGCAGAGCAGCCAACCATCAGTCAGCACGTATTGACCAGTCGGACATCATTGCCTTCCTCACCTCTATGTATGGTTCTTCACCTGCGGACTCCAGCATTTGGCCATATTCAGCAGCGACTCTGAGGAAACGATTTGTGAACCTACTGAATGCGCTGGAGCTTCCTACTGAGAAAAGAGGTGAGGCACGACCTTTTGATCTCGGTAGCCTCCGACCAGGTGGCGCGACATGGTTGCTCCACCATACAGGTGACCTTGAGCTTGTTAGACACAGAGGCAGGTGGCTTTCTGTCAGAACTATGAACATTTACCTACAGGAAGTTCAGGTCGCCACCTACATTGTTCGTGTGGCACCTAGAACCCGCTTTTTGATTGAGGTTTGCGCAGGAGCTTTTGCCTTCACCCTGGCGCGTGCAATAGCGTTTTTGGATTCAGGCATACCTCCTGCAGCATGGTACGCACTCCTGAAAATTTCTGCAGGTTCTCCTTCGAAGAGTTCTGGAAAGGATGGAAAAGGTGGCCTTTTTGAGCCTGGGATCCAACAACAACCGGATCCAGGCATGATGACATCTCCCTGCACAGCAGCAAAAGACCGAGGGAGGCTTTCTTGACATCAAGAAACCAACTGGGGGCTTGAATGCTCAAGCTTCCCTGCCACGCCCACCCAGGCAGAAATTTTACAGGGGCCTTTTTGAGCCTGGGATCCAACAACAACCGGATCCAGGCATGATGACATCTCCCTGCACAGCAGCAAAAGACCGAGGGAGGCTTTCTTATATAATTATATATAATATATATCAGCGCTTCCAGCTGCACTAAGTCTCTTGCTCCTTTTTTCCTTGCGCTTCTTGTGTGGACCTTCGTGGCTCGAACTTTGTTGTCAAGCCTTTGGTTGTGTTCTCCAAGTTGTCTTTCCTCGCACAACCCGTCACCTGATGCTTCTCAGTCTTAGTGGTGGTGTGATGTCTTCTTGAATTGGATGGGGAGCTGTCTTCGCCAGCGCACATGTTTTTCAAAGATGAATTGCAATTCAATCAGAATCTTTTGCATTATGTTGCTATGTGAAAGCCATGTTTGCTGCAAATTTTGCAGATCATCGGCGGTCGCATTGATCATGGCGATAGGACAAGAGTTGGAAACATGCCGCTGGAGCATACGAGATGATTGCGCCTCAGTCATGTAGTGGCCACATGCAAATGACAGAAGGTTGCTTAAGCCACTTTCACTCTTAAGGTCGGAGGATAGGGAAGATCAGTAGAAGCTGAAAGCAAAGACTCACCAGGGGTGTCAAAACAAATGCCCTGTGAAATAACAGGAATCACACGTAGAGTTGCGAAAAAGGAGGGGGGGAGAGGATGAAAACAACAACGTTAATCAGGAAAACACGAATCATCCTGTGCTTGAAGGTGTTTCCTAGATACTCAGGTGGGGCCTTTGTGCCTACATTACCAATGGTGCCAGGAGTGCGATTGCCTCAGTTGCATTGTGAATACGTTATCATAATATGTTTTGATATGTTTTGTATTGTTTTGTGTCTTGTGCTAGTTGAACGATGAACTGGTTTTAAAGTGTAGGTGTTTACTCATAGATTCATAGATAACTTGTACGCATTTTGCTGAATAGTGGCTTGTCATATACTGTAATTTCATTTTGTTGCTCAGTCCTGCTTGCGAATTGAAGATTGGATCAGCTCAAAGGAATGGAACCGCTGCATGGAGAGTGCCTATGAGCACTACTTGCAAGCATCTTCCACCAGATTGGCGATGCGAGTCCGCCGGACTGGAAACACTCAGAAATCCTGTTGTCCGCTTGGTACACCGTCGCTTTTTCAGTGAACTCTTGATGTGTTGACATTTTTGGATTCCGTGTGACGGTGCTTGTCTCAGTTTCCAACACAGCTCGGCTATGCTCAGCTTGTCAGGCAGTGGTCTTGCACCAGGCGATGTGGTGCGACCTCAAAGAGGCGGCATTGAGGCTGATGAAGGTGAGAGCTGACAATTTGATACGATTTGTACCAAGGTTATGTGCATCCATGATCATTTGATATCATCTGTATCTTTCACTTGGGGCGAGAATTTCCAAGAATTTCCTGCCAGGTCAATGGAGATCTGCCTGACAACAATTTGCGAAATGCCCTCATTTTGGAGCAGGTCGGAAACGGGCCAGCCCTGCAGACTGCTGCCATTTTGCCGATTTTGCCTTCATTTTTTTAGGATTTGTGTTGTTATCAGTGTCTTGGCCATGTGGACCTTGACTTGGGCCCTTGGTGTCTTGTGCACCGCAGGCTGGGCAGCTGTACTACACCTGCGGTGCTCCCAGGCTGGGACCTTCGATACCCCACTTCGACCAGCTGGGCGCCTTCCACCTTGTGACAGGAAGGGCGCCTTCCACCTGGTGCTGGCGGGCCATACTTACAACAAGCTGGGTTTCAAGAGGCAACAGCTTCAACTCCAAACAGCTTGATCAGATAGTGTTTTTACCTGTTTTTGTCCTTTTTTTCAACCATGTTTGAGTGAGGCTTGCGCTTTTCAGCTATCAAGCTGTCGTGGACCTGTACATAGGAAAGGGATGGTCTTCCGATCATGTTGCAATGCAGCTTTCAACCCTTCGACTAGTTAAACTTTGGAACACATTTGCCTTGAAATTGGAATTGAAATTTGACATGGCAGGTTTCACATCACTGACCACTTTCATTTCACGATGGCACGACAAGCATTTGGCCAGTATCCCAGCTGTGTGTGTGATGTGGATCCAAAGCTAGTTTGGGATGTTTGGGATATTTGGGCTTGTTTCATCTTGTTTCCTGCAGGATTGGGCCTCAAAGACGAGTTCGGGCCCCAAAATCTCCATTTCTCAGCAAGACGAAAGGACAGACATGCGTGCAGAAGATGGCAGTGTTTCCAGACGTTTTGTATCCTGTGTAAAAGACAGAAAGTTAAATTACCGACGAGAACGTTGTATCATCCAACAAACTGCGGAGCAGCGCTTAGGTCCTTATCCCACTTCTTGAAACTCCTGAATTCCTTTGCAGATGCTGACAAATATGTTTGCATTCAGGCCTGTAGCTTTTGTGTTTTTTCAGCCTGACTTTTTTCTCAGTCATTTCCTGTACACGAGGCGCTGTACTTAACAGGACTTAACACATACCAGACTTTTGTTGTTTTCGACTCTGAACAGGCAGAACGAGAGAACACTTACATCAAGGACCGTGTATGATTTCTATGGGAAGTGGAGTTTCTTGCTGCGCAATTATATAAATCACAAGAGTCTGCGATCTCTCGGGCAGTGAGGGTGTGCTGAAAGTAGCATGCAGTAGAAACCTTTGAAAAAACTCCAAATCGGTTTACCAAATGCGTTTTTCCATCTAAATTCAATGATTCAATCAATACTCCCTTTGCCCTCCAGTCAAGCTTTGTACCATGTAGCACGATAGGATGCATCACCCCTGAGTTCACCCTCCAGAGTTGATGAGTAAAGCCGTCCTTTTGATCCTTTTGATCCTTTTGCCTAGAGGGCTTTTTTGTTTCACGGAATATTCAGGTTTGCTTCCAAGAGTAGCTTGTTTGAGAAAGGGCAGAATATTGTTTGCCTGTGAAGGTTTGTTTGGAAATGGACGGGAGCGTAGTGATGAGAGACAAGTTCTCTTTGAATTGTCCTGCAAACCTCGTTCTTGCAGGAGTTTCTCTATGTCTTGAAGGATTGGGTTCAAAAGCTCAAGTCCCAGTTGTGATTTGTGATAGGCAACGGGCTTGTCGACTCATTCAACGACATGTCAACCGTTAAACGAGGAAGTGCAGTGAGTCGGAGATCGAGTCAGTCGAGCTTCAGGCTCTGAGTTTTCCCATGTTTTCCCAGTGGCCATCACTCCATCAACTGTCAGTCCTGGCCAGATCCCCTGCATTCAGCCGGAAGTTCGGCTTCGATTGCCGGATGATCAGCCAATGGCGACAGCTATGCCGGGTGCTGCTCCATCCTCAGGAACTTCCAAATCCTTCCAGTGTCCTGATCTTGATGCTGTGCTGAACCTGGAAGGCTGCTACGTCTCCGAAGAACGGAGATGAGGTGCGCGCGCTTGTGTTTTTTTCAGAGTCAATGTGGATTGGAAAATGATGATAACTTCTATATAACTTGTATAACCCACGATTAACGAGGTACATTACCTAGAAAATCCTAGAAATAAGAAGCACGCAGTATTTCATGGGATGGGGGCATTCTTAATGGCAGTTTCAACTCTTTATTGTTCTTTACTTGTTTCAACCCAGAAACCTGCAGTCTCAGTATCATCCCAACAGCTCCAAAGGCAGCCACGTCTGCCTCCTGGGAGCTGCTGGGAGAGAAGATGTTGCCCACCATCAGCCCGGATGAGCCTCGATGGCATTTGAACATTCTATCGAAACTAAAACTTGACATATGAAACTGTTTTGAGTCAACACTATTGATTGCTGCGGCTCTATCAATTCAGATCTTCCAATATTCATGTTCAGTAGCTTGATCTGAGCTATCCATTCAGATTTTTGCAGGACCGGATGGAATTGAATTGGCGACAAAGGTGCTATGGCAGGGGGAAGATTTTCAGTGTCGCTATCGCTTCAATGACAAGACTTCGCACTTTGCAAGTGGCATTTGGCTGTGTCTGAACATGGGGTATACATGGGTATACGGTATACGGTATACCCTTGAAGTGGCAATTTTTGTAGGGAGAGTTATGACATGTTATGACTACAAAAATAGCCATTGGATTTTGGAGTACGCTATTTTCAGACAAACCAACTCAGAAACTAGAGGCACGTCTGTGGTCGTAGCGCCAGGTCAGATGCTCGCATTTTTGACACTTTGCGTCGTGTGACCACAGTGGGTTCTGAGGCACAGCGAGAAATGGTCAGACACCGGTAATCTTGTAACATTCAGATCAAAGGAAAAGAATACGTCCTTGCAAAGTAGCACTGACGTGCAGATTGCGCGCACTTTTTTCCTGGGTAGGTTTCAGTGGAGCTCACCTTGTCCCTAGCTCACAAGTTGCTGCGAGTCTGCGAGTGCGTACATAATTTGTCTTGTCTGTCTAAAATTATCTAAAGGCCTTGTTCATGACTCTCTTCATGATTCCAAGGACGAATCCAATGCGAGTGAAGTGGGAGATGCGAGCAGTCCGGCTAACCGGAGAGCTTCAGGAGAAGTGACTTGTTGCACTCTGCTGCATGAATCAAGTTTCAAAACCTTGATGTGGCAGGACGACACAGGAGTCTGTGATGATGTTGGATGCTGAAACCCATATGGACTTTGTGTCATGTTCAGAACTTGTGCTGAGGACAAGACACCTAAACTTGATGTCAACCTTGAAACTTCCTCGAGATAGTGTACCGCTGCTGTCTGAAAATTAAGGCGGTGATGTTCCCCTCTCAGGCACTGATTGCTTGTTTTCCGCCAGCCGTCTTTGCGAGTTGCTGATGTCAATTGCAGTGCAATTTCTGCGAGGATGTGACCTTGGGCGCACTGGAGTCCAGAA
Source organism: Cladocopium goreaui (assembly GCA_947184155.2). Taxonomy (NCBI): domain Eukaryota; class Dinophyceae; order Suessiales; family Symbiodiniaceae; genus Cladocopium; species Cladocopium goreaui. The sequence continues at coordinate 167,981 of CAMXCT020000322.1, forward strand.
CCATCCAACTCACAGCGGTGCCCAAAAAGGAGGTCCAGCTGCTGCAGCTGTGCTCCACAGCACCAGATGATGTGTGCAGATCTGACAACTGGCAGGGTTTGTTGAAGATCCGGAGCGTGACCTGGGGCATTTTTGACTGCCAACAGGTGGGGTGTGAGCGAAACAGCGTGCGTTGATAACCCAAGGAGCAAAACAATTTGTCTTAGGAAATAGGATAGACTCTACACCATTCTATGCCTAGACATGTAGAGAAAGACAGCATGTTTGAGTTTCGAATTCGTGGTGTGACACTCTTGAAGTAGGCAACTCCTGGTGCGCAACCCTGGTGCCCATTTTCAAAAGTGGCAGGTGATTTGTGACAGGCCCTTCCAGTTCAAAGGCAGACGGCTGAGAAACACGCCATGGGCCCAGACAGCAGCATCAATTGTGCTATGGCAGGTTAGTGTGCCATCCCATCAAAAGGGCGGTAACGTACCCACTATCTATATATAACTATAACGACCCCTACCTTAAGAAATTATATAATTCAGGTGGACTGTTGGTTATCAGATTATTATTTTTTTCGATTTTTACTTTTTCCAGTTTTTGTTTTTTCGAGAACTATATTTTGGTGGATTAATTAACCACACTTTTCGAGGATTAAGTAAGTTAGGTGTACCCAAAACAATTTAGTCTGAATGTTTGAGACTGAGAGTGGGACCACCTCGAATTATATAGTTTGTCATGATTTGTCTATAATCCTCTTACATAGGTCTTCCCGGCAACGTGTCACCAAGAACCCCAGATCTGCTTACTGGGGTTGGTTGTGGTCAATGGGATGGACACTGGAACCGCCGCGCAACATCATATAAATGTATATACATATACATATATATGTATAATTATATATATACATACACATTACATTACAGTGTTGTAGGTTGGTTGGGAAGGGTCTCACTGTTGTTTGAAACATGTCTGTGTTAGATTGATAAATATTCTTGATGCCAATTTTGGCTCAAGATTATTTACTGTATCTTGTTTTCTTTTCCCCACCCTCTTCCACCCTGAGCCCCTCTGCGGGGTGATGGGTATAGATGCTAAGTGTCTTTGACCTTAAGCAACTTGTACTTGTGAGTTATATCTTTTTCTGTACTCCAGGCACAACTACCCATTGTTACTTTGTGACAATGTTATGTCAGACTCTCTCTTCATGCCGAGGGAAACACAACGTGTGATGAGGCTGCGTTCTGCAGGAAAAAGAGTGAATATCTATGCCTGCATGTTTCTATATACATACATATGTAGATATATGTTTGCCACGGGTCAAGATGTTGACACATTTCGTTCCAATAACAAAAACACTTTACAAGTCCTTTTTGTGAAACAATATTTGCAACATTTTTTCATCCAGTGACATGTTTTAATCACTGAAACATGTTTTTTGCTGAACAGATTTGAAAGAAGAAACAAGAAATGACTTATCTTTTGTGTTCATGTTTTTGTGTATCAAAACTAACTTTCAGCTATTTTGATAGAATATATATATATATTATATATATGTTCCTTTTTTTATATTTGTTTTAGTTTTGATTCTTAAAACTGTTTTTTTAAAACATTATTGTTTTGTTCAAAGCATATACCTTTTCTATCCTTTTCTACCATAAAATATGTTCAAAGTCATTTTTTCCCTCATTTCCACCTCTTCTCTCACCCGTTGTGGCGTCTCGGTGTTGTTCCCGCCTTGTCGTTCCTCGTTGTGTTCCCCTATGTTGGGCATTGCTCACCTGTTGTATCTTCCCCGTTATGTGTCCCCTATTGTGTGTCCTCCTTGTTTCGCTTGGCTTCCCCAGCTCAGAGACGCCTAGCCTGGAGGAGCCCGAATTTTAATTCATAACTGGGTCCTGAACTAGTACACCCGCCCCCAAGCTAATTTTGAGCGCCGAAGGAGGGCACGCCAATGATTTGACGCCAGTGATTTATTTTCATACAGAGAACGCAGTAAGGCGGAATGAGGACATGGAAAATGATCATAACAACATGGAAAGGAACAGTTTCCACAACATTTGAAAATCATTCCAAAACATTCCATGAGTGATGATTTTGGGCTATATAAGACGAGACCGATTTCTGCGCAAAATCACCTACTCCCACCTTCACCCGAATGAGCAAGAGGATATCTTTGATATTTTTTGGCATTAATGAGAAGAAAATATTTAAAGCCCACCTATACAAAGAAGAAACTGCTAGTACCTCCACTCTTAAATTATTTTGCCCGAAATTAATCTAGGTGGGTGGGAAGAGTACCATTTATTATGTCCAGGTGGGGGGTTAGTGCTGACGAGCAAATTAATTGCGGTACGTCGAAGCAGTAGGGGCCCTTGGATTCATACCTTAATTAATTGAAGTGGGGGACCACTCTGGAGACCCTTTAGGAGGTAGTCATTATATATAATTGTATATATAAATATAAATACCCATGAACAAACTGTATCCTCTATAAAATGAGAGGGGTCGAGGCATGCCATATTTCGTTTTATGTACCTCCAGCTGCAGCCCTTCAGGGGGTCACCCACCCTATTTTTATAGTGATTTTAAGTAATTAGCTGAAATCTGTCGAGATTTGTTCAGGTTTTTGCAGTGCAGCCATGATCCAGGTTGTTCTTATCTACAGCCATTGATCATTTGATCAAAGATGGCCCGGGTGGGGGCACAACCTCCGAAAGGGAGCCCGGCCCTGTGCCATGTCAAGACATGTTCAGGCAAGATGGGCAAACCATTTCTTTGCATTCCTAGATTTGGGAAAGTGTGCAAGTAGCCCACATTAAAGCACAGTAGCCCACATTATGCCATCTTGTGGGTTACTGGCGCAAATTGCCAAATCTTAGCCACCATAAAATGGCTAGCTTCAACCCACCAACCCAATATGAAATTGGTGATTGGGTTGAATTCCCAGCTTTCCAGGCAATTTCAACTCAAAAGATCCAAAAGGATGGCAGGTGCTGGCTCAATCACCAATTTCATGGTAGGTTGAAAGGTTGAGGCCAGCGTTTTTGTGGTGGCAGCACTTGGAACTCATACAAGTAGCCTACACTGTTCCAAAATTGCTCATTGAAAGGCCAGGGTTGGCACTGGGCGGCATTGGAAACAAAATGAAGGAATGACAAAATGGTTTAGTTCTAAGTGAGGTGCTGAAATCTGTTGACTTGTGCATTGACCATGTGGAAAGGGAACCAGTCATTTTATAGAGAATTTATAGGATAATTTCCAGGTGTTCTGGGGTCAGGCCCCTCAAAATATAGTGTTTTTTGGGTTGGGGCCACTCGTTTTATAAGCAATTCCTAGTCATTTTATAGTGGAAACCATTTTGGAGCTTTTTGAACTTGTTCATGCTTCTTTGTTGTCAAGTGCAGAGTGGAAGACACTGGAACGTGGTTGCCTTTCCTCTCAAGTGTGGAGGGGGGGAGGGAAATTTCATGCAATGTGGAAGTCACATCATGAGAAAGCGGGGTAGGAGTAATGAACCAGATAGTGGTGTGGATGTCACATCTCTAGCTGGCCCCGCCTATGATCGAGAGCTGGATGTCGCTCTAATGCTAGGTAGAAGCCATGGTGGCCCGCGTTATCCTTGGGAGGTCAATGGGTTTCTTCGCGATGTGCTGGGACCGCGTGACATTCCTTGGCTTAGGCCGCCGACATCTCTGAGAAGTCTTTCTTGGGCACCACCGCCTGTAGCCCCTACTGGCAGCTCATCCATGTCCCAACCTGCAAAGCGAGAGTTCGTGAGGCGTGTAGCTCTTGAAGCTGTGCAAGATAGCCCTGATTTCGAAAGAGATGCAGCACTCATGAGATGGTGTGAGATTCTCATGATAAACCCGGAGAAAACAAAGACAGGACGAATGCTGATATCTTGTGCAGGTGAGGCCCAAAGAGTGCTCCAATCCCTGCAAGACACTTTTAGAACGAAGGCAACTTCCACTTTGAAGATCAGAGTAGGTTCTATCAGTCTCTACGTGGGATGGCACCGCCTTAGCTATCCTGATGATGATATTTTCCCTATTGATGAAGCCAAGGCCTATGAGTACGCTTGCATGTGTCGTGACACAAAAGCATCAGCATCACGTGTGGACACTTTTGTTAGTACCCTCAGGTTCCTGGGAGAATTTTTGGAATTTGAAGGTGCTTCAGCTGCAACTACATCGCCACGTGTACAAGGAGCTAGTCATCAGATGCTTCTGGCCAGGCCTCCGCGCATACGGGCTCGTATGCTGACTATTGGCATGTTGTGCTGGTTAGAGATAGCTTGCTTTGCTATGCATCATGCTTTTGATCGCATGGTAGCTGGACTTTGCATGCTTTGTTGCATGGGTCGGCTGAGATGCTCAGATGCTAACAGAATCCGGCATGCTGGATTGCTGGGAAGGTTTTTGGAGGGCTCGCTTACAAGAACCAAGACAGCGCTGAGCAAAGAAAAGGCAACTTCTTTTATTCCTTTGGTGGTGCCTGCTTTTGGCATTCTGGGAAAGCCTTGGCTACTGGAGTTCCTTCAAGCGAGACGCGAACTGGGCTTGCGCGAGTTGCCGACTTTAGCATCAAGAGCGCATGACTTGTCTTTCGTTCTGGTGCCTGATATGATCACTATGGGACTGGACAATCAACGGCCTATGAGTTCGGTCGAGCTTAGCGATCGCATGCGAGCACTTCTTTCCAAAGGTTTCAACAGTGACGATCTTCAAGGCCTGAGCAGCCACTCTCTGAAAGCTACATTGCTGGCGTACATAAACATCTACGGGTGTGACTTGGGAACCAGCGAGCTTTTGGGCCACCATGCAAACCGCATGCATTCTTCTGCTCTCAATTACACCCGCGACAGCATGTCTGCACCTATTCGTGAACTGGTCAAGATGTTCAGAGACATTAGCGCGGGGGTCTTCAACCCATGCGCCCCCAGGGACCAGACTTTTCCTGCAGTTGCTGACAGGAAGCAGATCACCGCTCTTTTCTTTCAGGAGACGGGCCTGCACATGATGGATGCTGCGCAGATCATGATGGATGGCGTAGTTTTTGCCTCCCACACCGACAGGTGCAAAGCCACTGACAGGCTGGTGAGGTTGCGTGCTGACTATTCTTTGCCGACAATGGGGTTGGTCACCTACCTCACTGATGATGAGGAGATGGCCCTGCGAGGTGTAGCAAGTGCGGACAGTCCACAGACACTGGGTCAGACAGTAGCGTTACAAGCTCCTCCGATTCGGAAGAGGAGCTCGAGCAGGAAGCTGGATTGGCGGCCATTGACCTGTTGCCGACTGGCAGTATGCGAGCTCAACCATCTGATCAGTGTGATACCATGTTAATGTATAGGCATAGTAGAACCAAGATGTTGCACTGCGGACATGTCTCCTCAAGTGAAAGAACTGGGTGTGGCCGACAGTTGTCTGAGGCCTACTATCGCTTTAAAGGCGACAGTGACCCAGTTTTCCCAAAGTGCGAGATTTGCTTTGGCAGTGTGCAGGTTTGACCAGGTCGCAGCTGGAGGTCAGCAAAAACAAAAAGAATTATTTTTGTCATGAAGGGCTGAGCATGAAGTGGCAGGGTGACAAGCACTTTGTTTTTTCCTGGGTAAGTGCACACCCTTTCATGCTGGCGTGAGGCGGAAAGTGCCCATGGGATGTCCATGGGATCCGACGATGTGTCGACAAAGGACCGATGTGGTGGAGAGAGACATGTCAGAGTCAGTGCATAGAGCATGGATGTCATGCGCAGATTAGCTGGCACCGTTAGTCAGTTTCACTATGTGATATATATAGTGTGTTATAGTGTCCTGGCTTATATGATAGAGATTATGTTTTATAAGTGCGCACGGATACTTGTCTGAATTTGGCATGTTTTTCTGTTTGTTTGTAGGTTTTCTTTCTTGTACTTGCAGTTACGAAGTTAGTTCAGCTCGGCTGCATGACTTGACGCGATAACAACATTGCATGAAGCTGGTTACGGTGAAGCTTGGTGTACTTGCACTTACTATAAATATATACGTTATACGGTCTGATACTGAGCAGTTTTCAGCAAGTTTTGTTTTCCTTGCTTTCACTTGTGCAATTGCGATGTCATTCCAGCTCCGCCTTGGTTGCATGGCATGTGTTGATGTCACTTCTCACTTGGTTTCACTACACTCTGTTGCGATGTCATTTCAGCTCAGCTTTGATTGCATTGCACGTGTTGAGTACCACTGATTCAGACGCTGCACTGCTGTTTTCAAAAGTGTTTTTCGGCAGTCTTGGATCGAGACTGTGCGCTTAGGTAAATATGTTGGACTCAGAAGCAGTCTTCGCTTCTCGGGCCGCTGAAATAGGTCTGAACAACGCTGAGATCAGTACTGCTGCTACTCTCAGTGTCAACACTCTGGGGCGATTTGCATTTGCTGCAAACTATGTGCCCGGCCAAGCAGATGAAGGACCGCTGATGACTTTAATTGGCAAGGTGTGTGCTCAGGACCCACCGCCAGAGGCGCGGGTACCCTTAGTCAGAAGGCTCTTCTACGAGGCTTACACCATGGCCAATGCGGACATGAGGGCAAGGCTAGAAAAACGAGATGACGACCCGCCTCGAAAGCTAGCTCAGGCGGAGCGGGCCAGTAGGTACACTGACCAAGTGGCACGGTTGACTGGCCTGGACATTTCAGGCGAGTTGGAGCCAAGCCACGCCCTTGTGGACCTCGTTTTTCAGATGATTGAAGAAAACCAGTTGAAGTATATCCGCTGGGAGCAGTGTACAAAACGAGATCAGGAGTTGATGGGCATCAAATGTGATCCTACATGGAAGCCTGACTCCCAGGGGGTCATCCGAGAAGTCAAAGTGCAACAGGAAGTTCGGGCAGACACTTCTTCTGACCTCAGGCTGAAGTACGCTCTGCAGAGGCGAAGTTTGGCAATTGACCAAGGACGTCTCTGTGATTATGACAAAATGGAAAAGTGGAGTTGCATCCTCTTGGAAGCCTACTCCAAGGCGCCCATTCCCGGCTATCAACGGGTCACCATCGAACAGATCCAACATGCAGATATGGAAATGTTCAAGTACTTGATCAAGAATACCAGAGGCGGAGTTCGTCCCACCGCTGGTAAAGCCCCCATTGAAACCGCACTTGACACAGCCTTGACCTTGCCAGAGATCCGTCTTCACCTTCAACCATTGCCTGCTGGTGCGAAGCGGAAGCTTGATGATGAGGACTCCACCTCCAAGCCTTCCAACATGGACAAGAAGCAAAAGCCGCCTTCGCAATCCTCTGAGACAGAAAGGTTGCGGCGCCATGTGGAAAATCTACAAGGCCAGCTCAGGAATGTCAAAGGTGGCAAAGGGCGAGGCAAGGGCAAGTCCAAGAAAGGTGGTCAGCTGCATTCCCCAATCCGGATGCCAGCCGAATTAATCGGTCAGAGGGCTACCACAGCCTCCGGCCAACCAATTTGCTTCAGCTATAACATGAATGGCTGCCGCGGAGGCAAAGATGGAGAACGTTGCAGCAGGGGCTACCACATTTGCTCCAAATGTGGTGAAAACCACAGCCAGCGCGACTGCGCTGTGCCTTGACAGGCACCCTCGAGAAGAGGCTTTCAAGTATCACCGCCTCCTGCTCCTTGTGGAGGCGCAAGTGAGTTTCATGGAGCTCCGCTGAGCTCTTTATGTTTCATTGAATTATGTGCAGGTAGTGCAAGACTCTCTTCGATGATGCGCGCAAGAGGCTTTCAAGTGACGGCAGTGGATCACAAGACCGACACAAGCCCGAACATCCAATACTCGCCATTGACCTAGCTGCAGATGATTCGATGGGCCTCCTGCAATCCATGCTCAAGATGCGGGGAAAGCTCTTTTACCTTCACTGCGCGCCGCCCTATAGCACTGCAAAACGCGCACGTGGGCGCAAGCGGGCCCGCAGGGTTCGCCGACAGAGAGTTCACAAGACACGGCCGTTGAGAAATGCTAAGTACCCACATGGTTTCCCTCAGCTCAGAGGCATCGACTTACTGCGAGTCACCATCGTCAACTCCATTTACCGCAATGTTGCAAAGCTGTGTCGTCTTGCTTTGGAAAATGGTGCCTTTATCTCTGTTGAGAACCCGTCAGAATCCTGGATGTGGTCTACTAGGCTCTATGTTCCGATTTTCAGCTGCAAGCCGTTAAATTTCAACATTGCGCTCATGGAGGACAGCGCCCAAAATGGAGCACCTTCCTTACAAATGCAGAATGGCTTCGAGGCCTCAGTGCAGTGTGTCCTCAAGATCATGTTCATAAATCGTGGAGTGAATATCGATGTAACACCAAGTTGGAAGCTGAATATCCGTTGTTGCTATGCAGCCGCATTGCTGACGCAGCTTTTCAACATGCAGTTTCTCTTGGGTGCCAACCAATTGAACCCCCTGCTAAACGACAGAAATCTTCCAGTACTCCTCGTGTCATGGCTCAAGCAGGGCGGCAGCCACGTGGCAACAAGTACCCAGAACTCATCTCAGAGTTCAGGGAAACCCTGGAGGTGCCTTGGCCATGGCCGAAGCCGTCTCAAATCCCACGGATGCTGTCCGCGTCCGAAGCTGAGCATTTGCACTTAACTCAGCCAACGAAGCTCCTCTCATGCATGTCAGTGGGGTCTACACGGCATGAGAGTGGACATGAGCCAGCATTTCTGGCAGCAAAGCTTGGTGTTTTTAGGTCACCAGATGAGTTTGTCGATCTGGCGTGCAACTTGCAACATCCGTTTGACAACAGTTCTGGTGTTTCTGATGACCTCAAGCGAAATTTGTTTTTCCTGCTTACTGCAGGGCCAGCTGCGGTCCAGGACAAACGGGACCAAGTGCTAGGACATTACAGAAGACGTAAGCAGGAGCTTGAGAGCCATGAGCTTTCCATCCACGAAGCCTTGCAGCCACATCGCGAGCGTGTTGTAGCTGGAAAGAGTTTTCTGCTTTTTGATGAGATGTGTAAAGATGCAGGTGTTGTCGATCACGGTTTGTTAGATTTGATGGTGTCTGGTGCCCCCTTGATTGGTGAATCTGGTGTCAGCAATCTTTTTGAGTTGGAAGACAACTTGCCAGCTATGAGCCCGGCCCAGCTCATGAAGTCTTCACGGTGGAGCAGGCGTATGTTGGCCGGCAGGTGCTCCAACAGCCAAACTGATGAGGTGGGCCGGGCTGTGTGGCAAGTTACAATGGACGAAGTATCAAAGGGGTGGCTCGAAGGACCGCTTTCTGAAGCACAGGTGACGAGCAGACTTGGGCCCTTGTTTGTTGCTTCTCCGCGTTTTGGCTTGGTTCAGAGCGACAAGATTCGGCCGATCGACGACATGTCGGTCAGCCTTGTCAATTCTGCTTTTGCTGCTAGATACAAGCTGGACTTGGATGGTGTGGATAGTATCTCAGTTCTCTGCCGCACGGCCGTGGAAGCAGTGCAAGCTGATAGGCAGGTTGTTTTGGAACTGGAAGATGGTTCCCAACTGCGTGGTGTGTTGCACGAGTCTTTGTCAGTATCCCAAGCAAGATCACTTCATGGGAGAACCTTGGACTTAGAAGCTGCCTACAAGCAAATGTTGGTCCGAGCGTCCTCCTTGTGGACTAGTGTGCTACTGGTACCAGATGGCCGAGGAGGAAAAGGCTACTTCATCTCCCAGGTCCTGCCGTTCGGCGCTTCTGCGTCAGTCTTTGCATTTAACAGGGTGGCCCGTGCCATACACTGCATAGGTGTCAGGCTGTTCGGACTGATGTGGCTGAATTACTATGACGACTTTCCGCAGGTTGATCTATGCTGTGCTGCCGACGCGGCTATGGTTACTGCGGAAGGATTGCTTGACCTGTTGGGCTGGAAGTTTTCGCAAAAAGAATCCAAGAGGGCTCCAATGGCCACAAAGTTTTCAGCTCTGGGGGTGGATTTCGATCTCTCCTCAAGCGCAGAGGGCATGGTGCTTGTTGCCAACAAGCCTTCAAAGGTTCAACAAATCGTTTCTCTGTTGAATGACATATTGGAAACAGGCCACTTTCCCCCGACTGTAGCCACTTCTTTGAGAGGGAGGCTGCAATTTGCTGAAAGCCAAACCTTTGGTAGAGCTGTAGCGTTGCACATGAGAAGTTGCCAGCAGCGTGCCACGGGAGCTATGGGTGGTGCAGAGCTGGACCAATCCATGCGTGAGGAATTGCTGTGGGCCAAGAATTTCGTGCAACTCAGCCCGCCGAGGGTCCTGAAGACACACATCAGGCAAAATCGCGTGTTGATTTTTACTGATGCTGCGCTGGAAGATGACGATCAGAACGCTGGCGTGGGAATGGTTGCGTTTGTTTGGAGATCTGGTCAGTTGAAGCACCGGTTCTTTTTCGCAGAAAGTGTACCTGCCGATGTGTTAAGGGACCTTCAGGTAAAGACACCCAAAGTGATAGCTGCCCTGGAGCTCCTTGCTGCTGTCATGGCTGTGGAGTTGCTTCAAGAGTGGATGACTAACTCTAGGACCTTCATCTTTATAGATAACGAGGCTGCGAGGGCCAACCTCATCTCTATGTATAGCCCTGTGAAGGTCCAAGCAAAGCTGCTGCAGAGGTTGCATGACATCATGATGCATGGATCAATGTTCGTCTGGACCTGTAGGGTACCTTCGGTTAGCAACGTAGCTGACGCTCCGTCTAGGCAGGAATTTAAACAGTTGCTGTGTACAGGCTTTGTTCGTTTGACCCCCAGTTGGCACAGATGAGAAACGAAGCATTGCACCCATGTGTGAAGTGGGGTGAGCCAGGCATGGGTGTTTTGTGAACGATGTGTTCAGATGCGTCAGATGTTGACTTCACTTGCAGATGTTGCAACCGATGCGTCAGATGTTGACTTCACTTGCAGATGTTGCAACCCATGTAAAGGCCCTTGTGCGAGATCTGTGGCAACCCCAAGACCAAAACGTGCGACCGAAGGTGCGATGGTTTCTCATCCGTTTGTCTTTTTGATTTTCTGTTGATGCTGATGTAGCATCTGTAGTGAATGGCAACCCTAACGAGGACAACAAGGAGCTTTTTGAACTTGTTCATGCTTCTTTGTTGTCAAGTGCAGAGTGGAAGACACTGGAACGTGGTTGCCTTTCCTCTCAAGTGTGGAGGGGGGGAGGGAAATTTCATGCAATGTGGAAGTCACATCATGAGACCCCCCCAAACCCACACCATGATGTGCCTTCTGGGTGGCCAGGCAAGGAGCCAGGCATGGGTGTTTTGTGAACGATGTGTTCAGATGCGTCAGATGTTGACTTCACTTGCAGATGTTGCAACCGATGCGTCAGATGTTGACTTCACTTGCAGATGTTGCAACCCATGTAAAGGCCCTTGTGCGAGATCTGTGGCAACCCCAAGACCAAAACGTGCGACCGAAGGTGCGATGGTTTCTCATCCGTTTGTCTTTTTGATTTTCTGTTGATGCTGATGTAGCATCTGTAGTGAATGGCAACCCTAACGAGGACAACAAATTACTAAAAAACGACTGGCAAGACCCTCCCCGGTGTATGTTCATAGGGATATATATATATATATATACATACCAATTTTAAAAAGGAATCCCTGGGTGATTGGCGATGACCGCACCCCACCATGTTTTGACCATCACAATGGCACAATGGCACAGTGGCACAAGTTTTCATCTTTGCCAAGGCTTGAGCAGCGGGCATCACAGAGCGGTGTTTACAGTGATGATCTCCGTCTCGAAATCAAGGAGCGATTGATTGGACCATGGGAAAGGGGTGACCTTCAGAGGACTTCAAGCGACAGACTTTTCACTTGTGCCAGGTTCGATCCAACAAGCCTCGCTTGTCTGCTTGCCTTGAAGGTTCGCGTGCAACGGAATTAGACGATCCTCGAAAGATACAGATGAACGGTGAGAATCTCCTGATTTGCATGGTGTGGAGTCTCACACCAGCTATTCTTAGCACAAACCGGCACTGTTCTCCTATTGTTTTTACAAAGCATTCTGTTGCAGCGTGAGGCTTGCCAGAGTTGCATGGGACTTAGAAACTGTTCTGCTTTGAAGGATACCAACATGACAATTGTTACACAAGCTGAGTTGAGGAGAATGGATGGGACGCAAGAAGCGCAATTGCTACAAGGCATTGAGCCCACTATGTTGAAGTCATGTTGAAGTCATATGGTCACAGGATGTTAGGAAAAGTACGGCGATTTGGTGATTGCACATATTTGAGTTCACCAGGTGAGCTCCACAAATGCAGGCCGCTGTGGCTTATTTGTTGGCATACCGTTTGTGCTCTTCAGAAACCGCACCTTCGCAAAGCCTGCTGAATGTTTCTGCTTGATGGGAAAGTAAAGCCTCCGCGTGATGCTCGCAAATCCGTCCACTGAGGGGGTTCTCTCCTTGTTTCATGACATGGAAACTGTTTGCCTGGCGCTGCCAGTCTCGTCATGAGAAATGTGGATTGCCCTTTGGCGTTTCTACACATATCGACGTCGCTTGGAGAGAACTCAGCGCTTCGGTTCATTGTTGTTTCAGGTTTGTCACTTTGTCACCTCGCTCAGGTCTCATCCCAACTTCGTTGCCTTTGATCGACCTGAGGGGAATGAGGAGATGGGTGAGATGGGAACGTCATTCGGTGGAAGTTTTTGCTTATCTAATATATCATATATTTATACATCAAACATTTTCATAACAATACGTCTGAAATTTGAACCGGAGAAGCGTACGCTGGACGAGTTGCAGCTGGCAGGACCTCAGCATCGACTTCAGGGACGAGGCTAGCCGAATATCCGGAGAGTTCAAGGATGACTACCATTTGGCCATCTGGGTCTGGATGAACATGAATCTCCAAAACGCACGGTAGAGTGGGTAGAGATGGGTAAAGTACATGATGGCAACACCCGGACATAATCCAATTGGAACACAATTTGGAGATGTTCACCGGCTTTCCAGGCTGATTCATCCACCCCTAGTCAAAGCAGTCACCAGTTTCCGCTTGTTCCTTGCAGGGCATTCGACTGAAAGGAACCTTCCCGAAGGAACTTCGCGTTCCAGGTGTGCTTCTCAGTTCAGTGATCACTATCACAAGCCTGGAATCCGCTATCAAAACATAATCGAGAGTCAGGCAAAAGAAAACCGTGTGTATTCACAATACTTGACAGCACACGCCTGAGGGGCACTGGTCCTCCACAGTTTAATTCTGCTGGATTTTGTTCCTCAAGATTTTGGGTAGTAAGAATAGAAAAAGGAGAAGAGCAGCCAGAAACCGCCATTCTCGGCTTTTCGCTCAGCTCAGAAGCCAACAAAACGGTCCCTACTTGAGGCCCAAGACTCAAATTTTCGGAAACATTGTAGGAACGATTTGCCCAATTCTTCAGAGCGCTTTGTAATGACCAAAAATATCTAATCAACGTAAAAGAAAGTGAAGCAACCAGAATGTAAGATATGTAGGACATTCTGGGGCAAACATCTGCCTAAAGTTTTCGAATTGGTGGGCTTTATGAAGGCAAGATCAACAAAATGCACCATGGTTGCAAGTGGTAGAAAGGCGAAAGAAGATCATGGGCCCTTAGAAAAGATCTCTGCCAGATTTTGTCCTTGAGGTTTTGTGCACTTTGAAAAAACAAGGGAAGAGCTAGAAGAAACCACCAGTTGCAATTTCTACAATTCAGAAATAAACAAAACCGTCCCTATTCTAAGGCCTGAGACTCATGTTCGGATCATTTTGGGCACATTGGTACAATTTTTTGAGCTTGGGGGCTAGATGAAAGCAAAATTATGGAACTTTCCGTCGAACTGAAAGCAAGTTAAAGGCAAAGAAGATGATTCATCAGAGTCATAGGCGGTTTATGGCGGTTTACTGTACAACACGCCAGATGGGGGACTGTCCCTTTGGAGTACTCTGGAGGGAAACTCTGCTAGTCCTTTTTTCCATAGTTTTGACACCTGAAAACTTCGTGGTGATTAGACTTGCAACCGCAGAAGACAGAGTAGTAATTATATGATTTTAGCACTTTGCAGCTGCGCCAAGTTCTCCTGTGCATCAATGCTCGTGGTTTGCATGCGCTGCGCTATTTGCTTTTGGCAGAGGCTCGGACCACTCTCTAGACTTTTGAAGATAGAAATTTTAATGTCCATTGATTGCGTCATTATGATCTTGAATTCCTGGCACGGCTCTTCATGAAATGCAAGGCGGTTGGTGATGGGATCAAGAGTGAGCAGAGGCAGTGGATCACCTTGGAGGAATGGCAGGGCTGCGATGTTCTGCACATGTTGCACATCGGAAGGTGTCCGCTGCGTCGTGTGATACCGCTGATACCGCATTCTGTCAAGTTGCGTTCTTTGCAGCCTCACAAACCTTTCGCCAAAGTTGATGCTCTCACCGAAGCTTCCGAAGATGCCAAAGATCATTCTTTCTCTGTACTAGGAACTTTGGCCCCACTATTCCCTGCAAGTCATCACATCGTTCACATGTCATGGAGTCGATAGGCCCTATAGGCGACTCCCGTCCTCCAGAGGAGCTGACTCGCGTGGAGCCAGCCCTTTCCTTGAGTGCCAGGCATCAGAATTGAGCGCCTGTTTGATATCCAGGCATACTGTACTGCATATATATATAATTATATACATATACTGTATATACAATTATATATATTATGATTATATATGATTATGATACTAGATATGTTCAAATTTATCTGATATTGTTGTTGCACATCAAATGCTACAAATGTTCTCCACAAATGCAGTATCAAACAAGCGGCTTTGGACTTGCCGGAGGCCGAGCCCATCATATGCCTCCGACGGACCGGTGCACGGTGGATAGGGTTGAGTTAGTCGACAGAACCTGTTCTGATTTGACGAAGCATATTCCTGAACATTCTGAAGTTTGCTGTGGGTGGAGATGCACATGATTCACATGATTGTATGATTCACTCCGATCCATACTTGTTCACAGAATTACATTGGTTTCCAGGACGAATACTGTTCAACTGCCACTTGGAGAATAAAGCTGCTGTGCCTCTTCAGGCAACAACTGCACATTGATTCTGTGGTGGTTCCTTTATCCATGTGCTGCGTATGTCCCTATCCCTGTCTTGAGTATTTGCAGGTGCAGCAAGTGCAATGTTTCTCGGGTACATCGCAATTGCAATTCCATGCCTGTGGTTTTCAAGGCAGGCATTTGCTGGATTTCAGCAGGTAGTGTTCTTCAAGTGCCATATGTAAAGGAAGAACAAGAAGAGTCTGGAATGATCTGGAATGTCTGAAACGGGGTCAGGCAGAGAAATTGTGGTTGAGCCTGGTCAAATGGACCGCGCCTTAGACAGCCACAGACTTTTGACAAAAAAAGGTGTTTTTGTTTTTTGAGATCTTTTGAGACTTTTTGAGTCCCTTCAAGCATGGCATGATCAAATGTCGGCATTGCTGCCAGGCTCAGATGCTGTACTCCTTACGACCGGGGGATGAACGCCCAGCTGAACAGTCAGCGAGGTCGGGAATGGAACTGCCAGCAGAATGCAGCAGAAATGATTTGCGCTCCCCGTGCATGACTAGGTTGCGACTGCTGCAAGCAAACCGCAAGAAATCCAGAAGTTCAAGTCTGGGACCTGCACTTGGGTCAGTTTGATTTATGCAGATCCATTGGAGGTCGCCGTTGATTGTTGGAATTGAGGACGAGAGAAGGAGCCCTGTCCCGAAACAGTCGACTTGGTAGCTCAATGGCAACAAGGAGATCGCGCAGATCGTACCGGTGAGGCTTTCGCCCTCCAAGTGCCCCTCGAACGTGGCCTGGATGCAAGCGGTGAAATCCGAAAACGGTGGTACAGAAAGTTGAAAGTCAAATCTCTCAATGCAAAACCAAAGTTGCCGAGTGTTTGAAGACTTTTGAAGACACAGGAGCTCAACCCACGTTGAACCCAAATCTGGAAGTTCGACACCATGGATACCATGGGGGGTTAAGAACTGAGCTCCAGGTCCTGAAGCGCCACCGTGTCCGCTTGACCTCCATTTGCTGGCCCCGGAAGTCGCAGAGATGGCCAGCTGATGTCAATTCTTGGCATCAACAAATGCATTTTGCATATTTTTTTCATGTTGGTCAGATTCTTCAGCGTGTCTCTTTCGAAGCTCAGACAGCTTTTTGCAAAGTGTCTGTGATGTTGGCTGCCAGGCGCCGGATTTGTTGGTTCCCGTGACGGTGCGAATCCGCAACGCGTGCGATGCCAAGTGGAGCTGTGAAGTGCTTCAGCCATGTCTTTATAAATGCACCATCCATGCGATCGCCAGGTCAATGGCTGGGTCAGTGTCCTTCTATTTTGTGGCAGTCCAAAGCTTATTGATTTCACAGTGTGATTTCTCTGGAACGTGGGTTGTGAAATGGAGACTTTTTTCATTTTATTTTGAGGAGTCCTCAGCAGACATTGCGTGGATTGGTTGCGAGCGATCAGAGATCATCAGCTTGCTTGGCCCTCAGTGACAGTGGAAGCTGCCTGTGATAAGTCGTTGATTCTGGTGGACATGACATGCTTGGACTGTGAGACCTCCAAACACGAGCCACACTGCCATCATCTACGCGTGCGCGATCTCGCCAAAGCACAGCTTGAGCAGAAGCACAGATAATCAGACACATTTAGATACATTTGTTGCAGGTATTTCGTGCAGCCAGGTGTTTACAACCTGAATCGATTCCGTCTTTTTGTGGTCGGAATGCAGCTCGGTCACAATGGAATGCTTGATTTTCACAGTATTATTGAAAGGTTGTAAGGGCAGTCACTGCAGTGATTGTGCAAGAATTTTCGGTCCACACATCCATGGTCCCAATCCTTCCAAGGGTTCGAATGATTGGAAATGGAAATGTGCAGAATGCATCGCAGCAAGACACAATGATAATCTGATAATCTGATAATGATACTAGAAATAATTACTCGTATTGCTGCTAACAACAACAACAACAACAATGAACATCCTAATGTCCATGATGATAAGGATGGCGTACTAGTCTTTATTCATCCCCTCATCACCTCCATGATTCTGCTTTCCCAGGCCCTCAGGCTCCGTCCCTGCATCCGAGCAGGACGGGAGTCTATGTGTTTGCAATACGAGATGGATGACTCGGAGTAAACCCATGGCCCATTTCCTTACACAAATGATGGACTGATCCTTCAAGATGACCGTCCCAGAACTGTTTGAAGGGAAAATTGTAGGAATCTTATGGAATCTTCTCTATTTTTGGCGGTAGTAAACATGGCTTGCAGCAATGTTCTCTTCAACTATTTCATTGATAGTACATGATAGTACTTGGTTTGCATGCCCATCGATTCTTCTGGTGCATTGCTTGTTCCGGATGTCAGACCCTGTGGCAAGGCTCCTCTAGCCTTTGCAGTGCCCTTTGAGCGGCTTCTCCATGTGGTGGCGAGCCAAAAAGAGGGGACCGTAGGATGAGCATCAGCAGCAGCTGCAGAACACCAAGCTCATGAGATTGCTGTTGCTGCACTAACTGCCCAAACTGCCCACGTTGCCTTTGTGACATGGTTGTTCACAGCAAGACAATGATTTCAAAAGAAGTTAGAATCAAATTGGAACAGAGCAAAGTTGCGTCTAAAGTCTAAGGAAACACCTGGCAGCAGGTGACACAAAGGAGGATTACCACACCAAAAAGGTCCAAAAAGATAAACTCAGACTCTAAAAAAACTCCAGAGGGATCTTGGGTGACCCATGTTGCATTGTTGCATTCCGGTGATTTATGAAAGCCCAGACAATTCGGACATCAACAACCGAAGCACGTTCAGCAAAGCACCACACCGCTCAATTCAATGAGTTCCATTTGCCATCAGCCCCCCATATACTCACATCCAACCTTTTATTTACATTAATCTACATCCACCCAGTTGCCTCCACCCACCCCGAACCAGTTCAACCCATTAAGCGCCAAGTCACACTTTACCACGGTTAGAACCACGCTTGGTGCCACTGTCTTTGCAATGGCAGAGGAAATTGGGCCAGTGACTCTGCAGGCGTCTTCTCCAGTCGTCACGCGTCGTGAAAGTTGGTGAGTCTACGCAACTGCGAAGGTGGAAGTCCCTGAAGGTGTTGGCCCAGGGCTCAATTTCAACGTGAGCACGCCTGATGGACAGGCCCAACTGTTAACTGCTAGCCGTTACCCGCTGTATTATAGTCTAGATAGGTGCTGTTGCCGTCAACTTCAGTTGTGGCATGGGACAGCGAGAAAAGATGGCACCGATTGCCATGGAGGTGCTCCAACTGACCTGCCCGGATGGCATTTTTGCTGGGATGATGGTATCCTTTTCGTGCGCTCGAACTGTCTTTCAGGTTTTTTTTTGTTTTTGCTATCTTGGATGGCAACAGGTATTTTCCTGTTGAAGAGCGTCAAGAAGATTCTGGCCACTTGGCTACAAGTACGACCATGCTTTGTCCGTAGTATACCGTTGTTTATTGTCATTTTCACCACAAGGATGGAAATGCAGTTCTGGTGTACACCTCATTTTCAGCGGGTCACCCACGTATGTCAGAGTGGTTTTCTAGGCACCGACGGCACCTACATGCACGAAGATGATCGAAGGCGTTTGGAGGAAGGCGCAGCGATTGCTGCTGTGCAGCTCTGAGGACGACTCTGCTGTGCCTAAGAATGGCATCTCTGATCTGAATATACTCAACATGTTTCAACAGTCTTAGGCTCGGCAAGAAGAACTGAATTCCATCGGAGTGGGATGCTGAGATATGCTGAGGGGAGTTGACTATCTGACTCTATCGCCTGATTTTTGCAGAAGTGGAACTTTCTGATGACATGTGATATTCTGCGATGATTTGATGCATATCACTTGAGCCCTTGTCAAGCTTTTGGACTTTTTGCACACTTTTGCGCCGTAGGTTGTCATGGCAGTGCCTCCACCTCCGACTGGAGAGTTTGATGGCTTTTCATATCCCCCTGCGACATTCGCTGCAGGCACTGGCACGTTGACTCAGCTTTCACGTAGACTAGATACATCTAGATACTCGAGTGCTTGCTGGCACTGCTGAAGCCAGAGCTGTTTGCAGGGCAAAATGCAATTGTGACACGGTCCAGTGGCGAGGCACCGCTTTCGATCCTTTGATCCATGCGTTGTGAAGCCAATATTGACCCACATTCTGGGCTGTCGTGACACATCCTACAGACAGGAATCTGGATGCTACATCTTGGAGGCATGGAATGCAAGGGCAACAGAACCTCAGAACCATGGCATAGAGGAGCCAAAAAGTCACCAGGAACCAGTTCTTCTGTGGGAGAAAACTGATAGCCATGTTGGAAGTATCAGAAAGCATACAGTCGCACAAGAGGGATGTAACAAATTGGAAAGCTATCACTGCAGAGTTCAGAGGGGCGGACTACTTTGAGCTCGGCCAGGTGTTCCTGACAGCTTTGGGGCCTCTCTACACTGTCTACCTCGGCCCTTTCCTCAGGAAGCGAGATGCCACAATTGTTGAGCCTGTTGAGTCGAGGCCAAGCTGAGGATGGCACGTACATTACAAAGAACTGCGAGGAGTCAGACTTGCGGCCGTCGCACGCCTAGAGACTTGCTTTTTTGCGTTAGCCACCATGAATCCTTGTGAACTGTGAACAAGGCCTTTTGCCACGTGAACCTCTGAGGTACCCCACCGCCTGATGCACAGGCTTGTGTGATTGAGCTCGGTGCAAAAAAGCACACGGCCTGCCTTGCCGATACTAGTATGGTGGTGTGATATGTTTTGAGTTTCAACCCGTTTTGATGTGTTTTTTGCTTCGCCGTGATGTGTCCACTTGAGATTTGTGGCTGAGTCTTGGACCTGAACACAGACGTGAACACAATTATTATCATTCAAGACTAAAGGTGTCTTACAGTCGAGAGACCCCCCAGAAAGCCAATCTGTGGAAAACCCAACACGAATTGGACCAGAATGACCAGAACAACCATTCAAGGACTAGGATAGGCTTTGCCAGTCAAGAACCTTTTGATAGGGGCTGTACTTGGCCAAAATCATTTTTTTGAACCATGCGCAAGTCCGTCCCTCTTCACAATTGTCGGAATCAGCATGTCTACCAGATCAAGTTGAAGGAGGCTAGCCAAGCCAACGTTTTTGTATGTTTTTTTTTGTGTTTTTTTCTGTGAGAAAACATTGGGGCTTTCCCGATGCAGTCTACTGCTGAGCTTCTCAATTCTTTCTTAATAGGTTTCGGCCTTTGTGTCAGTGGTGGTGAAGCGAACAAAGTCGGATTCAGAAACTCCACTGGTCACTGGATTCAGAAACTGTTGAGATTCAGAAACTGCACGTTGGATTCAGAAACTACCCGTGAGATTCAGAAACTATTTCGTCGGATTCAGAAACTACTACGTCGGATTCAGAAACTATTTTGTTGGATTCAGAAACTATTTCGTCGGATTCAGAAACTATTTCGTCGGATTCAGAAACTACTTCTGAGGATTCAGAAACTTTGGGGATTCAGAAACTACTCCATGGTTCAGAGCCATGCAGTTTAGGGTTGCTTGTAAGGTGACAGATATGATGTCATATTCACAGCAACATCATGCACACTTGGGACACGGACAAGAGTAATGATCAAGTTATGATGTCTTTCAACCTATCTTGACGAGGAATCCAATCCACCCCCTGCGGCCAATATATTGGAAGGAAATTTCATTCAACTTATCTTCATGATGGATCCAAACTACCACCCACTGTAAGCAATACATTGATGGGCATAGTAACCTAAACTTATTCTTCATGAAGGATCAAAACTGTCACCACCTTCTTGGCCAATATATTGAATAGGATCTTGACTTGAAATTATCTTCGTGAGCGATCAAAACTGCCACCTCCTCTGGCCAATATATGGAATAGGATCTTAACTTCAACTTTACTTCAGGAGGGGTCAACACTGCCACCCACTGTAAGCAATACATTGATGGGCATAGTAACCTAAACTTATTCTTCATGAAGGATCAAAACTGTCACCACCTTCTTGGCCAATATATTGAATAGGATCTTGACTTGAAATTATCTTCGTGAGCGATCAAAACTGCCACCTCCTCTGGCCAATATATGGAATAGGATCTTAACTTCAACTTATCTTCATGAGGGATCAAAACTACCACGCGCTCTGGACAATATATGGAACAGGATCTTAACCTCAAATTACCTTCATGAGAGATCCAAACTGCCACGCTCTCTGGCCAATATATGGAACAGGATCTTAACTTCAACTTTACTTCAGGAGGGGTCAACACTGCTACCCACTGCAAGCAATACATTGATGGGCATAGTAACCTAAACTTATTCTTCATGAGGGATCAAAACTGCCACCAACTCTGACCAATATATTGAATAGGATCTTAACTTGAAATTATCCTCATGAGGCATCAAAACAGCCACCACCTCTGGCCAGTTGGAACAGGATCTTAACTTAAATTTATCTTCATGAGAGATCAAAACTGCCACCCCCTCTGGCCAATGTATGGAGCAGGATCTTAACTTCAACTGATCTTCATGAGGGATCAAACTGCCACCCCCTCTGGCCAATATATTGACAAGGACTTTAACATATCTCAACTTCAAATTATCTTCATGAGAGATCAAAACTGCCACCCCTTCTGGCCAATATATGGAACAGGATCTTAACTTCAACTTTACTTCAGGAGGGATCAAAACTGGAACCCCCTCTGAGCAATACATGAATGGGCAGAGGAACCCAAACTTATAGAATGGGCTAACGCCCGGGTGCCGCCGACCCTCCTTTGAAGCACCAACAAGGCAGTGTGGCTAGGGTTATGACGTAAAAGGCTTCATTTTACTGGAAACCAGCAAAGAATTAAAAAAAACAAAAAAAATACAAAAACAAAAACAATCCAACAAAAACAATCCCCCAAAAAAAACAAACGAAAAAAACAAAAAAACAAAATAAAAACAATAAAAAAACAGTAAACAAAACAAACAACAATAAACAGCGCACGGTTTGAAACTCAGAGAGACTTTGTGCTTCTCCCTAATCGCCGCAGCTTGTTGATACCACTTGCTCTCAAAGTCCACAGTCTGCTGCGTTGCCTGCTGCCAAGCTGCGACCAAGAATCCCAAAATCCAACAAGGGCTGCCTAGTCAAAGCTTCAAACAGTGCCTATTGCCCTTGATGGGGGGCAAGCAATCAGTCTAGGGGGTGCCCGCGGCGGCTCGTGGTACTCCTTTTTCATCTTGGTCCGGTTCAAGACCAAGACAACGTGGCGTGTCGAGGGGATTGACGAAGACAACGTGTTTCCCGTCGCGCCGCAAAAGAAACCGTGGTATTTGGAATTATTTGGACAAGGGACGAAGGCGGCCAGTTCTCCGTGTGACGCGGAAGCAGTTTCCATTGGCTCCGGGGTTTGCAACCACCGCTCACGCAGCCCAAGGGCAAACTTGCAAAGAAGGCGTTGTCATGGACATGCACATTGGGGAAGCAGGCGACCCATTGACAGCCTACATTGCGTTAACGCGGGTCCAAGACAGGCATGGTTTGTTTGTGTACAGACCGTTCCCTGCAGCACCGTTTCAAAAAGGCGCAAAAGTAGGGCGGGAATTGCTGTTGCGGTTCTGGGGTGGTGAAAAAATGGATTGGAGCGCGCTGCGAGCGAAATACCGAGACGAAAGAGAATGCAAAGAATGCAATGAATCAAAGCCGGCTTCTGCATTCACGGCTGGTCGATGGAAACGCCAAGATGCGGCGAGAGTATGCAAAGAATGCATTCGTCGGCACGTTGAGACGCAGATGCCGTGGCAATGCATGGCATGCACGGCCTGGAAACAGGAAGATGCATTCAAGGCAAAACATGCAAGCCCACAAGCCACATTCTATCGTATTTGTGCGACGTGCGAACAGACACAACTGTGTCGTGTCTGCAATACGCGCAAGGACGAAATGAAATTTTCTGCCGCCATGTGGAAACGGGCGCGCAACGGCGGCAGAGTGTGCTTGGCTTGTTCGGAGAAGGCATGGGGCTGGTCGAGATGCAGCATATGCCACGTAAAGCAAGCAGCGTTCGCTTTCTGTGGTTCAGTTGATCGAGCCATAACTCCATTTGCAGTCATGTGTGGTCAAAAGACCATAAGGTTTAAAAGATGGATGGCATGCAACATGGCATGGCCACCTGCGCAAAGAATACACGCCATTGAACAAATGGCTCAAGGTGCCTCTTGCAAAAAAGAGGGCACCAGCAGCTGCGAAGTTGCACCTGTGTGAGAAACCACGGGTTATGAGCCCAAAGTGACTCTACCTGGCATGGAGTTGAGCCGACGGCGAGATTCGTCCTTGCAGCGGCGTGCAGCTCAAGCGCTGGCTGATGAAGCGGCTGATGCGCAGTTGCAGCGGTTGGTGGACGACGTGGCAGCGACTGGGACTTCTGGGGCAACAGCTTTGTCCGATGTGCCTGGGAATACTGGGATGGTGTCTGGTGTTTCTGGGGGTGACTTGTTAGCTGGTTTGCAACCCATAGGTCCACCGATGTCCTTCTCTCCGGGTGATTTTCTTGAGCCAGTTAGAGGTGAAACTACTAAAGGCGAAAAGAACCTCGAGGTAAAGGGAGAAAATCCTGAAGTGAAACGTGTTGTTGTGTCTGAACCGAGTTCTGATGCCCGTAGAAGTGATGGTGCTGATGGGAATGCCTCTGGTTCCCCCCAAAATGGTAACGGTAAAGGTCAAGGAGGCCATGTTGCCACGGGAAAGGGAAACGGTGGGACCCAACAAGTTACCCAGGGTTCAAGGGTTCGGCAGGCGAAAAATGAGCCTGGTCAGCCAAGTGGGTTGGACAGGAATGTTGTTGGTGAAAACCCTCCTCAAATGTGGGTCACCGGTGATGTTGTGGGGAAAAATGAAATCCCAAAAAATGTGGTGCAACATGGTAGTGAAAAACATGTTGTTCATGGCCAAGGGGTAGAGGGATCAATGCCTAGTGGTTTGGGGGTCCAAAGCCAAGTGAACCCGTTTTGGAGTCCTGACTGCAAACGTGAAGCTCTTCGAGAAGCTTATGGGCCTGGCTATGAAGGTCAGGACCTTATGCGACTTGGTTTTAGTGCTGGGTTTCAGGATGCTTCGCAACTTGGATTTAGCGCTGGGATTCAGGAGCCACTGCAGTCAGTGTCAAACACCACCACACCACAAAAAGGGTATGTTGAAATGGATCCTGTTGAGCTCTTTAGGCTTAGGTGTTTGCGTGATGCCGAAGAAAGGTTTCGGCAAGGTGTGCTGTCTTTGAAGTCCGAACCAAAAAGGGAAGTAGGACAAAAGATGGTTTTTGATGAATGTTGTGAGGGTTTGGGAGTTGTTGGTGGAAAAGAGGATGGCATGAAAAATGAACCATCCCTGCAAGGGTCACAAAGTTCCTTTGTTTCGGTGCCAGAGCCTTTGGTTGAACTGTTTATCCCTAGGCCTCCACCGGGTCCACCACCACCTTCGCCTCCGAAAGTGTCTGTTGTGGGATGTGGGAATATTGTAGGGAATGTTTGCCCCCCGCCTCCTGTGTTGCCGCCATTTCCGCCTTCGATCACTGGCTTCGGCCCAAGCTCAGGCGTTTGTGGTGAAAATCCCTCGGAAAATCTGAGGACTGTGGATTTGCCGAAGTTGTCAGGTGATGCAACTGCGGTTCAATATGGTGATTGGCTCAGCGTGGTTGACACGATGATGGGCGACTTGTCGTACACCAGTGAAACTTGGTGGAAAATGGTCCGTAGTGTGTCGGATCAGTGTTATCAAACATGGTTGATTTCTGGACCTCTTGAAAGGTTGAATTTGAAACTCAAGCCACTCCTGAAATGGGAATGTTTCCAAGAACTGAGCGTCGCGCACTATCCATGCTGTTGGCTGCAATTCCTGAAAATGTGAGGGATGAAATGATTGCTAGCCGAAAACTGACTGTTGACCAATTGCTCTTTCGGTTGTCAGTGTTGTTTCAACCTGGAGGGTCTGCTGAACGTACCAAATTGTTGCACATGTTGACCGATGGAAAATGTGGTAACAGTGTGAATGAGATTTTGGAATGGCTGCGTCAATGGAGAAGGAATGTTCAAAGGGCTGTAGAACTGAATGTTGTTCTCCCTGATGGTATTGTGCTGTTAGGTGCCCTTTCCAAATGGTCTGACTGCCTTAGCCAGAAATCTCCGCAAGTTGCCTACAGATTGAATTTGGTGCGCCAGCAGCTCAACCTTGACCGCCAGCCGCACACTGCCGTGATTCTTCGCTACTCCGAGCATCTTCAAGCTGAAGCTGAGGACTTGTCGCTTGGTGCTGGGGGAAAAACGGGAACAGCTGTGAAAGCTGCTGCATTGGGTGTTGATAGGCCTCCAGGGTTGCCAGAAAATGGGGATGAGGGGAAGCCCCAAACTCAGAAAAAATATCCATGTAAGTATTGGATGACCGAAAGAGGGTGCACGAGGGGTGATTCATGCAAGTTTCATCATGCTCAGTTGGATCCCAAAAGTGGTAGATGTTTTAATTGTTCGGGTGTTGGACATTCACGGACTGATTGCCCAGTGAAAAAAGGGAATTGGAACCCCAAAAATGATACCCCAAAAAAGGTTGCCAAAACCACCAAAAGTGAGGGTAAGGGGACCCCCGAAAAGGGAAAGGGTTCTGGTGTCCATGAAAGCCCTGAAAAAACCTCAAATGCTGCCGCCACGGCAGATGTGTCTCTTGGATGTGAAACGTCAAAACGTACGGATGGGAGTGAAAATGGTGGGAACCCTGAAAATGTGTCGGGGATCATCACTGATGCTTCCACCTTGTTGAAAACGTTGAAACCGTGCAGCAAAGCGGTGAAAGTGAAACGGGTTATGCCCTCTGATGGGCCGACTGGTCTCTTGGATGGTGGTGCAACAAATGCACTCCGTAGGGGAACTCCGCAGGAATTGGAAGCCTCTGAAACTGTGTTGGTTGAATTGGCACATGGGTCTGTGGAACTGAAACAACACCCCCTTACGGGAACTATCCTTGCTGAAAAAGCCGTTGAACCCATTGTACCACTTCGAGGGTTGATCGAATTGGGTTTTGTCATCAAATGGAGTTCAAATGGATGTGAAATCAAACACCCCACCAGGGGCACAATCAATTGTTGGCTTCGGAATGGTTGTCCTGTTGTTTCCGAGTCAAATGCACTGGCCCTGATTCATGATGTGGAATCTATGGAAATGGCGAAAAGAATCCCTGTAGGAACTCATGAACCTACCCCCGGAAATGTTGAGGAATGGTGGAGTTCTAGGTTCCCAAATGTCCCAAAAAGAATTTGGAAATACATGAGTGGTCAAAACATGTCCTTACAGGGTTGTCACCTGCCGTGGAACCGTGCACAAAGGCGACGTCACTCTCAGGCCAAAGCACTGGTGATCCACTTGTATGCGGGCGAATCAGCCAAGGAATGGGATCATGGATGGCCGCCTGGACTGGAGGTTGTCACCTTGGACGTTCTGAACGGCCAGAATGTTCACGATCCGGCCACTTGGGCGTATGTCTGGGAACTGGCTGGTTCTGGAAAAGTTATTGCAATCATTGGTGGGCCACCTTGTAGGTCTGTGAGTCGAATGTTGGAAAAACAGCCTGGACCACCAAGACTTAGGGGACGTGATGGGGATGATCGTTTTGGGCTACCGATGTTGACTGAAGCCCAACAACAAAAAACTGATGGAGATACTGCGATGTTTCTCAAACAGTTGGGGTTGTACATGCATGCTGAAGAAAGTTGGAACCCCGAAACATGGCCGCACATGGAACATGTCAAAAACAGGGTTGGGTTTTTCTTGGAATCCCCACAAGACCCGAAAACCTATCTTCCTGATGGGGCTGGTGATGAATCGGCTAGTTTTTGGGCATGGGATGAAACCCTTGCGTTTTTGGCCAAGTATGAAAATGTTGGCATGAGCCTTCTCAGTTTTGATCAAGGTGCGTTTGGTCATGTTAGGAAAAAACCAACAACATGCATGTCAAACCTGCCCGATATGTGTGAACTTGATGGGTGCCGATCCGGTCAGAGGGAAAGGCATCTTGCTGTGCACTTGGATGAGCGATTGCAGCAGACCTCAACATGGTCCTTGTGGGCTCCTGGTCTTTGTGCTGCTCTTCGCACATCGCTGCTGGTCTTGGGTGAATGGTATGGGTTGGCACCACCGAAGCTTTCCAAAAGTTTGGGGATTGAACAGTGGCGTCAACATATTGCCCAGGGTCACCAACCTTACCGAAGGGATTGTCGAACATGTGTTCTCAATATGGCGGGGGCGAAACCACATAGGCGACGGGAAAACCATGGTAGTTCTGCTTGGACTATGGCTGTTGATCTTGTTCCTTTGCCTAGGGCGCGATACTTAGCCACCCGAAAAATGGTCAAATATGCCTTGGTTGCCACTGCACTTGTTCCGGTTTTTGGGGATAGTGAAACCTCCAATTCCTCTGAAATCCCAAAAGACCCAAAAAATGGTGATGATGTTGAACCCCCAAAAGAGGTTGTTGAAACTGTTGATGCCAATTGGGGGGAGGGTCTCGAAGAAAAGGAGTTTGTACTTCAGGGGGAGCCGGATGAACCATGTGATGACCCAAAAAAGGTCCCTGACGGTGATGATGATGAATATGAACCCTCAATTGCTGGGGATGATATCGTAGCTGACCTTTCCAAAGAACCCAAAAATGTCCCTGTCGATGCTGGGGATGAATCTTTGGATCCGGATGCTCAGCTGCACAAAGAGGTTGGACAGTTGTCAGCACCTTTGAAAGTCCGACATGTTACTTTGATGGAACCAGTCATGTCAAGGGGTGTTCAACATGTTTTGCCTGCCATGGATCGAATCATGACCCGAATGAAATACATGGGTGTTTGGGTGAACAGAATCCATTCAGACCGGGCGAAAGAACTGTTGTCCTCAAAATTTCGGTCTTGGGTTGCCCACCAAAACGTCATGCAGTCTTTTACAGCGGGAGATGACCCCCAAAGTAACGGTCACTGTGAGGCCGAGGTCAATCAACTGAAAAGACGTACCAGACTGTTGCTTCATACTGCATCCCAAGAAAACACTCACTGGCCACAGGCTATGAGGTATGCGGTTGGAGAACGGTTGAGAGGTCAAATGAATGCTTTGGGTTCGCCAACTCCAAAGATGTTGCCATACAACTCAAACGTTTTGGTGAAACGAAAACGATGGCACAATCGCCGTGACTTGATGCCCGACCGTTTGTTGAGGCCAAACTGCTGTGTCCAAGCCCGGACATGACCAATGGATGGCTTGTGTTTACCACCAAGGAACGCCAAGTTTTACATGCACGTGAGGCCATTTTGCCTGATCCAGTTGGAGACCAAGTTCACTTGCAACTGGAGGAAGCAGAAGCTGGCTCCAAACCTCCTCGCCGCCTTCATGGCAAGCAGCCTATGCCTGGACATCAACCAATGCGAGTGCCTCTGCCAGAAATGCCACGGGATGACCGTGGGGGGGAGTCCTCTTTGGTTTTTGATGGTTTTGATGGTTTAAAGGGTTGTGAAAAAGGGGTTGAACATGTGCATGAAAACCCAGAAGGGGAAAAAGATGAGATCGACCGATGTTTTGAAGAACTGATGAATAAAGAATTGAAAAAATTGGGCTCCACTACCAATGCCAAGGGAATCCCAAAACCCGAAAACCCTGAAAATGATGATGTGGGGGAATACCAAAAACGGGTTGTAGTCAAAACGGAAACCTTGGATACCCTTGAAAAGCAGTTGGGATGGATGCATGAAAATGTGGTTGATTCTCTTCATGACTTGTTGGATGTTGTCCCCTCAAATGAATATCTGGGAAACTTTTGTGGGTCACGAATCGACTGGTTGCAAACGGAAAGGGAATGGTTGGAACGGGATCTCATAACCCTCAAAAAGGCCAAGGAAAACCATGTGGTTCATGTGTGTGGCATGCAACTTGAAAATGGGGAATTGGCAGGTCAGGGGGAGGTTCTTCAAACCACCACCATACCCCTAAATGATGTTCGAAAAGAACTTCCGTTGTGGAAGGAAGCCATGCTGAAGGAATACCACAGCCTGGTTCATGAGACGAAAGCCATTGAACCTGTTGAGTTGTCAATGTTGGACCAAGAAAATGTTGAGTTTGTCCCTGGAAAATTGGTCACTGTTCGAAAAGCGGGTCCAAATGGGGGAAAGAAAAAGTGCCGCGCCGTAGTTTGTGGCAACATGCTCAGCAGCGACTTGGATCCAGCTCCAGGGAGTCTCTATGCTTCAGGGGCTGATGGAATTCTCATTCGGGCAACACTGGCTCACTCGGTCGAAATGGATTGGGGCATTGGATTGGCTGATGTTCGCACAGCATTTCTCCTTGCACCTCGACCGAAGCCTGTGGAGACTCGGGAGGTTATTGTTGTGCCACCAAAAATCATGGTTGAAGCTCAGGTGTGTAAACCCACGGAAAGATGGAGGGTTCACAATGCGTTATACGGGTTTGGAACGTCACCAGCGCATTGGGCTGTCCACAGGGATAACACCATGTCGGGTTTCAAATGGGATCTTGGTGAAAAGCACTTGTACCTCCAAAAAAACCCCGAAGGGAATTTGTGGAAAATCATGCAACAGGGTTCAAATGGTTGTGTGGATGTTTGTGTTGGTCACGTTTTGGTTTATGTTGATGACATCATGGCACTTGCAAAAGATGATGTTAGGCAATCGTTTTTCGACCGCTTGCAAAAAGAATGGAAATGCAGTGATGTTGAAACGGTTGACCAGAACAATTGGGTGCGTTTTTGTGGGTTCGAACTGAAAAGGTATGGGGATGGGGTTAGCTTGATGGTTGGCCAAAAAAGCTATACCGCTGAACTGTTAAAAAGACATGATGGTGTTACCCCCAAAACATGTCCCATGCTGAAGTCCGAACATGAAGAACCCCTTGAAGAAAACCTTACCACCGAAGACATAAGGGCTGCTCAGGCGATCACGGGAGAACTCCTTTGGTTAGCAGGTAGGAGTAGACCCGACTTGTCATATGTGGTAGGTGCCATGGGTCGTCAAGTGTCAAAAAGACCAAAGTGGGTTCAAAAGGTAGGAGACCATGTCTTAGGGTTTTTGAGCACAACACAGGACACATGCCTGGTGTACCGCCCTTGCAACAAGGATCACGGTGCTTTAGGTACTCTCCAGGTACCCCGACATGGACGTTTGCTGGAAGCCTTTGCAGACATCTCCTTCGCTCCAAATGGCGATCGAAGTCACCAAGGTATCATCATTTGCGCTGCTGGATCACCAATTCAGTGGGAAGCCTCTCGACAAGCATTTCATACCATGAGCACAGCGGAAGCTGAGTTGGTAGGTTACTGTGAAGCTGCCACTATGTTGAAATCAGTTGAGGCTCTCATGAAGGTCATTCACAGGTCATGTCCAAGTGATGGTTCGGTTGACGGTTCGCATGTTGACAACAGTTTTGAAAAAGTGGTTTATGGGGATAATTCCAGCGCTTTGAGCATCCTAATGAATCCGGATGGGGGGTGGAGAACAAGGCATTTACGTCTTAGGTCCTCATGTCTCCGAGAACTTTTAAGGGATGACCCTCAAAACTGGAAGGTTCGACACCAACGGGGAATCGACTTGCCTGCTGATATGTTGACCAAACCCATAGTGTTGCAAAGGGAATGGATCAAGTTTTGGCATTTGTTGGGTTTTCATGTTGACCCCGAAATCCCAAAATATGGTGAAGACAGCCCGAAAACAAAAACCAAAAACAAACCTGTCGTGCCGAGCCCTGCTTCAGGACTTGATAGCACCAAGGAAAAAACTGAGGAAACTGATGATGACCTCACCGTGAAGAAAGTCAAAGCACTGGTTTGCATTGCTGCGCTGTCTACGGCTGCTATGGCGAAGTGCTATGCAGCTGACCTGCGGCTGAAGTGCGCTAACCTGGTGCTGGAGCTGGCGAAGTGGCTTGCTGCTGTCTGGCATTCTCCACCTTCAAACGAAGGTTCGCCCAAAGAGGCCTGTTCAAATGAAGGGTGGGAGGTGGAAGAACCATCAAGAGCCATTGGCCAGAAGAAAGTCCAAAAAGCCAGGGGACACGAACCGGCTGCAACAAATCTTCCAAGGGAAAATGAACCTGGAAGATCAACCCTGAAAAATGAAACCTTGAAATGTGTGGAAGCTCCAAGGGAAAACGAACCTGGAGACAACAAGCTTGGGGAGTTTTGGGAACCCTCAAATGAAGTTTGTTGGGATCACCGTGAATACCATACCCCTCAAGAGTTTTGGGATTGTAACCCTGAAGATGAATTTGGGGATTGCGTGGCGTGGCACTCTTGTGGACAGGCGCAACATGTTTTGGAGTCCGTTGGTTGTGACTCTCCAGTTGAAAAGCATGACGTCAGTTCACGGCCACTGTTGGCCGTTAAGGACCACTGCCCCACGGGCTGCCCCAGTCGTAGTTTGGTCAAACTCGCAGCCATGGCGCCGAAGATGTCCAAGCCGAAGCCTCCTGTGCCTCCGCAAGTGCTTGGGCCTCCAGCTGCTGCTGCCGCTGCGCCGCCTGCTGCTGTTGGGCCAAAACGAAAAGCTCCACCGTTGATGCTGCTGTGTGCATCGGCTATGGGAGATGCTGCAAGCTCTGCGGGTCGTCCAAAGCAAGACCCATACATCGGCACTTTGCCGAAGTTCCCGCCTGCGAGAAGGGAGGCTGAAAAAGCCCAGAAAAAATCTGGGGGTACGGGGCTAGATGAAATGCCTCGACATGGACCTTGGTTGGATGAAAAATACCGACAGCCAAATACAACTGGAAAAAAGGACTCTTGGTCCGTTGCAAAATGTGGAAATGAGATCTTCTTGGTGAAGGTCCATAGAGCGCCTCGAAAACAGCGCTTCCACCCACTGCACCGCTCAGCACCTGTTGAGGCGAAGTTTTTGACAGGTGAGAGGGTTACCAAGGCCTTTTTCCTGAACCCTGCAGATGATGGTCCGGGATTTTTGGTCTCCGACAGATGGGACAATCCCGTTGTCCGGTCCGAAGCAAAATGGACTGGGTACACTTTCCTCACCATGAGGAACGAAGCTTTGGAAGGTCTGAAAATACAGCTGGAACCAGCTGATACCGCTGATGGACCTCCGTGGCCTGCTGCTCCCCCTGCAAAGGAGGACGACATGGATGTGCACGTGGGGCTCCACAGTGAAATGTTGACACCCAGGCGCCAGAGACCCAATTGGGAGCCAGGTTTGGTCGTCGGCCGTTTGTACCTGGATGGATGCTTGGCTTCAAGTGGAACTGGGACTTTGTCAAGCGCTGAGTCTCAGGAAACAAGGCTGGTCCCGGTGCATGACCCGACCAGCCAGTACAACAAGACTTCAGGAACTACCTCAGTGGGGTACAATCGTGGTGGTGGCGGCATCATTCGACGTGGTGTTGCTGCTCTGGAGCCGGCCTCTTCGAGCTCTGGATATGACCCAAAGCTCCCCAGGTCCTATTTACCTCTGACCGAGGATTGGGACGTACCGCTGGTAGAATGGGCTCTGGTCTCTGATGATGAAGAAGAAGAAGATGAAAACCTCAACAATGAGGACGAAGAGCTTGCGTCTTGAAGACCTGGCTTCATGCTGCTGGAGCTCTACTGAGGGCCCGAGGCTTAGTTTTGAATGTTTTCCTGTGCTGCAGTGACCTGCAGGGGGGAGTGTGGTTCAGTTGATCGAGCCATAACTCCATTTGCAGTCATGTGTGGTCAAAAGACCATAAGGTTTAAAAGATGGATGGCATGCAACATGGCATGGCCACCTGCGCAAAGAATACACGCCATTGAACAAATGGCTCAAGGTGCCTCTTGCAAAAAAGAGGGCACCAGCAGCTGCGAAGTTGCACCTGTGTGAGAAACCACGCTTTCAAACCGTGGCTGGCGCAACATCGTGCTTGCAATGGTGACCAAGTCTGTAACCCCTGCTGGAATTGCCCCATTCCCCGGGGAAGCATCAGCAAAGCAGTACAGCGGGTAGCTGCAACGCAGGCGAAAGGCGCGAGGAGGGCAGCGGAAGAAAAAGCGGCACGCGCCCTTGCCGATGTCTGGGATGCCATCGCGAAACGAAAACGCAACAGAGAACAGGAGAGCTCCCAAATGAAGGACGCAGAGCCGAAGGCAAAACATCCCAAACAAGAGAACCGAACAGAAACGAGCAAACACGGGCCTGAAGATGTACGTGGCCAACGGGAAAACAGCGACGGAAGGCAGAGGGCGGTGCAGGCGACGACTGATGTCGCGGCTGCCAGCGTGGAACGAAAAAGGAAAACAGAACAGGACACCGCCCAAATGCGGGAAGCCCCGCCGGACGCAAAGCAACGTAGAGAAGACGGCAGAACAGAAAGAAGCACAGACATGCAGGCAGAAATGAGCTGCAAGCAGCAGAGCAAGGGCAGTGCGACGGAGACGTCGGGGGAAGGCAAGAGTTTCCAATATGTTTGTCCCGCTTGCCAAAAGTCTGTGAGGAGCAGTATACGCACGGGCCAAGTAGATCACCGGCGCGCATGTGGTAACCGTTTCCAGGTGTGGGATGCGCAGGTCGTTGCGAAAGGATATGTGTATATTTGCCCTGCTTGCAAAGGGAATGTGTCTAGTGACGTCAAGACAGGGAAAATAGACCATCGAACGGTCTGTGGGAACCAGTTTTCAGTCAAGGACGGCGTTGTGCAGGAAAAAGCGTATGTTTACATTTGCCCCGCTTGCAAAGGGAATGTGGCCAGTGACGTCAAGACAGGGAAAATAAACCATCGAACGGTCTGTGGGAACCAGTTTTCAGTCAAGGACGGCGTTGTGCAGGAAAAAGCGTATGTTTACATTTGCCCCGCTTGCAAAGGGAATGTGGCCAGTGACGTCAAGACAGGGAAAATAAACCATCGGACGGTCTGTGGGAACCAGTTTTCTGTAAAGGACGGCGTTGTGCAGGAAAAAGCGTATGTTTACATTTGCCCCGCTTGCAAAGGGAATGTGGCCAGTGATGTCAAGACAGGGCAAATAGACCATCGAACGGTCTGTGGGAACCAGTTTTCTGTGAGGGACGGCGTTGTGAAGGAGAAAGCGTATGTTTACATTTGCCCCGCTTGCAAAGGGAATGTGGCCAGTGACGTGAAGACAGGGCAAGTAGACCATCGAAGGGTCTGTGGGAAGCAGTTTTCTGTCAAGGACGGCGTTGTGAAAGAGAAAGGTGGGAAACGGCAAGCTGGAACGCCGAGAAGAAGCTATTGATCTGGCTTTGGGGTATCGTTTGAATTGTGTAAATGCTGGCAAACGGCACCCTTGGACGCCTAAGAGAATTGATGTGTGGCCTCGGGGTGGCTGTTGGCTGCAGGATGAAGCATGCCAAGTCAGCGTTTTAAGGGTGTTAAGGTTTTTAAGGGTTTGGAGGGTTTAAGGGCCGGCAAACGGCAGGCTTGGACGCCCATAAGAAGCCATTGATGTGTGGCCTTGGGGTGCCTGTTGGCTGCAGGATGAAGCATGCCAAGGGATTGTTTAAGCGGCCCATAAGAAGCCATTGATGTGTGGCCTCGGGGTGGCTGTTGGCTGCAGGATGAAGCATGCCAAGTCAGCGTTTTAAGGGTTTTAAGGTTTTTAAGGGTTTGGAGGGTTGCCAAGTCAGCGTTTGAAGGGTTTTAAGGTTTTTAAGGGTTTGGAGCGTTTGGAGGGTTTGGAGGGTTTAAGCGCTGGCAAACGGCAGGCTTGGACGCCCATAAGAAGCCATTGATGTGTGGCCTTGGGGGAGGGTTGCCAAGTCAGCGTTTTAAGGGTTTTAAGGTTTTTAAGGGTTTGGAGCGGTTTGGAGGGTTTGGAGGGTTTAAGGGCTGGCAAACGGCAGGCTTGGACGCCCATAAGAAGCCATTGATGTGTGGCCTTGGGGTGCCTGTTGGCTGCAGGATGAAGCATGCCAAGGGATTGTTTAAGCGGCCCATAAGAAGCCATTGATGTGTGGCCTCGGGGTGGCTGTTGGCTGCAGGATGAAGCATGCCAAGTCAGCGTTTTAAGGGTTTCCCAAAGCATGTAATTTTCATGTCCAAATGCCTGGAAGTCTTAACTGGACGACGAAGCATGCCAGGAAAATGTTTACGCGATGTGGCCTTGGGGCAGCTTGCTGGCTGCGAGATGGGTTTGACGTTGGAAAGCAGGCTTGGACGCCCATAATAGCCATTGATGGTTGGCCTTGGGGTGCCTGTTGGCTGCAGGATGAAGCATGCCAAGGGATTGTTGAAGCAGCCCATAAGAAGCCATTGATGTGTGGCCTCGGGGTGGCTGTTGGCTGCAGGATGAAGCATGCCAAGTCAGCGTTTTAAGGGTGTTAAGGTTTTTAAGGGTTTGGAGCGTTTGGAGGGTTTGGAAGGTTTAAGGGCTGGCAAACGGCAGGCTTGGACGCCCATAAGAAGCCATTGATGTGTGGCCTTGGGGGAGGGTTGCCAAGTCAGCGTTTTAAGGTAAGGGTTTTAAGGTTTTTAAGGGTTTGGAGCGTTTGGAGGGTTTGGAGGGTTTAAGGGCTGGCAAACGGCAGGCTTGGACGCCCATAAGAAGCCATTGATGTGTGGCCTTGGGGGAGGGTTGCCAAGTCAGCGTTTTAAGGGTTTTAAGGTTTTTAAGGGTTTGGAGGGTTTGGAGGGTTTGGAGGGTTTAAGGGCTGGCAAACGGCAGGCTTGGACGCCCATAAGAAGCCATTGATGTGTGGCCTTGGGGTGCCTGTTGGCTGCAGGATGAAGCATGCCAAGGGATTGTTTAAGCGGCCCATAAGAAGCCATTGATGTGTGGCCTCGGGGTGGCTGTTGGCTGCAGGATGAAGCATGCCAAGTCAGTGTTGGCTGCAGGATGAAGCATGCCAAGAGATTGTTTAAGCGGCCCATAAGAAGCCATTGATGTGTGGCCTTGGGGTGGCTGTTGGCTGCAGGATGAAGCATGCCAAGTCAGCGTTGTAAGGGTTTTAAGGTTTTTAACGGTTTGGAGGGTTTAAGGGCTGGCAAACGGCAGGCTTGGACGCCCATAAGAAGCGATTGATGTGTGGCCTTGGGGTGCCTGTTGGCTCCAGGATGAAGCATGCCAAGGGATTGTTTAAGCGGCCCATAAGAAGCCATTGATGTGTGGCCTCGGGGTGGCTGTTGGCTGCAGGGTGAAGCATGCCAAGTCAGCGTTTTAACGGTTTCCCAAAGCATGTAATTTTCATGTCCAAATGCCTGGAAGTCTTAACTGGACGACGAAGCATGCCAGGAAAATGTTTACGCGATGTGGCCTTGGGGCAGCTTGCTGGCTGCGAGATGGGTTTGACGTTGGAAAGCAGGCTTGGACGCCCATAATAGCCATTGATGGTTGGCCTTGGGGTGCCTGTTGGCTGCAGGATGAAGCATGCCAAGGGATTGTTGAAGCAGCCCAGAAGAAGCCATTGATGTGTGGCCTCGGGGTGGCTGTTGGCTGCAGGATGAAGCATGCCAAGTCAGCGTTTTAAGGGTGTTAAGGTTTTTAAGGGTTTGGAGCGTTTGGAGGGTTTGGAAGGTTTAAGGGCTGGCAAACGGCAGGCTTGGACGCCCATAAGAAGCCATTGATGTGTGGCCTTGGGGGAGGGTTGCCAAGTCAGCGTTTTAAGGTTTTTAAGGGTTTGGAGCGTTTGGAGGGTTTGGAGGGTTTAAGGGCTGGCAAACGGCAGGCTTGGACGCCCATAAGAAGCCATTGATGTGTGGCCTTGAGGGAGGGTTGCCAAGTCAGCGTTTTTTAAGGGTTTTAAGGTTTTTAAGGGTTTGGAGCGTTTGGAGGGTTTGGAGGGTTTAAGGGCTGGCAAACGGCAGGCTTGGACGCCCCTAAGAAGCCATTGATGTGTGGCCTTGGGGTGCCTGTTGGCTGCAGGATGAAGCATGCCAAGGGATTGTTTAAGCGGCCCATAAGAAGCCATTGATGTGTGGCCTCGGGGTGGCTGTTGGCTGCAGGATGAAGCATGCCAAGTCAGTGTTGGCTGCAGGATGAAGCATGCCAAGAGATTGTTTAAGCGGCCCATAAGAAGCCATTGATGTGTGGCCTTGGGGTGCCTGTTGGCTGCAGGATGAAGCATGCCAAGTCAGCGTTGTAAGGGTTTTAAGGTTTTTAACGGTTTGGAGGGTTTAAGGGCTGGCAAACGGCAGGCTTGGACGCCCATAAGAAGCGATTGATGTGTGGCCTTGGGGTGCCTGTTGGCTCCAGGATGAAGCATGCCAAGGGATTGTTTAAGCGGCCAATAAGAAGCCATTGATGTGTGGCCTCGGGGTGGCTGTTGGCTGCAGGATGAAGCATGCCAAGTCAGTGTTTTAAGGGTTTCCCAAAGCATGTAATTTTCATGTCCAAATGCCTGGAAGTCTTAACTGGACGACGAAGCATGCCAGGAAAATGTTTACGCGATGTGGCCTTGGGGCAGCTTGCTGGCTGCGAGATGGGTTTGACCTTGGAAAGCGAAGAAGGAGAAGTTCCACACCTGCGGTGGTCCCAGGCGCCGCCAAGGCAGGGTCGGCGGACTTTCATAAGGGGTCAAAACTGCAACCCCCCTGGCCCTGGCCAATATATTGAATAGGATCTTGAATTGAACTTATCCTCATGAGGGACCAAAACTGCCACCCTCTGAGAAATACATTAATGAATATAGTTTGTTAAAGCTTAAGGGATCAAAACTGCAACCCTCTCTGGCCAATATATTGAATGAACAATACATTGATGGGAATAGTAACCTAAACTTATTGCAATAAGGGATCAAAACTGCCACCCCCTCTGGCCAAAATATTGAATAGGATCTTAACTTGAACTTATCTTCATTCAGGATGAAAACAGCCACCACCTCTGGCCAACATACGGAACATGATCTTAACTTCAACTTATCTTCATGAGGGATCAAAACTGCCACCCCCTCTGAGAAGTACATTGATGGGTATGGTCCGTTGAAGTTTAAGGGATCAAAACTGGAAACCCCCTATGGCCAATATATTGAAAGAGCAATACATTGATGGGCATAGTAACCTAAACTTATTGCAATAACGGATCAAAACTGCCCTCCCCTGGCCAATAAATTGAATCGGATCTTAAATTGAACTTATCCTCATGAGGGATCAAAACTGCCATCCCCTTTGAGAAATACATTGATGGGTATAGCCCGTTGAAGTTTAAGGGATCAAAACTGCCACCCCCTCTGGCCAATACATTGAATAGCTGAATAGGATCTTAACTTGAACTTATCTTGATGAGAGATCAAAACTGCCACCCCGTCTGGCCAATATATGGAACAGGATCTTAACTTCAACTTATCTTCATGATGGATCCAAACTGCCGCCCACTGTAAGCAATACATTGATGGGCATAGTAACCTAAACTTATTCTTCATGAGGGATCAAAACTACCACGCCCTCTGGCCAACACATGGAACAGGATCTTAACTTCAACTTATCTTGATGAGGGATCAAACTGCCACCTCCTCTGGCCAATATATGGAATAGGATCTTTACTTCAACTTATCTTGATGGGAGATCAAAACTGCCACCCCCTCATGCTAATATATGGAGCAGGATCTTAACTTCAACTTATCTTCATGATGGATCCAAACTGCCACCCACTGCAAGCAATACATTTAAGGGGCATAGTAGCCTAAACTTTTTCTTCACGAGGGATCACAACTGCCACCAACTCTACTACTACCACGACTGATGCTATTACGACTACGATGACAACAGGCACTACCACTACCACTGCCATTGCCACTACCACTGCCATTACCACTACCACTACCACTACTACTACTGCTGCTACTACTACTGCTGCTACTCCTACTGCTACTGCTACTGCTACTGCTGCTACTGCCACTGCTAATGCTGCGGCTACGGCTACTGCTACTACGACGACGACTCCTACTACTACTACTCCTCCTGCTGCTGCTGCTACTGCTACTACTACTACTACTACCACTACCACCACCACCACCACCACCACTACTACGACTACAACTACCACTACCACTACCACTACCACGACTGATACTATTACTATTACTACTACCACTACCACTACCACTACTACTGCTGCTGGTGCTGCTGCTACTGCTGCTACTGCTACCGTACTGCTACTGCCACTGCTACTGCCACTGCTACTGCCACTGCTACTGCTGCTGCTACTACTTTTGCTGCTACTACTATTATTACAACAACTACTACTATTACTACTACTACAACTACTACTAGTAGACCTTGGATGTGTCATGAGCCTGATTCTTAGTCAATTGTCCATGGGAATGCATTCGTTTTTTGTGCTTTGATGGATCGGCTCACTCAGCACTTTGGGAACCGTTTGCAATAGGTAGCAGTTGCACCTTGTGGCAGAGTAAGGGTAAGGGCAGCAGTTGACATCCACAACGATCACGATATATCACGATGTCTTTCAAGCACTGAACAAGGCAAGGATGCCTCTACAACTCTGGAAATGTCATTAGGAGTTTACGGTTTGTTACCGTGTTGTATATGTATATGTACATGTACATATATATATATATGTATGATGTATGGTTTTGTTTTAATCAAAAAATTAGAATATTGTGTACCAGTAGTACCGCACAAGGCGGCGGCGGAAGTTTCAAAAATAGGAAACCTATAGGAGAGGTTGGTTGTTGTGAATCAGGGATGGCAGAGCGAAGCCACTGTTGGACTGAAAGGTGCCTGATCTCTCTCTTTCTTATTTCTCTTTCTCTCTTTTTCTCTCTGTTTCTTTATCTTTCTCTGATTATCTACCTACCTACCTACTGATCTATCTGTCTATCTATCTATTTATCTGTCTGTCTATCTATCTCCCTATCTATCTATCTAGCTGTCTAGTTTGAGAGCTTGTTTTTCCATGTGCATTTTCTGGAGGAAGTCTGGATGCTCCGAGAGCACTCGGGCGTCCACGGATTCGGAGGACGAGCTAGAGTGTGAGAATGCGCAATTAAAATGGAAATCAGGCCCTGAAGTTAGTGTACGCAGGGGTTTGCATCAACTTGATCTTTGGGACTCCCTTCATTCCGAGGTTGATGAAAGCACGCCAGGACTTTGAACTGGCCCGAAAGGAGGTGCAAACAGATGAGGGTCCAGGAATTTTGGAATGTCAGGGGTCCCATGCAAAACGGATTTCTGTATTTGTACGTCCTGGTGTGGGAGTTTGCAAGGTGCCAGGAACAGTTGCAGGGCCTGCTATAAAGGGATTGGTTGGCTCCGTCTATAGTCAAAACCGGCGTTTTGCACAGACTCTTGAAATGAATTTTGCAAGCACTGGCGGATTAATTGACGTGGCTCTTGAGGTGCAGCAGCTCCAATTCAAACTTGCAGCAGTTGAGGCCTACTGTGCCTACTGCAGACACAAACTTGTGAATTGATCCAAACATATTGATTCAATTAAAGTTTGGCAGACATCAGAAAGAGTTGCTTGTCGATGGTAGGCACAACATGCCTCAGCGGCCGATGCTGCTGCAGAACAGCATCAGAAAGAAATCACGAGCCTCAAAAGCGATTGGTCCCTGGAGGTACGGTATTTTGTTGATTATTGGTGCGGGTGTCAACAAGAACACGGGAGTGAAAGATGCCTGCAAGAATGCCTGTTGTTCCATGTTGTTCAATTTTTTGTCAGGTGCAGCAAATGAAAGACGAACTGGCTGAAATCCAGGCAGTCTGCTCTTGTATGAAGTTCTTTTTTTCCAGTGTGGAGTTGCTGCCACAATTTGGCTCTAGACAATTTTAGTAGCAGGCACTTGCTCTAAACCCTTTCGGAACCAGGGTGCTTTGGCGCACTATTTTCCCCAAACAGTTTACTGTCGGGGTTCTTAGTTCTCTCTTAAGAGGTGTCCGCCTCTTTCCAGGTAGTGGTGTCCGGCTCTCCAGATGTGTCCGAATTCATTTGTCTCCCAGTCTGGCTGGTGGTGTCCGGCTCTTTGAATATTTTCACTTGTCTCCCAATTCATTTGTCCAGTCTGGCTGGTGGTGTCCGACTCTCCGGATATCTGTCTTCAGTTGTCTCCCTTCATTTGTCTCTCAGTCTGGCTGGTGGTGTGCGGCTCTTTGGATGTTTGTCTTTACTTGTCTCCCTTCATTTGTCCCTGGCTTGTGGTGTCCGGCTCTTTGGATATCTGTCTTCACTTGTCTCCCTTCATGTGTCTCCCAGCCTGGCTGGTGCTGTCAGGCTCTTTGGATGTCTGTCTTCACTTGTCTCCCTCCATTTGTCTCCCTCCATTTGTCTCCCTCCATTTGTCTCCCTCCATTTGTCTCCCTCCATTTGTCTCCCTATCGGCTGGTGGTGTCCGGCTCTCCAGATATCTGTCTTCACTTGTCTCCCTTCATTTGTCTCCCAGTCTGGCTGGTGGTGTCCCCGGCTCCGGATGTCTCTCTTTACTCTTTACTGGTCTCATCTTATTTTTCTCCCTGTGTGCTTGGGGTGTCCGGCTCTCCGGATGTCTTTTCTGTGTTTTGACTTGTCTGCCTTTGTGGTTGTGTCCGGCTCATTCGCCTGTTCGCCTTTGTGTATCTTCCATCATTTGTCTCTCACCTTCTGCCTCGTACTTCATTTGTCTCCGAGGCCATTTGTCTCCAATCATATGTCTGCCTTAGTGGCGTTGTCCTGTTCTAGCTTCATTATTTTTTAATTGGTGTTTCGTGCTTGTCTCTGTTCTTTACCCCCTTTGCAATTCTTGTTGTCTCAAGAAAAAATCATTCTCCATCGACTCCATCATGGCTTTATTGTCTTACCACTTGTCTCCCACCTGTCTCCTACCTTGTCTCCCTCTGATTGTCTCAGGTAGAAATGCTGTCGCAAAATTTCGAAAGAAATTTTGTGGCATGAGAAAATGTTGCTTGTGATTTATGCTGTTCTCAATTGACATCTGGAAAAACAAAGTGTCAGCATCAGGAGCTAGTATAACCACGAACATGCACATAGACGCTGCAATGGATATGGAATGCTTGTTTGGGGCCTACGGGGGTGTAATTGGCAATGTTGTTGGCGACTGCATTTGTATGTACTTGATCGATGTTGAAGGCGTGGTGTTTGTCTCGTGACAGCTGCCAACCTTCTGTCGTCGGCATTTCGGTGCTGACAGTTTCTAAGTTTGACTGTCCTTTGGCAGGGGATCCCAGAGGCGTGGCTCGCTCGGGTAGTTGCTGGATTTTCGTTCAGCTGTAAATTCGTTCTAGTTTAACGTGGCACAGATTGATAAATCAGAACCAGTACAGATGTGGTGTTCTTCAGAATCTTCAGACTTGGAGACTTCCTGAACGGTTTAATAACTAATTGAAGAGGCGAAAGCAGGAGAGGCTTTAGAGGTGCAGTAAAAAAGATGGACGAGTGAAACCCGATGAAAAGGGTAGGTCAGTACAACACTGACACTGCTAGTCTCTATCTGGTGTTCCCTTGGATATTCTGCTGCTTTTGCACAAACAAAGGGGTTCTGGAATTTCTGGATGTTTGCCAGGCTATTCAAACCAGTGGAGCGGCTCAATCTGTTGATGAGCGGACTCTTGTCAGCACTTGGCTTTTCTTGGAGTCAGGTGGCGGGAATGGTGCCAACATATGCTCACCAAAGTTTCTCTCAGATTGTGTGTATGAGTCAAGAGCGCCATGAAAATTCAAATGAAGAGCGCAGGCCGGAGTTCTTGGAGGCCAGCTTTCTTGAAGAGCTCCTTGGCTGATCAATGACAGGCAAGCGTATTCCGCATTCATGAATTATGTAGTGAAGATGCTTTACAGACTTAGGCCTCGACTTGGGGATTTGTGGCACTGCCATGCTGCTGAGGATGTTTTTTACAAATGCTTCCCTATCTACCGGTGCCTCAACTTGCAAGAGTGCACGAAGGATATGCGGAGCGAACCAAGCTATTTCTTGACAAACTCGTTTTCGGGTTCTTCTGATTTCTTTGACCTGAATATGCTGAGTGTGTGTTGTGCAGGTCAAGCAAGCTCAGGTAAAGGAAGTGCTTAAGTACAACGTTCGGGCAGTTTCACGCTTTTTTTCAAGCCACAAGGCATATGGTCACATGGCTGCCGGACATGATAGCTTGACGATGCATTCATGGTCGCGTGAGCTCGAACAGGTCATGATGACTCATTTTTACTCCTTGGCTGACCTAGACGCACTCCAGCCGCTGGATAATGTTCCGTCACTTGGCTGATTATGCTGATTGTGGAAGTGTGTTCTTAGTTGCCGCCGTGTCAAAGTGAATTTGCCAAGCCGTTCATGAACCGTTGTCACAGGATATAGGACATAGGGGATCATAGGGGTACGTGCAAGAACATATCGGGCCGGGTCAGGGGCTGTCCAGCTCTCCCAAGATGGGCCCGTCGCCCACAAATTATCTCCCGACATGCTTTCCATTGCTTTCCTCTCTTGGTGGCCCAAAGTCTGATGTGTTCAGCTTGTCTCCCGGTTCCTACGTATTCCCCTTCTTCTACCATGTTTGTCTTCTTTCATCTTCTTTCTGTTTGGTTTTTGGAACCATCCAGAGTCTTAAGTCTTAAGGTTACTCATACAACAGAATGCTGTGTAGACTAGTCGGATCAGTCGGGCATTTGTTTTTCAAAACTTCCACATCTCTTCTCGAGAACTTCGAGCCGAGCTGCAGTGAAGTTTGTACTTAGGATGGCCGCCGTGTGGCATCCAATTGAAGAAATGGACTCTTTCATTCGTCTTGTGCGAGCACACAGTGACGCGTCTGTGCCTCCGATCAACAGGCTGTTCTCACCTACGACGCGGCCATTTCTTTCCGATGCTTCAGAAGGCTTCCAAGGTGCGGCTGTGTTATCCCAAGGGAATATGGAGATTGGGGAAAGGTTGGCCGAGTTGTCTCATTGAGTCATCTTGAACCATCATTAGGGAGAAGACAACTGTCCAGAAGGAGTCGCAAACTGGCAAGACTTACGTGCAATCAGTAAGAGTCAGTAAGAGTGTGGTGGCTTCACACAAGTGGAGAGATTGACCTAGCAAGATTGAAGCGCTTTGTTTGCCTTGCAAGGTCTCTTCCAAGCCTGCTTTGGCTCTTGGATAAATAAGCTTGGAGAAAAGCACGTCGCATACTACAACTTGCTCGAGAAGAACACACTAGCTTGAAGCGATAGATTCCGCCATGCAGGCAGGATGAACATGTTGGAGTTTGAATGATTTTGACAAGCTTTTCATCCAACCAGAGTGCTTACAGGATGTCTTGATTGGAGACTGTTCTGCCATGCGTAGTGGGCTCCAAATTAACGCCAGCTGCATCACAGGAGAGGCAGGGCTTAAGGAGCTTGAGGCAATGGGACCGCTCGTGTCGCATGGCTGAAGATAACTTGTGCTTTGCTATTTCCAGGTCCAATGTTGCAATGCCGTTGATGAAAGACATTACGGACATTTCTCAGGACTGATGAGATGGTAAGACGCCTTCATAGCTCTGATTAGATCAGCAGTACTCCCTGGCACGCGTTGGAAAAAATGGTACTTGCGCACTGTTTTCCGGCAAAAAAGTCAAATGTCAAATTGTGTGGAGGGGACAGCTTGGATTGGCCGAAGGAAGTTTAGAAGTTAAACTGTTAAACTTCCGACAATATGGACAGATGAAAAAGCAGAGGTGGAAAGAGTCAGAGAGAAGAGAAGAGTAGAAGAGAGAAGAGCAGAAGAGAGAAGAGCAGAAGAGAGAAGAGCAGAAGAGAGAAGAGCAGGAGAGAGAAGATCAGAGAAGAGAAAGAGTCAGAAGAAAGAGTCAGAAGAAAGAAGATGCAGGTTCGCGAAAAGGTAGGAAAGTCGCAAAACACTGTATTTTTTCGATGTTTTGTGGCTCCGGAAGGTCGAAAAGTAGGCTCGCTAAAGCGGCGGGTGCGGAGACATCTGGCCAGATGAGAGATGAAAAGTTGCACGCCGTTGTGGCGCGAAGTAGATTTTGAAGCGAAAAAGGGTACAAAACACCTGGGTCTTGGAGCACTTTTGGAAGTTGAGATGTTGAAAAAGTGCACGCCGTTGTGGCGCGAAGCACATTTGCAAGTGAAAAAGCTAAAAACACATCACGTTCGGACCACTTTTGGAAGTTGGGATGTCGAAAAAGT
This sequence comes from Cladocopium goreaui, assembly GCA_947184155.2. NCBI lineage: Eukaryota > Dinophyceae > Suessiales > Symbiodiniaceae > Cladocopium > Cladocopium goreaui. The sequence goes on from CAMXCT020000322.1 coordinate 212,955, forward strand.
GCACGACGTTGTGGCGCGAAGCACATGTCGAAGTCAAAATGTACAAAACACACCACGCTCGGACCACTTTTGGACGTTGAGATGTTGTTTCACGTGGCAGGCGCAAGGGATTGTGCACCTTGTCAAAAGTGAGCGAAACGTGAGGGTTTTGTAGCATTTTCAAAAACGATGGCAGGCGTGGGACATCTGAAGAGGATCTGCACAGATGCTTTTTTCGTGGCAGGCGCAGTACAAGAGGCATCTTCAGCAGAGATGTTCGGAGGTCAAGGAGCAGATTTCCGCAGAGGGGTGACATTTTGGAGTATCAGATCATCAGCTTTGCTAAGATTATTTTTCGTGACAGGTGCAGCACTTCGTATGACCTGGATTCACTTTTTCGTGGCACTGCGCTACTACTACAACTACTAAAACAATTACAGCTACAAATGCAACCACAACACCCACCACAACTACAACAACAACCACAACACCCACTACAACTACAACTGCAACAGCTACAACCGCAATAGCCATTAAAGCTACCACTACACTACACTGCACTGCACTGCAAGTACAACTACGACAACAACTACAAGTTCAACTGCATGACAACTACACTAAAACAACTACAACAACCACAACAACTACAACCACAACTACATCTACATCTAGAACTACAACCACAACTACAACTACAACCACAACAACACTGCGCTGCCTCCAGCCAATTGTCGGTCCATCAGTGGGTTCGCTCTGCCATCCATCACTCACAGCAACCAACCTCTCCTATAGGTTTTCTATTTTTGAAACCTCCGCCACCGCCTTGTGCGGTACTACTGGTAGCAATTCTAAAAGAAATGGATTGGTCCTCTATCTAGAAATTGGATGAAATTGGATGGCTTGTCACCTCGATTGATCAGCCATTTAGTCTTTGTGGATCTTTTTGGTACTTTGCATATACCGGCCTGATGAATACAGTGCCTTGTCAAAATTGGTGTGTATTTGGCAAACCCAGAGTTTTGGACCTTTGCCATGGCTTTATGGGAAGATTATGGTTGTCCTCAATGGGATAGAATGTTTCGGTTTTTGATCCAGTTTGTTCTATTGGCCCAGGTCCATTCCCGCGATTTTTTTTAACGACAGGCCACGTTGTCATGTTTGGAATCATCGTCCTGGGAGCTCATTCGCAGTTCATGCCATTTTCCACAATGTCAAGTTGGAATAGCACACTAGTCACGAGCATGGCCCAAAATCTTGTAGCAACCGTACTGACATAGGATGATTAGCCATCAGTTTTGGGATGACAAACCTATTTTAGTTTCTAGGACTGGAAAGGAATTGCCTTCCGCGGTTTCAAGGTCACTTCAGGTCTCATATAAACATACGTATCACATCGTACCAGTAGTACCGCACAAGGTGGTGGCGGAAGTTTCAAAAATAGGAAAGCTATAGGAGAGGTTGGTTGTTGTGAATCACGGATGGCAGAGCCAAGCCACTGATGGACCGAAAGGTGGTTGAGGTCTCCTCTCTTTCTCTCTTTTTCTCTCTCTTTCTCTCTCTTTCTCTCTCTTTCTCTCTCTTTCTCTCTCTTTCTCTCTCTTTCTCTCTATCTCTTTCTACCTACCTACCTACCTATCTACCTATCTATCTATCTACCTATCTATGTATCTATCGATCTATCTATCTATCTGTCTGTCTGTCTATCTGTTTCTCTATCTATTTCTCCATCTATCTGTCTGTCTGTCTATCTGTCTATCTGTGTATCTGTCTATCTGTCTATCTGTCTATCTGTCCATCTATCTACCTATCTATCTATCTGTCTATCTGTCTGTCTGTCTGTCTGTCTGTCTATCCATCTATCTATCTATCTATCTATCTGTCTGTCTGTCTGTCTGTCTATCTGTCTACTTGTCTTTCTGTGGTGCAGTGTCATGCAGTGTAATGTAGTGTAGTGTAATGTAGTGAAGTGTAGTGGAAGGTAGTGTCGTGTAGTGTAATGTAGTGTAGTGTAGTGGAGTGTAGTGTAGTGTAATGTAGTGTTGTGTAGTGGAAGGTAGTGTCGTGTAGTGTAATGTAGTGTAGTGGAGTGTAGTGTAATGTAGTGTAGTGTAGTGGAGTGTAGTGTAATGTATTGGAATGTAGTGTGGTGTAGTGGTGGTTGTAGTTGAAAATGTTACAAAACCCTCACGTTTTGCTCACTTTTGACAAGGTGCGCAATCCCTTGCGCCTGCCACGCGAAGCGACATCTGAACCTCCAAAAGTGGTCCGAACCCCTGGTGCTTTTAACATTTTGACTTCGACATGTGCTTCGCGCCACAACGGCCTGCACTTTTTCCACATCGGAACTTCCAAAAGTGGCGCGAACATGTGGTGTTTTGTACATTTTCACTTCGAAATGTGCTTCGCACCACAACGGCCTGCACTTTTTCCACATCTGAACTTCCAGAAGTGGTCCGAACGTGGTGTGTTTTGTACATGTTGACTTCGAAATTTGCTTCGGGCCACAACGGCGGAAGTGGTCCGACAATGGTGTGTTTTGTACATTTTGACTTCGAAATGTGCTTCGCGCCACAACGGCATGCACTTTTTCGACATCTCAACTTCCAAAAGTGGTCCGAGAATGGTGTGTTTTGTACATTTTGACTTCGAAATGTGCTTCGCGCCACAACGGCGTGCAATTTTTCATCTCTCATCTGCCCAGCTGGCTCCGCACCCGCCGCTTTAGCGAGCCTACTTTTCGACCCTCCGGGGCCACAAATCATTGGAAAAACACAGTGTTTCGCGACTTTCCTACCTTTTCGCGCATCTGCATCTTCTTTCTTCTGACTCTTTCTCTTCTCTGATCTTCTCTCTTCTAATCTTTCTCTTCTCTCTGCCTCTGCCCTGCTCTGCTTTTCATCTGTCCATATTGTCGGAAGTCTGACTTCTAAACTTTCTTCGATCACTAGGGGGCTGACGTTTGCCCGAAATCCACGGAATCCCATGCGGGACTGGAATCTGCTTTGTTGTTTCAGCGCGTGTTTTTCGCAAACTGCCAGCATGCAAATTACTGAAATTAGTTGCGTTTCATGGCATTTCTGCGCTTGGAGCATGTCTTAAATCACCTTTTGGAGCATGTCTTAAAGATCTCCTTTACAATTTGCAGTGTTTTGAGTCGTCAACTAAAACCTCAACAAACCGGATGATTTGGAGAAAATAATGCGGTTCCATATTCGCCTTCCGCAGTTTCAAGGTCACTTCAGGTGCCATATATACATACAAATATGATCAAACATGCATACATACTCTAATATACGCAGCCAATCCATGGGAATCCTATCAATTAAGGATTAGAACCATTCCACAATAAAGTTTCTGGACATTATTAAACCAGATCCACCCTCCCGCGTCCTCAGGCTTGCACAGTCGCTTCCGCTGGTCTAAGGTTGAGTCCATGTCAAACATCACCAGATTTCACCAAAGCTCCTTTTTCTTCGTTTAAATCAATCCCCTGGCCCTGTATTTGTTGGTCAGATCCACCGGCCACTGGCACCAGGTGCTCCAGAACAGGAAGAAGATGAAAGAAGACAAACATGGTAGAAGAAGGGGAATACGCAGGAACCGGGAGACAAGCTGAACACATCAGACTTTGGGCCAGGATGTCGGGAGATAGTTTGTGGACGACGGGCCCATCTTGGGAGAGCTGGACAGCCCCTGACCCGGCCCGATATGTTCTTGCACGTACCCCTATGATCCCCTATGTCCTATATCCTGTGACAACGGTTCATGAACGGCTTGGCAAATTCACTTTGACACGGCGGCAACTAAGAACACACTTCCACAATCAGCATAATCAACCAAGTGACGGAACATTATCCAGCGGCTGGAGTGCGTCTAAGTCAGCCAAGGAGTAAAAATGAGTCATCATGACCTGTTCGAGCTCACGCGACCATTGAATGCATCGTCAAGCTGTCATATCCGGCAGCCATGTGACCATATGCCTTGTGGCTTGAAAAAAGGCGTGAAACTGCCCGAACGTTGTACTTGAGCACTTCCTTTACCTGAGCTTGCTTGATCTGCACAACACACACTCAGCATATTCAGGTCAAAGAAATCAGAAGAACCCGAAAACGAGTTTGTCAAGAAATGGCTTGGTTCGTTCTGCATATCCTTCGTGCACTCTTGCAAATTGAGGCACCGGTAGATAGGGAAGCATTTGTAAAAATATCCTCAGCAGCAGGGCAGTGCCACAAATCCCCAAGTCGAGGCATAAGTCTGTAAAGCATCTTCACTACATGTCATTGATCAGCCAAGGAGCTCTTCAAGAAAGCTGGCCTCCAAGACCTCCGGCCTGCGCTCTTCATTTGAATTTTCATCGCGCACTTGACTCATACACACAATCTGAGAGAAAAATTGGTGAGCATATGTTGGCACCATTCCCGCCACCTGACTCCAAGAAAAGCCAAGTGCTGACAAGAGTCCGCTCATCAACAGATTGAGCCGCTCCACTGGTTTGAATAGCCTGGCAAACATCCAGAAATTCCAGAACCCCTTTGTTTGTGCAAAAACAGCAGAATATCCAAGGGAACACCAGGTAGAGACTAGCAGTGTCAGTGTTGTACTGACCTACCCTTTTCATCGGGTTTCACTCGTCCATCTTTTAGACTGCGCCTCTAAAACTTCTCCTGCTTTTGCCTCTTCATTTAGTTATTAAACCGTTCAGGAAGTCTCCAAGTCTGAAGATTCTGAAGAACACCACGTCTGTACTGGTTCTGATTCGTCAATCTGTGCCACGTTAAACTAGAACGAATTTACAGCTGAACGAAAATCCAGCAACTACCCTAGCGAGCCAGGCCTCTGGGATCCCCTGCCAAACGGCAGTCAAACTTAGAAACTGTCAGCACTGAAATGCCGACGACAGAAGGTTGGCAGCTGTCACGAGACAAACACCACGCCTTCAACATCGATCAAGTACATACAAATGCAGTCGCCAACAACATTGCCAATTACACCCCCGTAGACCCCAAACAAGCATTCCATATCCATTGCAGCGTCTATGTGCATGTTCGTGGTTATACTAGCTCCTGATGCTGACACTTTGTTTTTCCAGATGTCAATTGAGAACAGCATAAATCACAAGCAACATTTTCTCATGCCACAAAATTTCTTTCGAAATTTTGCGACAGCATTTCTACCTGAGACAATCAGAGGGAGACAAGGTAGGAGACAGGTGGGAGACAAGTGGTAAGACAATAAAGCCATGATGGAGTCGATGGAGAATGATTTTTTCTTGAGACAACAAGAATTGCAAAGGGGGTAAAGAACAGAGACAAGCACGAAACACCAATTAAAAAATAATGAAGCTAGAACAGGACAACGCCACTAAGGCAGACATATGATTGGAGACAAATGGCCTCGGAGACAAATGAAGTACGAGGCAGAAGGTGAGAGACAAATGATGGAAGATACACAAAGGCGAATAGGCGAACGAGCCGGACACAACCACAAAGGCAGACCAATGATTCGAGACAAATTAGTTTGGAGACGGATAAATTGGGAGACACATGGCGAGAGACACATGATGGGAGACAAGTCAAAACATAGAAAAGACACCCGGAGAGCCGGAAACCCCAAGCACACAGGGAGAAAAATAAGATGAGGCCAGTAAAGAGTAAAGAAAGACATCCGGAGCAGGGGATACCACTAGCCAGACGGGGAGACAAATGAAGGGAGACAAGTCAAGACAGACATCCCGGAGAGCCGGGCACCACCAGCCGGATAGGGAGACAAATGGAGGGAGGCAAGTGAAGACAGATATCCAAAGAGCCGGACGGCACCAGCCAGGCTGAGAGACGAGTGAAGACAGATATCCGGAGAGCCGGACACCACAAGCCAGGGACACATGAAGGGAGACAAGTAAAGACAAACATCCAAAGAGCCGCACACCACCAGCCAGACTGGGAGACAAATGAAGGGAGACAACTGAAGACAGATATCCGGAGAGCCGGACACCACCAGCCAGACTGGGACAAATGAATTGGGAGACAAGTGAAAATATTCAAAGAGCCAGACACTACCACCAGCCAGACTGGGAGACAAATGAATTCGGACACATCCGGAGAGCCGGACACCACCACCTGGAAAGAGGCGGACACCTCTTAAGAGAGAACTAAGAACCCCGACAGTAAACTGTTTGGGGAAACAGTGCGCCAAAGCACCCTGGTTCCGAAATGATCTACAGCAAGTGCCTGCTACTAAAAATTGTCTAGGGCCAAATTGTGGCAGCAACTCCACACTGGAAAAAAGAACTTCATACAGCAGACTGCCTGGATTTCAGCCAGTTTGTCTTTAATGTTCTGCACCTGACAAAGAATGGAACAACAGGCACTCTTGCAGGCATCTTTCACTCCCGTGTTCTTGTTGATAGCCGCACCAATAATCAACAAAATACCGTACCCCCAGAGACCAATTGCTTTTGAGGCTCGCGATTTCTTTCTGATGCTGTTCTGCAGCAGCATCGGCCGCTGAGTCATGTTGTGCCTACCATCGACAAGCAACTCTTTCTGATGTCTGCCAAACTTTAATTCCAGTGGCTCGTGGCATAGATTTCTGCAGAATCAATATGTTTTGATCAATTCACAAGTTTGTGTCTGCAGTAGGCACAGTAACAAGCAACTCCTTGTGATGTCTGCTAAACTTTAATTCCAGTGGCTTGGGGAATAGATTTCTGCAGAATCAATATTTTATGATGAATTCACAAGGTTGTGTCTGCAGTAGGCCTCAACTGCCGCAAGTTTGTCTTTAATGCTCTGCACCTGACAAAGAATGGAACAACAGGCATTCTTGCAGGCATCTTTCACTCCCGTGTTCTTGTTGACAGCGGCACCAATAATCAACAAAATACCATACCCCCAGAGACCAATCGCTTTTGAGGCTCGCGATTTCTTTCTGATGCTGTTCTGCAGCAGCATCGGCCGCTGACGCATGTTGTGCCTACCATCGACAAGCAACTCTTTCTGATGTCTGCCAAACTTTAATTCCAGTGGCTTGTGGAATAGATTTTCTGCAGAATCAATATGTTTTGATCCCCGTGGCAATTTCCACTCTAGAACTGGTGAACCTGTGCGTAGTTTAAACGAAATTCTTAATGTATTGGAATTTTAAAATTGATATCAGGCTAGTCATTTTATTGTTGGGGGGTTGGGCTAAGCATTTTATTGTAAAGGTAAATCCTGATGATTTTTAACATGTTAAAATTCCATGCTCATTTTATTGCAAAAAAATGTTTGCTTGGAGCATTTTATTGCAGAATGGAACCAGTGTTTTTCCAGGATCTTTTTATATCGATGTTATTGGGCATGTCATTTTAGATCAGCGAATTTTAAGGAATTTGAAGGAATTCTAAGGAATTTTAAGGAATACTAGGGAATTTTAAAGGAATTATAAGGAATATTAAGGAATTTTAAAGGAATTATAAGGAAATTTTAAGGAATTTAGAGAGTTTTAAGGAATTTTAAGGAACCTTAGAGGATTGTTAAGGAATTTAGAGGAATTTGACGGAATTTGAAGGAATTGGGAAGATTTTTAAGGATCTTTAATGTTTTTAAATTTTAAAGGATATTTAAGGCTTTTTTAAGGATTTTTTTGGAATTTTAAGGAGTTTAAAGGATTTTTAAGGAATTTTAAGGAATTGCCACGAAAGAATGCCACCGTATTTTGTTGCTATAGAATGCTATTATAAAAAAAAAAACTCACTAAATATTTGGGCACCTTCACTCTAAAATACCCCTATCTAAAATGGATTTCCTGACCTATTTTTAAGATGCGTTTCTGAGGGTCTTCAAAATTGGATGAAATTGGATGATGTTGGATGCACATTCAAGCATGAATTTGGTGGCAAGGCATTTTATTGCAGGGCCAGTTTTCATTGTTTTTGTGCATTTAAAAGCCTGGGGCCTATGCACAAAAGTTAGACCGCTCTAAAACTCCTGCACAACTTCACATGATGAATTGGCACCCCGATATGTTTTGATCAATTCACAAGTTTGTGTCTGCAGTAGGCACAGTAACAAGCAACTCCTTCTGATGTCTGCTAAACTTTAATTCCAGTGGCTTGGGGAATAGATTTCTGCAGAATCAATATTTTATGATGAATTCACAAGGTTGTGTCTGCAGTAGGCCTCAACTGCCGCAAGTTTGTCTTTAATGCTCTGCACCTGACAAAGAATGGAACAACAGGCATTCTTGCAGGCATCTTTCACTCCCGTGTTCTTGTTGACAGCGGCACCGATAATCAACAAAATACCATACCTCCAGAGACCAATCGCTTTTGAGGCTCGCGATTTCTTTCTGATGCTGTTCTGCAGCAGCATCGGCCGCTGAGGCATGTTGTGCCTACCATCGACAAGCAACTCTTTCTGATGTCTGCCAAACTTTAATTCCAGTGGCTTGGGGAATAGATTTCTGCAGAACCAATATGTTTTGATCAATTCACAAGTTTGTGTCTGCAGTAGGCACAGTAGGCCTCAACTGCCGCAAGTTTGAATTGGAGCTGCTGCACCTCAAGAGCCACGTCAATTAATCCGTTAGTGCTTGCAAAATTCACTTCAAGAGTCTGTGCAAAACTCCGGTCTTGACTATAGACGGAGCCAACCAAATCCCTTTATAGCAGGCCCTGCAACTGTTCCTGGCACCTTGCAAACTCCCACACCATGACGTACAAATACAGAAATCCGTTTTGCATGGGACCCCTGACATTCCAAAATTCCTGGACCCTCTTCTGTTTGCACCTCCTTCGCGCCAGTTCAAAGTCCTGGCGTGCTTTCATCAACCTCGGAATGAAGGGAGTCCCAAAGATCAAGTTGATGCAAACCCCTGCGTACACTAACTTCAGGGCCTGACTTCCATTTTAATTGCGCATTCTCACACTCTAGCTCGTCCTCCGAATGCGTGGACGCCCGAGTGCTCTCGGAGCATCCAGACTTCCTCTAGAAAATGCGAAAGGAAAAACAAGCTCGAAAATTCCTTCAAACACCCTTAGGACACTGCCAACAACTTCATTCGCAATTCACACACGATCAGTGATGAATTCCAGCATCACTGTCGCGCCTCTTTTTCTCACGGCTCAACTTCTCTCCACCTCACAAAGCAGAGTAACAGTTCGTGTTCTTGATGTTTTTACAGCACTTGTCAAAGATCTTGCGTCCTGGATGCAATGCCTATGAGCGCCGGAGAAGAATGATCAATCTTCCCACCAAGGAGCTGCAGAGGATCACCGACTCGATTGTGCCCGGGGGTTGAATTGGAAATTTGTGCCTGGCCTTGGGAGATCGTTTAAAGAGACAAAAAAGTGGATTTCCAATGGGACACCCAAGCCAAGAGAGATTTCACAGCAAATTGATCCTGAGCCCCGCGCACTTCAGGCAAGTAGGTGCAAAGGACATACATTGCGCTTATTTTGAGTACATCCAAGTACCAAGTATGTGCTCTCTAACATGTCTCATTGTTGCATCTTATGTAAGTATTCCATACGAAGAATCACGCAACCTTAGTAGCCTTGTGCCTCACATAACCCGGTACGTCTAGCTTTGTCTGTTTCCTCTGAAAAAAATGGAAAAGACTATGTCCCCTCTCCGTCACCAGAGGGACCCACAGCATTTGCCAAGTTCTGAGGCTGGCCCAGCATCGATACATAAACATGTATATATAATGTTTATTGTTATATATTATTCATTATTTATTATTATTATTATTGATATTAGTTTTTATTATTATCATTATTGTTATTGTTATTGTTATTACTATTATTATTGTTATTGTTATTATTGTTGTTATTATTATTATTACACCTACAGCATGGTAAGAAACCGTAAACTCCTAATGACATCGCCAGAGTCGTAGAGGTATCCTCGCCTTGTTCAGTGGTTGAAAGACATCGTGATCGTTGTGGGTGCCAACTGCTGCCCTTACTCTGCCACAAGGTGCAACTGCTACCTATTGCAAATGGTTCCCAAGGTGCTGAGTGAGCCGATCCATCAAAGCACATAAACAAATGCATTCCTATGGACAATTGACTGAGAATCAGGCTCATGACACATCCAAGGCTGTAACACAAGACCAGGCTTGTCGCTTCATTTTCTCCCAATCAATCCACTGCAACCATAGCTTTGATGGTTTTCTATCAACCTCTGCCCCTCCCTGTCATTGCACAACCCAACGATTCTTACGAAACCCTGCCCTTTGACTTTTCAGTCAAAGCTGGGCATCGCGGCCATGCCATCGCCATGCATGGAAGACAGTTCCCTTCGCTGCTTCCGGATCTGAATGCAGGTCGGTCACTTCAAAATTTGAGATCCGTAGAATTCTGCATACGGCTGGACACTTGCGAGTTCTTCTTCGAGCTGCACCATGAATGCTTGGCGTTGCCTGAAGTCTCATAGTCTGCATTATATAGAGATCTTTAATGTAAATGTAAGAAAAACAACCGGGGTAAATGGACAATCTGCTTTCGGTTCCATAAGGGACATTTACGCGCGATATGATTTGGGTCTGTAGAATTCCGCAAATCATTGGTTTTCAGGGTTGGTTAAACAGGCTGTGAGGGCCGGACTGTCGCTGTCTCAATCTATCAGATCAACCTGAACCAGAAACACTGGAAAATGATTTGCAGAAAGCCGATTAATGTAGAAAATTGGTTGTCAATTAGTTGCAGACTGAGCAAAGACTAGCAAAGTAGCAAAGACGCATTTCTCAGTTTTCAACCACAATCTAATCGAGGTCTAGGTCTTGGACAGGAAATCTGAATGTGGCTCAAAAAGAAACGAAAAAAACAAAATCATCATCATCATCATCGTCATCATGATCATGATGTTCATCTTCATTTTTATCTTGAGATAGCAAGTGCAAGCTGCCAAGGCCATGAACGCTTTGACAGCACCTTAGCAATTCCAACTATGGTTCGAGAAATGCCATTGTTTTGATTGTTTTGAGGGAAAGGCCAAGAATGGGGGGATAAACTGCCTTGGAAGTTCTCTGGCAAGAGTTGAGCGCTCAGTTTTTTTTGGGGGGCCATGGCTCAGCGTTTGCCATTCAAGGTCATATTATGATATGAGAGACACATTTTGCATCCCACCGTTCACACAACTTCACACCATCCAAGGGAGGAACATCATGTTTGGTTTTCCGTGAAAGTCAACAACCATGTTCTTAGAGCACACGTGCCCATGCATCCTACTGTTCCCCTTCAACTTTTCCTATAAAAACCTTTGCAGCAAAGCCTTGAACAGTTTTGGGCGGCTATCGGCTTTGCAACCAAATGATATACGTATGTGGTGTCCTCCAATTTTCCCGAAAAGAACATGAACATCATGCGCCACAAAAATTGATTGCCACTCATTGGTGCAAGTCCTTGAGATTGCAAACGCAGTAGGAACTCTGTCACTGCGTTATATGAAGTCACTGCTTCATGCGCTCCGGAGCTGCAACAGCGGCAGTTTTCTCACGGTCAGGTGCAATGGGATGAGACAAGTGGGAAACGTAGGATAAGCAAATGTAAACGTGTTGAACAAGTCTGAACAAGTGACCTTTTTTTTTCGTTCTTTTAGCACGACCATGTTTCTTAAGAGTTGTACTTGATGTTGGCAGCTGTGGTTTGCTGCGTGAGTTTCTTTGGTCAGTTCGCGCTGGAGGTCATGGTGGAAATAAGCATTCCGAAGGCTGGAGTGCCGCCGTGAAACATGCCAGAGAGTCCGGGTCCCCGCAAGGAGATGGCCAGTCTGAGACAGAAGGAAACTACGGATACGGAGAGAAGGCGGATTTTGTTTTTGTTCCCCACCTGCCAGGTGAGGGTTGTTAGATTTTATCAGAGTTGTTCTTCTCCTCCTCGGCTAGCTCTTCTCCTCTTCCTCCTCCTCCTCTTCCTCGCCTCCTCCTCCTCCTCCTCCAGTTTCTCCTCGACCATGTCTGCATCAACTTCCACCTCCACTTCCGCCTTGCCAACTCTTCGCCAAGCTCTTTGCCAACTCTCTTCGTCAAGCTCTTTGCCAACTTCCCAGCTCAGTGTGCACCGCTGGACCTCAACCTGGGACCTTCCCAGCTCAGTGCGCACTGCTGGACCTCAACCTGGGACCTTACCAGCTCATTGTGCACCGCTGGACCTCAACCTGGGACCTTCCCAGCTCAGTGTGCACCGCTGGACCTCAACCTGGGACCTTCCCAGCTCAGTGTGCACCGCTGGACCTCAACCTGGGACCTTCCCGGCTCAGTGCGCACCGCTGGACCTCAACGGCCAGACAGAATGCCAGAAGATATGCCAGATAGAGTGTTAGAAGATATGCCAGAAGACATGCCAGATAAAATGCCATAAGATATGCCAGATAGAATGCCAGAAGGCATGCCAGATAGAATGCCAGATAAAATGTCAGATAGAATGCCAGAAGATATGCCAGATAAAGTGCCAGAAGATTTGCCAGATAGAATGCCAGATAGGATGCCAGAAGATATGCCAGAAGATATGCCAGATAGAATGCCAGAAGATATGCCAGATAAAGTGTCAGAAGATATGCCAGATAGAATGGCAGATAGGATGTCAGAAGGTATGCCAGATAGAATGCCAGATAGAATGCCAGAAGATATGCCAGATAGAATGCCAGACAGGACGTCAGAAGATACGCCATCTTGGCATGTTTGTTTTGCAGCCTGAACTGCAAGCGGTGACGCCAGGTGACATTCAGGAGTGAAGCGGCAGACCGGCTAGCAACGTCACAGACCAAAAAAAGAACGCAATGGCTTGCTTGCAAAGGGAGCGGCTGGTATCTATGTGACAGAAGATTTGTCAGTAACAAAACGTATAAATGTCATGGTGGGGATCACTCGAAGTAAAGTAATTTTAATTGTTGAGTCATGTTGAGTCCAGGTTACGCAATGACATTGCACTTGGACGAAGCCTGTTCAATTCGAAAGAGAGAATGCATGTGCCTGGAGAGGACATGTTACAACTTGCAGCAGGATCGCATCTTGTCGGCAAGTAGACAAATGAGGTAAAAAAACAGTCTTGCGAAGAAACTTTGGGCGCAGACAGTGGCAGGTTGACAGGAGTGTTGACATCCCTGGTGGCTGAGGGTGGTCAAAGTGCAGAACTTCCCTGCATCCTGGGTGGAGGAAGTTGTGGGAAGGGAAATGGAGAAAGATAGTTTGCGATTCACAATTCTGATGCTCGCCCATGCATTCAACTCAACATAATTCAGCCATTTATATATACAGTTATCTCCATTTAGTCTGTTTATTTTTTGTATAGTTGAATCCGATTTGTGATGCACCATGATACATCAACAGTCTCCTTGCATCTCCTTGCCTCACAAAGGAATCGTTTTGGGGATTTGCAAAGCTTCTGGCCAGGACAAAGCCCTCCCAATGCTTTCAGCGAAATTGGCCAAATTGCATCTCGGCATATCTTGGCCATCTCTGCATGCAGTTTGATTTTCTTTCGCCACTGTGGCTGTGTAGCAATGTGTAGCAACTCATTTTGGTTGTCAAATGTTCTCGAGGCTTCAGCGATTTGGCTTATTGCGCTACAAGCCGGTCAGTGACCTCAGTGACCTCAGTGACCTCAGTGACCTCAGTGACCTCAGTGACCTCAGTGACCTCAGTGACCTCAGTGTCAGTGGCATCGGAATTGCGTTTGGCAGGTGGCCAAGGCAGAAAGATCCGGAGGCTCCAGTGATTTTGTGCCCTGTCAAAGGTGCAGCAAAGCCGAAAGCCGGCGTGCTGCATAGTTGATGTATGATATGTATGTTGATGTGTTTGCTGCAAATTGCTGCAATGTGAAGTTCACTTTGCATCTGCAACTTGGTCCCTGTCAGAACTCGTTTTTTTTGCTGCGTTCAACGAAGCTCTGGCGGCCAAAGAGGACAGCCCTGACAGCTGACATTTCTCAGTCGTGGCAATCGTTCCCATGTTTGCTGGAAGCAATGACTAAGTCAGTTCGTTTTGCGGTTCTCAAAACATTTTCCAGGTGAGGCACACGCACAAACATCCTTTGAACATCTTTGAAACAAATGGAAGGTGCATTTTGTTCCCCTACTCCGAAAACTCCGAAGGGCATGCAACTGGCCAAACATTGGAATCACCAAGGAAATCCACATCAGAATCAACGCTAGAATTTGAATTAGAATGAATTAGATAGAATAGCATGAATTAATAAATCAACATCACAATAAACATCAACTACCATCAACTATAGAATATAGCAAAATCATTGAACAATTTGAACATCAACTAACATCAACTCTGCGCTGCGTAGCAGCAGGCAGTTGCCAAGCTCCACGGCACAGACCTCCGAAACAATGCTGAGAAGAAAGCTGCCGGAGGCGAGCGGAGACCCGGAATACCCGGAAAACATCCCTGATCCAATGGGTTTCCTATGGTTTTTCTGTGGTTTTTCTATGGCTTAAATCATCTTAAATCATGTTTCTATGGGTCAATGGTTGTGGCCGCTATCTTTCGCTGACATATTCATAAGATTCCAAAATATATAAAAGCTGCTGATGTTCTGCTGACGGCTGCGCCATGATTTCTTGGAGTCGGACTTTTGCCGAGCTTGGATGGTCGCCATTTTCGATGCAAGGCAGGGATCACAACAAAAAACGATGCGACCGACGTCTCATGAAGTGTCTCATAAAATGCATCATGAAATACAGAAACATGACAAACTGTCACAAACCAACATAGACATAGAGCATGATACAGCCTGGTAACCTGCACAACTTGCATTTGGATCAGCAAACCAATTTCAGCCACTCTGGAAATTTCCCAATCTTTTCCAGAAACTGAGCCAAACAGCAACTGAAACCAAAGCTCTGCGACTCCAGAGATTTTGTGCCGTTGATGAAGCTCTGAAGCTGCGAATGGAATGGGCTGTACTTCTTCTGGATGTCGACGAGGTGGCAGTGGCCTGGCCAAAACAGAATTTGACTTTGAGATATTTTGACATATTTTGACCTTCTTTGAAACTTTGATACTTATCTCATCTTTGAGATAGGTTATGATTCATCATCATTCATCATCCATGGTTTTTGAATTGACTTGTTTTGCAGATTTCAGCGCACCCGACCAAGCTGAAACGCCTTATCCCAACTGTCTGAACGAGGTGTTTATGATCCCAGCGAGCAGCTCCTAGCGCCACCGCCTCACCAGAGGCACAACAATGGGGGGTTGCTATCCCAAAATGATCATAACATGGTTGTAAAGTGATCGATTGCGATTTCAAGAGGGAGTTTTTAATGATAAACTCTGATAAACTGATTTATCTGATAAACCATAGAGGTTAAAGAAGGGTTTGGGGTATTGCGGACACGTCATGGCATCCTGTGTTAGGCGAGGCTCCAAGCCGACTCTGCTGCGGAGCGGTCGGCTCAATGGGAAGCTACAAAAAGAGGAGGGGGACGACAAGAAGGACGACTGGGAAGATGAGGAGAGAATTGAGCCTTTGACTGAAGGTTTCATTTATCAATATCTATCAGATCTAGACATGCCACTCTGATGAAATCTGATGAATATGGAAGCACATCGAATTTAGATGTCGTGTTCCTATGCAACAACATTGGGTTTTCAGACAATCCTTTTTGCTAGCAGCCAAGCAGCCAAGATGTTCTACGTCGATCGAACAGACCACCGACTGAGGATTCCATTGTACCTTCCAATTCCAGCACCTCATCGAATGCGAACCGGACGCTGGGATTACAAGCTGAGTTGGCCGACACAGATGCTCCGGGATGATGACCATGATGAACAGTGGTTCAGGTTATCCCTTCAATTCAAAATCAAGACCCACATAGTCTCTGGGGAAGGGGAAAAGGTCAACTTGTGCCTATTGAGCGCTTTCCACATGTAGCACTCTCATGTCGTTGATTGAAAGTTGTTTCTTGTTGCTAGCCCAAGAGAGCTAAAAACAACAAGGACAAGAATTGCCCAGTTGCATCATTTCTCACAGGAAAACTGTCGGTGTCAGGGTCGTTGTTGGTCGAAACATGTCGAAACATTTTGGAACGCAACAGGAATAAGGCACTTGGTGAAACCTTGTGCCTTGTGCCACGGAGACCTGTGCAGTGTATTGCAGTGTGATATCACTGAAATTTCCAGCGGAATTCATGATAATTATTCATGTCTGTTTGGAGAATGTGCCATTTGGATCCATCTTGTTTCATGGTGTAGTTTTGGTGTTTGGAAGTTCCTTGCCCGTTTGGTTCTGGTGTGATCTTCAGTTTGCTTTGATTTTGTCCTAGGAGACTGGCCAATATTGCAACACCAAAACGACCGAGCCGTCCAAGTGCTCAAAAAGGACCTAGCCCATATGCCGATTGCAGTAGTATCGTGCATCTCAAACTTGTAAACTCAGTTTCATTCTGAACAAAATTACGTGCAGAGGGATTTGGCCAGACTACTCCCACCTTTTGTAAGTGCGCAATTGAAACATTTCCCCCACAACGAAGCTGGTGCAAGTTGGCAGGAAATACCACAGCACACAAGGCCGGGCATCTTGTACACTAGAGTTTCGAGACGAGAAGGGGAAACAGGCAAAATGAATCAACATGAACCTGTTCGAAGCGTCAGACACTTGGAACAAGTGTCCGAGGCATCTTTGACACCTCCAAGGAACGCCTCCAAGGTAATTTCTCCCGTTGTGCGAGACTCAATCTACAAGTGCCTATGATGACTCATGATGACGCACGACATTTTTTTGCTAGTTAAAAATTAAAAACCAAGTATAACATGAATTCATATGTTGTTTTGCCACGATTTTCCGTTCATGCTGCACTGAGTCAGTCATGATTGTCCCCAAAGCAGGCTTTTGCACTGGCTGGATCCTCTCTGCCATTGCCTCCATCCTCGGTACTTCCTCCACCACCATCTTCCTCGGAGGGCTCGGGCCATGCGGAGACGGAAAGTGCAGCCCGGCAGAGACACAGCATGACACAGCACACCAAAGTGATCTGTTGTGACAACGGTTATGACAACGGTTATGACATCTCATGCCGGGATGCAATCCACTGCTTAGAGCCGAAGTTGCTTTGAGGAACGAAGTGTGCGAAACAAACCGGAGGCTGATGATTTGGCTGACCTGCAAAATCAGCAAACACATGTGGACTGGCCACCTCTCAATATCTTTGATCTGGAAATCAGCACGTGACATCTGCAAAGGTGATTCTTGCAGATGCATTTTTGTGTGTCTGCCCTTGAGTGAGTTTTGTTGCATCTCTCTGCAAGGTGCCTAAGAGGCAACAAAAATTGCTATGCTGCGGGAACATTTGTGGAGCTATTCAACTGTCTCTTGGACCAGTTTGCTGACTGAAAGAAAACACCCCCACGTCAATTGGTTTCATGGCAGTCCATCCCTTCATCTGATTCTGAGGCTGCGTACTCGAAAAGAGGGGGTCGAGACAGATGCTTTGCTGCACAACTAGATCTGAACACAGATATAATGTTGATGCATCATGATTCATGATAGATCAATCTCAGGGATCTTCAGAGTATTTGGTCAATATTTCAACATATTTCAACATATTTCAACAATTTTCAACATATTTCAACAGATTGTCAGATGCAGTTTCCATGAACTATCCGATAACTATCCATTCCATGGCATTCCATGAAGTACTTGGACTCATGGAAGTCTTGCAGATCCGAGCTTTGCCTCAGGCTGAGAGTAGCACCGGCCCCCTGCAACCCCAGCTTCCGATTGCACGCTCTATCCAGGTGCGCAGCTGTTAGCTTCATGATGTGCTGGTTATATCATTTGGCATGTTCACACCTCAAGAGCTGTGAAGCCAAATTGTGAATTCGGCATGTTCACACCTCCTCATGAGGTTCTTGTGTGCAAATTTAACAGGGTGTGAAGCCACTCGATAGCTGCTCTTTAGAACATGTGCAAGATGCTTACAAGCAAACACATGCAACGCTAATTATGCAGAACTATTATGTAAGTACTTCTCGCACATTGCTCAGCCCGTGGCTAGACAATGCCAATTTCCGGAGTTGGTTTCTTCTGTCCCTAAGTCCCTGTTTGCTTTGTGCCACGACCATTGTTTTCATAGTCAGCACCAGCAATTAAATGGTAGGTTTTGCCTTCTGTGCCCAAATAGCAATTCGACTTTGTAGTTGCAGGTGATACCGTGGGTGTTGTTCACTTCACCTCTTGCCAATCAAATGTAACCTTGCCATCCTCCAGAATGACACTTGCTTGAGAGGAGGACCGAAGAACTGAACGCCACCATCGAGCCGCCGAGCTTCGAAAACGCTTTCAACTTGCACGAGAAACTGCAAAGGCTGTGGCAGTTTCAGGATGATGATGACCAAAGAAGATGCACAAAGAAACATGTATGCAAAACGATGCGACACGATCAACACGATGCAAAACGTATGCAAAACGTATGGGTGGTGCTGTCTCCAGTGTTGCACAATGAAGAAAGCTCAGCAGCATGATTCAGCAAGACATTGTATTGTTAGCTCCATTTAGCTCTCGATTTTCACGGTCAGGGCCTCTCTCTGTCAGCAGACGAGAAACTGCAGCTTTATGCCTACGAAAAGCAGGCGATTCGATCCGGCTTCCAGCTTCAACTTCCACAGTGATTCGCTATGCGTCTGTGACTTGTGATAGGCCACAGAAGGCCCTGTGTCTGGAGTTCGACCTAGTGCCTTCAACATGCTGGCTCGTGCCAGATGGGATTCCTGGGCGAAATTGCGGCTTGGCTGCGACACAAAAAGAGCATCTTAGAGCAACGTTTGCTCTATGTAGAATCATTGCAGAAATCTGTTTCATTAGATTCATTCTGAATTATTTGTTGTAATAATTGTGTAATATATGTTTTAATATATTGCTATATGACCACCCCAAAGATGAGTCTCATAGAGTCCTATCAGGAAACGTATGGACAAGGAGGTGGCCAGAAGCTCAGAGACCTGGAATCCATGATGCGATCCATGTCTCTACATGTCTCTACATGGTTCACTGATGTTTACTGGCTTGCTACGGCTTGCTACGGCTTGCTACGGCTTGCTACGGCTTGCTACGGCTTGCTACGGCTTGCTACGGCTTGCTACGGCTTGCTACGGCTTGCTACGGCTTGCTGGTGCTTGTTTCCAAGGCCAAGCAAGGATATTGTGCACTTGTCGACAAGTTTGCACCAGGGTGGAGGCGCGATCATGCCGT
This sequence comes from Cladocopium goreaui, assembly GCA_947184155.2. Lineage (NCBI taxonomy): Eukaryota > Dinophyceae > Suessiales > Symbiodiniaceae > Cladocopium > Cladocopium goreaui. The sequence goes on from CAMXCT020000322.1 coordinate 232,117, forward strand.
GACTGTGTGAATGTTTGTGAATATCTCACTAAGATCATAAGATTTACGAAACAGTACGCCCAGTAAGCTTCTGTATTTTATGCTTTGGAATCTTTGGAATAACTTTTTCTCCGTCCAGGACGAAAGCAGGTCTGTGAATCCTGTGAAGGCATGCTTTTGACACATTTACAACAAGGACTTTTGGCAGACAACACATCGAACATAGCAGAATATTTAGCAAAACTATCAAACACAGAAAGATAATGAAAGATACACAACATATTATCCTGTACGCTCATGGAAAATGAATGGCAAAGTGCATTCAAAAGTCCTTCTGATGCCAGGCATTTTTTAATCTAAAGAGGTGGTTCGTCTCCGAGGTGTGCGAGCCATGCACGATCTGTACAGTCGCTTTGGCCGTCACATAAGTTCGACTGCCAGGGCCAGTGTAGCAGGACCGTTCCAAAGGCTGTGGATACCAAGGGCACACGGCCTCCTCAGTAAAGTTGGGCGGTTTTGGTCCACGAACGTGGACTTTTCTTATGGGAAAGGACAACTTGTTTTTCTTTTAGCTTCTCCGCTCGCGGTGAAAATGATGAAGTGCAATGAACTGCGACATTTTGTGCCTGTTCTGCTGTCAAACTTCGCCAGAAATCAGCTCTTGTTTTTTGACTGTTGCCATTCAGAGGCGCTGCTGCACCAGCGTGGCAGCGGTTCTCGGTGCAGCTGGAGGTGGTGTGAACTCCCCTGGCAGTCCATTTGCATCGAAATACAGTGGCCATCGGCTGCAGGAGGAGGTGCTGAGTGATCAAGTTATGACACTTTGGAGACAGTGGCCACCTCGGAGGGTACTGTTCAACTTTCCACTCCGCAATCGACCCCGATGGATTGAGGCAAAATGGCGAAATGCCCAAGGAGCCCAAGGAGCCAGAGGCTGCCGCAATCCTCATGGTGGCGGCTCTTTTCGCAGGAAGTTCCCATAGATTTTTGTGGGAAGTTAGTGTACCCAGCAAATTCTAGGAAGTTTCCTCACGAATGCATTGCAATGTTTCCCAACAAAAGGATGATCTACTCTGTTTCTCTGTATGTCTGTATATGAGCAATCTCGGCCAGCTTCAGCCACATAATTGTGTGGAGACTTTTGGCATGTTTAAGCATCATTTTCTTGAATGAGTTTTTTTGGATGTTCACAGTAAATTTCTGCATTTCATTATGTTTATATAATTTATATAGACATCATTTACCCCCCCCTTTTCACACATAGAATGGGCAGGCTTAGCGTTGTTGTCACATGATTTTCTCGGAGAGTTTCGGAAATTCTTGTACAAGAACTTTATGGGGTACTCACATGGAGTGATTCTGAATCCTCCGGAATATGGTCAGGATGTCATGGGACCTGTGTTTTTCTAGCGTTTTGCTTCTGCAGCTCTCGATGCTGCAGGCAGAAGAGTTTGAGTTCGCGGAAGATGATACCGTTGATGCAGACTGTGCAGATGGAAGTGAGACGGAGCCGCCACGCGCCTAGACGCTTTTTCTCGTTTGGAGGAAACATCAAACTTGAAACGAGCATAAATCGATATGATCAATCTGAAGTCTGAGATCTGTCAAGATTAACACATTTTCTGGAAAGAGAACCAGTGCTCACTACTCCAAGGCCCAGCGAGGGCGAGGATTTGCAAAGCGATGATGAGGACGCAGATTGGAATCAACAGATACAACAATTCAATCAACTGAAAGATGAGGGTTGCTGGAAGTTGCTGGCAGTGATTCTTTTTGAATGAAGGGCCAGTCCAAAGTGACGGTTTTGCGTGCGCCTCAGTACTTCCCGCGCAGAAGCACATTTGCGCAGATGCCATGCTATACTATCGTGTGTTTGAAGATTTCAGGTTTCAGAACCAGCCACTGCTTGTTAGGCTTAGAAATTTTCCATCATCATGGCTTGCTGCGGAGGCTGCCAAATTGAATCACTAGTGCCACCATTACACCTACTGTACTCAACATTACTCAACTACAGAAGTGGTTTCCTTACATTGACATAGATTCATTGGCTGCAGAGTACATGTCAGAAACCTTCGTACTAATTTCGTACTCATATTCTCAAAGCAGAGCCGCCGGACTTTGGATCGCGTTGCCGACATGGCATCCTTGGCTGACAGGTGCTGCCGCAGCTTGGTGCACGGATTTCAGCGCTGTTGACCAAGCCATTCCGGCTGTTTGAAGCTGCGTTTACTGCTGTGATCTGCTGTGGAAGCTGGCAGTGCCAGGTTTGGTCGACTTGCAAGCAAACCAAAGGTGCTGGACGGTGCTGCCGACCCACTTTTTTACAATACCAAGCTGATCGGAGTTGCTTCTCATTTAGGTCTTTGCTCTGTGGGATCAGATTTGGGGGTTGCAATTCCCCCTTCATTATCTTGTGTTAGGATGTGTTAGGTAGGATAAGTAGGTTGCTCACTTGCTTTCTTGCTTCGATCATTTTGCAATGACCGAGTTTTGAGACCAGCGCAGCAGGTGCGATGAGTTCTCTGGGCATAGTGGCTACAGCAGCTTTTCAGGCCATTTCTTGGTTGAACTTTGCCAAGCACGGCAAACCGTTTGTCATTGGATGTCATCGCTGTAAACAAAATTGAACAAAGTTGAGCATCACTTCTCCTGGAAGTGTTGAATATGTGATGTAAAACAACGAACCGTTCGGGTGCCTCTGGCTGCATACACTGCAGGCGCAGGAGGATGCGGTCAAAGCCATCCAGGCTCTAGACGGCTTGGACTGGAGAAGTCGGACACTCAAAACTCTCGGGATGTCTCGGGGATCTGAGGGATTCTGAGGGCGCTGGTTTGATTCATTTTGATTCTTGAATCGTTTACCAATGTTTACCATCATCCAAGCAATTTTTTTTTTTTGCTCGAAATCTTCAGGTCCAGCAGAAGTTGATGCCGGAAGACCTGCTGCAGTTGGCTCCTTGGTAAAGGGCCTTCGAGGGTGGGACTTCCGAAAAAAGCACGGCTGAGGTGCACGAACACTTTCGGGCCGAAATTGTCAACCCAGAGGAGGCCATTCTGAATGATTCTGACGATTTGAGGATTGAAACTGATTGAAACAGATTGAAACAGATTGAAACAGATTGAAACACCAAGTCACTAACACTGCCACGTTCACATGTGAAAAATCATGTGAAAAATCATGTTCAATCCAAGTCTGGCTTTTTCCCCCGTTTTTTGCCTTGTCATTTTCCACTCTTAACATGACCCAGCATTCAGGTGGCCTCCAGACTTGCTCAGCTGTTGACAGCTCCACCAGGACAAGTCTGATGAAATTTGAACCAAGTGGTGGTTTCCAGAAATGGGTACCCCATGGTACCCCAATAGCTGGATGATGCTGGATGGTTTACAGTGGAAGATCCGATCAAAATCCGATCAAAATGGATGAAACAGGGTACCCCCCCATTTCAGGAAACCTCGAAATCTGATTAAAAGCTGATTGTTTTTGGGCATTTGCAGAATGGCGTGCAGACAGAGCGTTTCAATCATTTGTGCAGCAGCGATTTTTTGCCTTTCACATCTCGCAGGACTTCCAAGCTTTGGCGGTTTGCACAGTGAAGGTGGAGTGATTCCAAGATATTCCAATATATGGGTATGGGTCAATACCTATAGATACCATATTTTAGTGGGTTATTCACATCCATTTTAACCCAGCTATGACTTGGGGTTCACGGCACGGTACCAGGGTTTATCTCCCCATCCCCATATTCCAATGGATTGTCAGCTGTTTGGATGGGTGAAGGTGCTGCAGCTGCGCAAGCCTTCCTCAGTGCAGAGGTCGATCCCAACTTCCAAGGCCGCCTGGAATCGCTGTGTCATTTGGGAGATGTATGGAGATGTGACGTGAAGTGACGAATTTTCCCAAGACATCTCTGCACAACAGATCACAATAGGTACTTGTACCTGCAGAAACTGCAGTGTATCAAAGGTTGGGGTCCCCTACACACTCACCCAATCGCACAGACATGCGTCAATGGATTCTTGATACGTGTTTCATTGATTTCTTTGCCTTTCACTGCATGTATGGTTTCCTCGTTTGGTGTCAGGGTACAAAAGAAAGAAAGAGAGCTTCTTGGATTGCAACAGATGCATGGTTGAAAGTTGAACGCCCAATGTTGATTTTGAATTTTATCTGCATGGTTTATCATGGTTTTATGAATTTTGCATACGTAGTTTTAAAGGACCATTCTATGCTTATTGTGCATGTGGATTTGCTTTCCTTGTGATCCAAAAGAATTGCCCTCCAAACAACTGGGCTGAGTCTGAGTCTGTCATAGTATGTCGTCACTGAGGGACAAAGGTAAAGCTGCAACAGACCGGTCGCAATCTCCGCCAAGATCTTGGTTTGACAATGACAAGATCTTGTTTCCAGAAATGAGATCACCAAGGCTGGGAAAAATCCAGCAGCGATGTGTGGAGCTCGATGGCTCGATGCTACCGTTTTGCGAAAAGGGGGGTTCAGCTCTGACCACATTGACACATTGATCATTGATCTTTGGTTCTCGAGGGTGAAGAGCAGCCACAGACCAACTGGTCTTGGACTGTGTGGATCTTAGTTCAATGATTCACCAGAAATTCACCATGATTCTCCTAGATTCAGCAGATTTGTGGATGTTGTGGACATTTGTGGACCGCAGTTTGAGTCTGAGAGTTGCCAAAGCTTGGACGCTGAGGCTGCGGTACCAGAGGTCAGTGAAGCGGTGGAGGTTGCTCCGGAGATGAGAGAGTTGGATCCGGCAGACACTCATTTGGTGATTCGTGGTGTGTCCGTGTCCCAGCCCAGGACCGTCGTTTGCTTTCAATGATTTGGTGAACACCAAGGGCACTGATCAGGAAGATATATTCCCCCTAAAATGCTTCCCTGATGGATAAGACTTGCCATGTTTCATGATGCTCAAACAGCGAAGTCGTGTAGCCGCTTCGAGCCATGTTTGATACACTTGCACCGAGCGACTCATCGACAAAGCGCCAGCGAACATCGCGAACATGTCATGATGCCGTCCCTCAGCTGCTGGCAAAGGGCCAAGTTGAAGCAGCCAAATCCGTTTGCCGCAAAGCTTTGGAGGAGTTTGACTCAGCAGCGAAGCCGAGTATGGCGGATGTTTGGTATTCACTGGGCCTGGTTCATGACATTGCCCATGAGCATGAAGAGGTGGAGCGCTGCATGCGCAAGGCGTGTGACTAGTGCAGCAAGATACAGTAACAAAGAACTCCAAAGCCAAGTGATTTTGTTCGAGCTGAAGAGCGGAAGATGTGAACTTTCCAGGCTTTGAGCTATCATGAGAGACCAGAGATTTGGCCCTATTTGGCGGAGCCTTGTACTAGTACAAGAGTTGTTTGGTTGCGTGTGCTTCCTTAAGCACCTCATGGTATGTGAACTGAAGCTTCCTGCAAGGACTATGCCACTCGAATTGGTGCTCCTTGGCCCTATTGGCACACTGCAGCGTGGGATGTTAGCTATAGACTCTATAGACCTGTTTTTGTGTTTGAACGATCTTGAACGATTTTCAACGCAAGGATTTTGATGCAGCTTTCTTGTGCTTCGAACGCATGCAGCAGTTGGTTCCGTGCCACCCTCGGGCAATAGATCGAAAGCCTCACAATTTCACTGGCAAACCATACATCCGAGTTGCTTGGCCACTGATGAACTGAGGACAGGGCTGCTAGGAATCCAGGCCAAGAAGTGACATTCGGATCAATTCGGATCATTCGGGGTTGGGGTTGGAGATGTTCCAGATATTGGTGGATTCATGGCATTGCCTGCAGGCAGCTTCAGATGCAAAGCTCTTGGCCCGAACACTGCGCTGTTCATTGGTGAAGCGCAGTTGTTGGTTGGACGTGAAGACCTCAGGGAAGCCTCACCAGAAAATGTGGTGTACGATGTGGACGTTGCCTGTGGAGTTCGGCAGGTTGCAGAAGAGCTTTCGGGTGCTCGGGCATTGGAGGACTCTCAGATACTCTCAGTAAATGTTGGGCAGCGTGTTTGTGTTTCCCTTTGAAGGTCAATCTGAGTTGTTGCAAAAGCCCTGTGAAGCTGCAGGAGAGATCACATACACATGCTTGGCGAAGCTTTGCTGCACTTGACGATCTTGATACAAACTTGTGCACACCTTACAGCATGAAACCAGCAAGGGAAGACATGCTGTCAGCAATTTCATGCATTTTCCAGTTGAGGTGTCCAAGATTCTCAGTGGCAATGGCGTGGCGAAGGGAGAAGCAGACAGGAACCCTGTCAAAGGTAGCGGGACAGCAATTAAATTACCAATGCAGTGCCAACTCAGACTCTAGACATTTCTAGACTAGAGAATCAGAGATCATCAGAGACTGCTATGGATACAGATCATTGCCATGGATTGCATTGGGTTGTCTTCACGTGAGGTCAAACCCAGAGGAGGAACAAGTCAGCACTGAATCCGAGAAAAAGGAAGAGTCCTTGAATAGGACATTCAGCTCAAGTGTGACCTGTCAAGTTTGGGACAACGTGTTTGGTCCTGAACTTCTACTGGCATTGCAGAAATCGGTTGATGACTTTGCTGTTTGGAGGGCAAAAAGCCCTCAGCGGCTCTTGGGATTTTGGTTACCAACAAATGCAGAACCACAAACAGCACCTGAAGTTGCTGGAAGGAAGTTGCAAGATTTGTTGGGCCGCAATGATTTGGACATTGAATGGTGGTGTCGCACGCAAGTGCCCAGCCTGGGGGCCCATTTCCATTATGATACCCATCCGTTTTTGGATGAAGCTCATGGGCATTTGCGCCCCGAGTTTTCGTCCGTGCTTTTTCTGAGTGACGTTGGAGGTCCAACAGTGGTTCTGAATCAGCAAGCACGAGGTAGTGGTAGCATTGGTAGCCACGTGCCTGAAGTACCGCACCATGGGTCTGCGGTTGCAAGTCGAAGCAACAGATGGTTTGCCTTTCCGGGGACTTTGCGACATGGAGCTGTATCTCTGACAAATTCCAGAGATGAAGTGCGAAGCGGTGCAAAAAGGACCGTTATTCTGTACAATTTTTGGCCAAAAAACACTCCAAAGACGGCTGAGTGTGTTCAACCGGATTTTTCAGATTACCTGCCTTTCTGTGCATGGGCCCCAACTGCTCGTCATATCCTTTGTGACTGTTGTTTGAAGCAGCTCCAACGAGAACCCATGAATGCAGAGAAGATGGCGTCAGTGGATCTCACCAAACCATCAGAAATGGATCATTCTGTGCCCATGGAGGGTGCCCTTGGCTTTTTGCCAATGCCATGCTCAGATGTTTTCAAGACTGACCGTGGCTTTGTGAATTTGCACTGGCGAACAGCGGCAAAGTTGTATCTTGCTGAAAAAGACCCGCCTGTCTTGCATATGGGTGGACAGCTGGAACATGCTAGAACCAAGAACGACAAACAAATACAGATTCAAAATGATTCAGGCAGTTTTGCATGCAATTGATACACATTCTCACATTGATATGAGCTCACACGGCACATTTTGTCAGCTACAATATCTACAATCCAATGGTTTTATCCGACGGATGCTGAGGCCCTCGGATTGGAGTGCCCTGCAGTTGCAGATGCTTTTCACTCCATATGGAGGAGTGCAGGCCAGCAGGGTGTGCAGCTGAGCCGCTGGACTCCAGATGCTCCAGGCCAGCACGGTCACCACTTTTCAGCGCCAGGCCATGCAGTTTGCTGATGAGGGTGAGCGCGCATGCCTCAGTATCCTCAGTGTTGCTTCTCTCATTGTTCTCATTGTTGATGAAAGTGGTATCCACCGCAGGATGCACCATGATGCACTCCATTCAGTGAACACTTCAGGGATCCTGCGAGTGCGGCTGGAAGACTTGGCGCAGCATTCTGTGGCAGCTGCTTCGAGCCTAGCGTAAAACATACGTATATAAGGCAGAATCAATTCTTCGAACCAATAACCTTAATGTAACCTTAATGAATCTGATCATTTCATCCCAGGCGCACTTTCAGCAGTCCCCGAGCAATGGCATCGTGCTCCAATGCGAGCTGTTCTGACTTGTTTGCCATGTTTGGCATGTGACTGTGATGCATCGTGATTCATGCAGCATCGAAGATGCCGGTATCATTTTCCGTGATGCCAGGCATTTTCTGGGACCCAAGGAACAGGAGCTCTTGGCAGCAGCTGCAGAGGCAATTGCTTGCAGCAAAACGCCAGTCGCTTCAAAGGGGTCATAGCAACACAGCAGACCGAGTCTGTATATTGCTGAAACCATCACATGTTTGTTTTATGCGCATCTGGTACCTTCCCAGTGTTGCCTTCTTTACTGTTAATCTGTTAATCCATGTTTGCCACTTGCACTCTCGACCTTTGGACAACTCACATATTGGACGCATGTCACGCGACGAAGTTCGCTCACAAACTGCTCAATCTGTTTGAAGTGGGCTTGACTGAAAATTAAGACGTAGCGCCCCCAAAATCCAATGGTTTGTAATAACACATAACACTTGAATATACGTAGTTTTATCATAGTTTTATCATGTTTTATCATGGTTTTATCATGTTTTATCATGTTTTATCATGTTTTATCATGTTTTATCATGTTTCACATGCCTCAAGAAGAAACATTTTGGAGCCAGGCCGAGCGGCGAAGGAAGGAGGAAGAAGCAGAGCGCCAGCGGCAGCGACTGGTCGGCTGGCCGAGTGGAAGATTTGTTCCAAAATATTAGTAGTAATATTATAAATCCACTGATATTATATATCTTTATTGTAATAATATCAGTAGTAATAGGATGTAATAGGTTTGATCCAAAAAAGGCTAGAGACGTCTAGAGACGTCTCTTGTTGTGCGATGGTGGTTGGCTCTCATTACAACTCAAAATCAACAAGTAATCAGTCCAAATCAGTTTTGCCCACTGGTTTCTTTCAAAAAACTATTCCACCTTTGGTAGCACGTCGGTGTGATGAATGCACCAACTAAAACGATTTGAGTGGCACTTGAATCGTGTGTTCTTTGAATCATTTTGAATCCAGCGTTGTCTCCCAAAAAATGTTGTTCCAATTTGTTTTCAACGGTTTGTCCTTTCATACTACGATGAATTCGGGCATTTTGAATATGGATTTTGCCACCTATTCAAAACATGCACGTAGTTTGTTGCGAAGCCGCTGGCACCAAATTGCAGAAATATTTGGATGACCAATGTGGTCAACGCAGTGCGTTCCTTCAATCTGACACGAACATTACCATGACAAATTTCAGGATCCTGTTTTCTCAGGCCGCCATTGAAGAGGCTGAACAGCAACGGCAGGCTTGGAGATTTGGCAAGATTTGAGTACAGTTCATTTGGAAATGGCACGCAGTGCTAATTTGACGACTCAATTTCTGGTCTTCAAAGAGGATCTTGTTGAGGCAGCCATATTGGCCGTGCGGCGCAGTCTATGGGAAGCTGCCAATGCTGATTTTGCTGCTGCAGTTCTCATCGAGGCACTCATCTACGTATTCACAACCACAATGTGAAACCAGTGGACAAAACATGACACGGCACAGCAAAACACATGTTGATCAGGTTGAAAAAGACGTGGAACGCGGCAAACGCTTACAGGCTTGGAACAATTTGGGAGACCGCACATTTGCAATGCGATTTGCAAACATTTGTGGATTTGTTTTTGGCTTCAGCAACTGCATGCCCAGGCTGCTGCAGAATCACTACGGGACCCTACCCTAAGCAAACAAAGAAGACGGATGATGTTGGCATTAGTGGAGGCAAGGTGGATGCTGGGGCAGTTCGGGGCGCTGCATGGTAAACTTGTGGGGGCTGTGTCACAAGCGGGTTCCCATGGTATCCCATGCCATGGTTATATAAGTTATATACATAATATGTATACACATTATAATATACACATTATAATATACATATATATAATTATATTATTATTATTATATAATTATATAATTATATAATTATATAATTATATATCATTTTTCCTCACTGGCATTCCAATTTTGGGGATCCTGTCGTTTTGAACCTGCAGAGCCCAGACCAGACCAAGTTCCACTTCAGGCAGAGCGCAAGAGACATGGACCGATGATTCCCCGTATGGAACGACAGGTTCCTTGGCGTCGCGCCATGGGACGCCATGGGACAGGGGTCGAACGGGTCCATCCAAGGCCATGGCTGCTGCAGATGCTGATTCCGATGTCGGGGGCGCTTTTTGGGCAATCGTGGTTGGGGAATCCTTTACATAGGGCGACATAGGGCTTGTGGAATGGTTGTGGAATGGTTGTGGAATGGTTGTGGAATGGTTGTGGAATGGTTGTGGAATGGTTGTGGGTGCTCCAAGATTGAATTAAGGACCTTCAAAACATGTCCAATAGTTGAGAGATGTTGAGAGAGTTGAGAGGAAGAAAGTCCAAGTGCTGGTGCATTAAACCATTTGGTTGGCAATCACAATGGCAGCAAAAACAAATACAAGCTTGATTTGGTGCCCGCGTGATTTCAATGAAGTTCAAATGCTCTTCAGGACGCATGTGCCCTTGCACAGAAAGAGGACGTTGAAGGTTCTAGGTGTTAAACCCAAGATCATCCAAGATCGTCCAAGATCATCCAAGATCATCCAAGATCATCCAAGATCATCCAAGATCATCCAAGATCATCCAAGATCATCCAAGATCGTCCAAGATCATCCAAGATCATCCAAGATCATCCAAGATCATCCAAGATCATCCAAGATCATCCAAGATCATCCAAGATCATCCAAGATCATCCAAGATCATCCAAGATCATCCAAGATCATCCAAGATCATCCAAGATCATCCAAGATCATCCAAGATCATCCAAGATCATCCAAGATCATCCAAGATCGTCCAAGATCGTCCAAGATCGTCCAAGATCAAGATCATCCAAGATCAAGATCATCCAAGATCATCCAAGATCATCCAAGATCATCCAAGATCGTCCAAGATCATCCAAGATCATCCAAGATCATCCAAGATCATCCAAGATCATCCAAGATCATCCAAGATCATCCAAGATCATCCAAGATCGTCCAAGATCATCCAAGATCATCCAAGATCATCCAAGATCATCCAAGATCATCCAAGATCATCCAAGATCATCCAAGATCGTCCAAGATCGTCCAAGATCGTCCAAGATCGTCCAAGATCATCCAAGATCGTCCAAGATCATCCAAGATCATCCAAGATCATCCAAGATCATCCAAGATCATCCAAGATCGTCCAAGATCGTCCAAGATCGTCCAAGATCGTCCAAGATCGTCCAAGATCGTCCAAGATCGTCCAAGATCGTCCAAGATCGTCCAAGATCGTCCAAGATCGTCCAAGATCAAGATCGTCCAAGATCGTCCAAGATCGTCCAAGATCGTCCAAGATCGTCCAAGATCGTCCAAGATCGTCCAAGATCATCCAAGATCGTCCAAGATCGTCCAAGATCGTCCAAGATCGTCCAAGATCGTCCAAGATCGTCCAAGATCATCCAAGATCATCCAAGATCATCCAAGATCGTCCAAGATCGTCCAAGATCGTCCAAGATCGTCCAAGATCGTCCAAGATCGTCCAAGAAGATCGTCCAAGATCGTCCAAGATCGTCCAAGATCGTCCAAGATCGTCCAAGATCGTCCAAGATCGTCCAAGATCGTCCAAGATCGTCCAAGATCATCCAAGATCATCCAAGATCATCCAAGATCATCCAAGATCATCCAAGATCATCCAAGATCATCCAAGATCATCCAAGATCATCCAAGATCATCCAAGATCATCCAAGATCATCCAAGATCATCCAAGATCGTCCAAGATCATCCAAGATCATCCAAGATCATCCAAGATCATCCAAGATCATCCAAGATCATCCAAGATCATCCAAGATCATCCAAGATCATCCAAGATCATCCAAGATCATCCAAGATCATCCAAGATCATCCAAGATCATCCAAGATCATCCAAGATCATCCAAGATCGTCCAAGATCAAGATCCCAAGATCATCCAAGATCATCCAAGATCATCCAAGATCATCCAAGATCATCCAAGATCATCCAAGATCATCCAAGATCATCCAAGATCATCCAAGATCATCCAAGATCATCCAAGATCATCCAAGATCATCCAAGATCATCCAAGATCGTCCAAGATCATCCAAGATCATCCAAGATCATCCAAGATCATCCAAGATCATCCAAGATCATCCAAGATCATCCAAGATCATCCAAGATCATCCAAGATCATCCAAGATCATCCAAGATCATCCAAGATCATCCAAGATCATCCAAGATCATCCAAGATCGTCCAAGATCATCCAAGATCATCCAAGATCATCCAAGATCATCCAAGATCATCCAAGATCATCCAAGATCATCCAAGATCATCCAAGATCATCCAAGATCATCCAAGATCATCCAAGATCATCCAAGATCATCCAAGATCATCCAAGATCATCCAAGATCGTCCAAGATCGTCCAAGATCGTCCAAGATCGTCCAAGATCATCCAAGATCGTCCAAGATCATCCAAGATCATCCAAGATCATCCAAGATCATCCAAGATCGTCCAAGATCATCCAAGATCATCCAAGATCATCCAAGATCATCCAAGATCATCCAAGATCATCCAAGATCATCCAAGATCATCCAAGATCATCCAAGATCATCCAAGATCATCCAAGATCATCCAAGATCATCCAAGATCATCCAAGATCATCCAAGATCATCCAAGATCGTCCAAGATCATCCAAGATCATCCAAGATCATCCAAGATCATCCAAGATCATCCAAGATCATCCAAGATCATCCAAGATCATCCAAGATCAT